>CM053757.1:3762178-3871155 GCA_028658305.1 Pachyuromys duprasi | reverse complement strand
TCTGTAACTAAAGCGATATCTCAGCCCAGTTTCTTCTTAAAGGCATGCACAAAATAGATAAATGAATATCTTTTTTAAAACAAAGAAAAATAAAGGTATCCATTAAGCAACTAATGTCTACGAGACACTGTGTTAGGTATCTCGGACATGTTGGGGCATTTAGAGAACATGGCTGGACTCAATGAGACACCAGTTTTATGTACCTGTGTTATCATGTCACGTCCCTTCTGGGACTGGTATTCATGTGTCATAGTAATTGTAGGAACCCCTTCCCTCCGTATTCCCTCCTGCCTTTCCCTCTGAAAGATGGCAGGCTACCCTCCTTATCCCAGGCTGAGCCAGCTGCAGTTGACTATGATTAATGGCCTCTATTAACAGCAAGCTGTAAACTGATCAGGTACATAGTCCCCATGAAGATATCACCTCCCTAAATCCCTCAGCACCCAGTGACTACACTTTAACTCCCAAGGTTCCTGCCTCTCCCAGCCTGAGAAACATGGTCTAGGGAATGGCTTTGCTAGTGGAATTCAAAAGATCTTGGAAGTTGGAAATGAACCTGGGGGTGGGGGGAGTCCAAAATCCTAAAATTGTTTTCAGTTGGATAGAGCTTTGGGGTGCCAGGTTCGAGGTCCAGGTCAGGGAAGCCAATTTGCAACAGCCTCAAAGAAATGTCAAAGCTGTCTCTGGCTAACAGCTGCCTGGATGTAGGCAAAGCCCCTCTCCGTCCTGGGCCTCAGTTTCTCTACTGAGAGAGTGACTGGCTCAAAACAGTTCCCAAACTCCTGCTGTAGTCAGCAGAGTCCACAATGGATTCTTAGGGAAATTACTATTGAGGCCTCAGTCCCTGCAAGTAGGCAGACTCACTCTGCCCTCCCCAACTGGCTACTAGTATCTGCACAAGAAATTAGTTGGGTTCTTTCTGGCCAAATACAACTGATTTTAAAACCAAACCACAATTTTTTGGGGAGCGTCCAGAGGGGTACGTGGGACCCTCAGTCCAGAGAAACCAGTAACTTTGTAGAGTCTCCCGTTTATCCCACAGTGTAAGGAGATGCCTAGGAGTCAGCTTAACTCAGTTGAGCAGATGAGAAGACAAGCCCAAAGACATCTTGACGGAGGGTGAGTAGCAGTTTGGAGAGATTAGAATCAGTGAGTGTGGGTCGGCCTCAAGAACGCCAACTAAAAGCCTTTAAAGTCATGAGACCCAGCCAGCTATGCATGCAATCTGAGGTGGGGAATCTCTGCGTGTGAAGTGATTATGTGTAAAAACAGCGGATTGGTGTGTTCGTGCTGCTACGTCTCCTGGGATCAGCTGGACCCAGCCTCCTACCCCGCCCCTGAGGCAGAGGGGTGAGCTCCTGAGTGCAGTGCGCGGCCGCCAGCACCTGGGGCGCCCCATGAAGGTCTCCAGCGGCTCTCCTCAATGACCACAGCCTCTTGCCTTCTGGGCAGGGACGCTGTGGGCTGAGGTCCTGATCTGAGGGGCCCTTACACCCCCACAGCAGGAAAACGCAGAGGCTCTGCAGCAGGAGAGAAGGATCCCTTCTCAGAAATCCTTCCATGGGAAAAGCCAGAGTCAGTAGGCCGCCGGCTGCAGGGCAGACGCTCCGGGAGATGTGTCACATTTTTCTCCGGGTTAATTACCTCAGGCTGGGAATCTGAGCCCTATCTGTCCCGGGCACAACAAGCCTTGTCGCCTGGTGGGAGAATCTTAATCTTTCTCAGGTGACAGCTGCTGGCCTGGGACAGAGATGTCCTCATTCTGGGGGCGCCACCTGTCCCACAAGGCTGCAAAAGGGCCCGGGAGTCTAGATCGGAGGTGGAGTCTCGCGGGCTCGGATGACCGGGATTGGACAGATGGAATGTTAGGTCACCCTTAGGCGGGGCTAGGGCGGGACTTGGCCTAGAAGGCATTCTCTTCCCCCCCCCTCCCCCCGTGAACCCCACCCTCTGTATCCCTGAAGCACACACAGCACTTGCCCTTTACATTTACATGGGCAAATATTTAACCTTTCCATTTTTGCAGTGGCTTGTGAGTCTGGGTGTCTAGTAGAGTTTGACACATAATAGGCACCCGATACCTGTTTGTTGAATGTGTAAGTCCGTCAGCTTGTCTGTCTCCTAGGAAGTGCTGTTCCCAGACTACTGGTATTTCATCACACAGTTAGGACATGTCACATGTGCTGCTGGGTAAAATGCTGAGCATCCAGATGGGCGTGCTTATCCCTTTTAAAGATAAGTTAGAAGAGATCGACATTATCTCTAAATAACCTAATAACTTGAGCTACTCTGGCGGTGGAGCCCAGGACACCAGCTAGTTGGAATTTTGAAATAAGATTGCTTGAACCCAGGACTTTGGAGCTAGCCTGGGCAATATAGTGAGACTCATCTTTTAAAACCAAACACAAATTACAATAATTGTCTTTCAAGTGGGACAAAAAAGGGTAGAGAGTATGGGGGGACACTGTGGGTTGGTTCTCCTGCTGTTAATAAGTGCTTCTGATGGCATCTTGGGAGATGACCTTGGGCCTATCATTGAAGTATCCTGATCCTTCTGCAAACCTAGAGGCATGAGGCCACAAACAAGGCATGTAACTGCCTCTCTTCTAGACTTTGTATTCCAAGTAACCATAGCAGGAAGCTACTGTCTCTGCAGACTTAGCCTGTGGCATGCCATCAAAGAGTGCTCTCTTCCGCCCTCTTCTTGCTTAGTTCCTTGGCCATTTCTTAGACTACGTGAATTTTCACATGTATTTTCTGAGTTTAACTAATCAGTTTCTGTTGCATAGAACTGAGCCATCCTGACTGTGGGAGTCATAGCCACTCTTCCCTGCTTTAGGCAGCCTGGTAAACATGGCCCCTGGTACTAAACTGAAAGAATTTTCTGCATCTCCTTTGGGCACCATGTAATACAAAACCCCTCTTCCATAGGACATCCCTTCACATGGTTCAAGATGATGGTCATTCCCTGATGTTCTCTATATTTCTCTTTCTCATATATTATATCCCAACCATAGTCCCCCCCCCCCGAAGTGTCTCCCTCCCCACACCCACACCCAGGATTCTCATGTGAGGTTCAAGGCTTCCCTTGCACTGGACGTTGTTGTCTGAGAGCATTCTTATATGCTCTCTCTCTCTCTCTCCTTCTTTTCTGAGACAAAGTTTCTCCATGGAGCCTTGGCTGTCCTGGACTCACTTTGTAGACCAGGGTGGCCTCGAACTCAGAGATCCACCTGCCACTGCCTTCCCAAGTGCTGGCATTACAGGTATGTGCCACTGTGCCCTGCTCTTGTGTGTTCTTCATGGCATGTGTCCCTAAATGGAAGGCAGCACCCAGCTATATGGGTGAATCATTTCATCTAGATCAGCACTGCTCAACCTATGACTCACAATCACTTTGGGGCTTGAACAACCCTTTCACAGGGGTCACTTAAGACCATCAGAAAACACAGATATTTACATTATGATTCATAACAGTAGCAAAATTACAGTTGTGAAGTAACAAGGAAATAATTTCATGGCTGGGGTCACCACAACATGAGGAACTGTATTATCACAGCATTATGAAGGTTGATAGTCACTGATCTAAATAGAATTTAATTTAAAATAGTTATTAGGCTCTAAGCTTTGTTGAGTAACCCCAAGATCAAATGAGCTCATTTACTTGCCCTCATCAGTCACATTACACTGTGCTATCTGCTAAAATACACCCTCAATTACTCATCTCTCACTGCAGGAAATAGCCTCAGCCTTCATTTCAACCATGCAGAATGTTTTCTGTCTTTCTTTTTTCTTCTCTTTCTTTCCTTTTGGAACTGATGTCCCTTTTTCCTGTGTTGTTCTTATCCCTCTTGATTATGGTTTGGACTAGAAATGTCCCCAAGAGGCTCCTGTAGTAGATGCTCCAGTTTCCAGCCGGTGGCACTGTTTGAAGTGGAGGCTTAACACTCAGGAGACGGGGCCTGGCTGGAGGTCAAGAGGAGCAGACCAGCGAGGGTGACCGCTACCTCCATCCCCTCCCTCAGCCCAGATTACTATTCACTCTCCTTGTGAACAGCCCTCGCTTCTACATACCCCGTCTGCCATGACATTACACTTCACCATGGGCCACACTGGGTGGAACCCAGGACTGTGGCATTGAAACCTCTGAAACCATAAGCTACAACTTACCTTCCCCACTGTGATAGGAATAGGAATGGCCCCCATAGACTCATGTGATTGAATGCTTGGCCCATAGGAAGTGGCACCGTTAGGAGGTGTGGCCTTGCTGGGGGAAGTGTGTCACTGCGGAGGAGGGCTTTGAGCTGCTCTATGCTTACGCTCCACCCACTGTGGAGTCCAATCTCCTTCTGCTGCCTGTGGATAGAGATGTAGAACTTTCAACTCCTTTTCCAGAACCACGTCTGCCTGCACACTGCCATGTTTTCCACCCTGATGATAGTAGACTAAACCTCTGAAACTGTAAGCCAGCCCCAATGAAATGTTTTTCTATATAAGAACTGCCTTGCCCATGGCATCTCTTCACAGCAATAAAACCTTTTCTAAGCCCCCCTGCTTTCTTGTGCTTATGTCACACATTCAGTACAGGCTGCTGGCCCTGCGATCATTGCTATAGCTCTGCTTGAGAATGTAGTTGAGACACTCTTTGAACTATCTTGGAAAAGTCTGGAAATGTGGGTTAGAGAAGTCCTAGAATGCTGGTGTGTTGTTTTTAAACACAAAATCTCAATTGCTCAATTTTACCAATAAAGACTCAGGAGCCAGATGCTGGTGTAAAAGCCTACTAGCTCAGAGAAGCGGAGAGAGCACCCAGCTGACCTTCCATCTCAGCTCACGTCCCAGAAAGGAAAAGCCAAGCAGCTTTCTCCTTCTCCACCCTGTCTTCAATACTCTTCTCTCAATGCACCTCCTTTCTGTTAATCCCTGTCAGCTGGTTGCTTGCTCTGCCTCTTGACCTAGGCTTAATTTTATCTAATCCTGTTTACAGAAAGCTCTTGGCCACACCACAACTAGAAACAGGTATTTCCAACACATAATCTCGGGACTCACAGTGGTATCAAATATCCTTCAACACTGGTGAGCACAATTTATTGGTTGGTTCCAGTGGGAGTTCAGAAGACATAAACAATAGTGTGGACAGTGAAGACTGTGCTCATGGGGCTGGAGAGATGGCTCAGCAGTTAAGAGCACCGGCTGCTGTTCCAGAGGACCCTGGTTTGATTCCCAGAAGTGGTTCACAACTATCTCTAACTGCAGTTCCAGAGAATCTAGTGACCTCTACTGGCCTCCATGGGCACTACACACACTTGGTACACAGGCAAACATGTAAGCAAACCTCCCAGGGGTATAAAATAACAAGAATTAAAATGTCCAGAAATGGAGCCTTTGGGATGGGATTAGCTCAAGAAACACATGAATTAATTAATCTGATTTTTATATTAATGAGTCTAAAAAAGGGATTTGTTAGAAAAGTTAATTCATACATTCCCTCCCTCCCTGCCTGCCTCCTTCCTTCTTGTCCATGAAGAAGACAATTTCAGTCCATCATATTCCCCTGGACATAGAATGCAGTGTAATCATAGTTCCCCAAATGAGGGAGTCAAGTGCTTGCGTACTTAAACTTTTGCAACTGGGAGCCGAAGTCAGTATTTCTTTTTTTAAGTTGACTTTTTGAAGGATTTTGTCACTGAAAAGGAAACTGGGCCTTCACATGCATTTTACTGTATACTTGTTATATATCCCTTAAGAAAAGTTAAAGAAAAACAAAATATGTGATGTGACTTGGTTCTCTATGAAGTCTTCAATAATTAAACAACAAAGAGTCAGAGTGACATTAAGGATCAAGGCATCTGGTGAATGCATATTCTTTCATAAGCTGGACTTTCACGCACAGAAGCAAGGCTCAGCGAGTGACCTCTGACATAGCTTCTACTCAGGGTTCCATCCAGATAGCTGCCTTGTACCACCACCTACTGGTGACCACTTCCCTATGGGACAACTCCAGTTTATACCGGCTTACCCTGATGATAGTTAGACCCTGCACGGACTGCCTCCCAGCCACTGGATGTCCTTCTAGAACTCCTGCCTGCTTGCTTCTAAACCCTCGGTTAAAACTGTCGGTGGAAAATGTGTTTGGACCATGGACTACAGGCGTTGGCCACAGGTTGTTTGCGCTCCCCACATCCCCACATCCCCACCACCCTTTTTCGCCTCCTCTCTCCCTGCTTGCCTCTATGCTTCCTGTTTTTCCTGTGTATGTATAAGGGGCGTCTCTAGAAACATTATCTTATATCCCCTTCAGTCTATAAGGAGTAAAAAGTCTAAGTTTTTCCATGTCTAGCCTCTGACTAAGATTGTCCTGAGGTGGACTGGCTGCTGGTATTCTTTGTCTAGGCCCCTGGTAGCTGCTACCTCTCAGTTAAGTTGGAAAAATTCAAAAAATTTTATTCAAAACAAGACATAGCTAATATAAGAGGCATTAGTCATCTGCCCATACAAACTGTATTTTTATGACATGCTGGTTGGCCTTCAGCGGTCTGAACAGCCAATCCCCCTACTAAATCATGTGGTAGTTGATCCCTGTTGACACTGTGCACCTGTGACCTCCCAACAGCAAGGATCCAGTTTGAGTTCATGTATAAACAAACATCAAAGCTAAGTTAGAGAAATAAATTAGAAGCCAGGGCTAATAGTGCATGCCTTTAATCCCCGTGCCCCCAAATAGAGGCAGGTGAATCTCAGTGATTTCCCTACATACAATGGAGCGTTTCAAGGTTAGATGTATCACAGAGGATTAAATGCAGAAGTGAACATGAGAAGCCAGCTCTCCCACATTCAACCAAGTAGTAAAGGGATAACAAAAAATGTAAACCAACGCTTTGCTTGCTCCTCAGATTATCAAAAGCTACCTGTGTTATAAATTATTATAAATACTCATAACTTTTCTGTTTTAATTTTGATAGCAAAAATATAGCTAGAACCCTCACAAACTGTCTTTGGAGTTCTAAATAATTTTTGAAAGTGTGTAGGAGGATAAGAGACTAAGATGTTTTAAAATGCTATTCCAAACAAATCTCCATCGAGGGAAACGGAGGTCCTGTGGGGTAGTACTCGAGCAGGTGTCTCTTTAAGACTTTGTAAGTTTGATTCCTTGGACTTAGTATAACAGCACTCTTGCCTACTACTGTGAGCTGAAATGCAAAATGAAAGCCCAAAATATTTGCCTTGAGTAAGAAAATTGGAGCCCCAAAGTGAGCTGTTATCTCACACTTACGCAGTCTACATCCAGACACACATGTGCGGAGGCAGGAGCTGAGCCAAGAAAAAGAATGCCACGGGAGGAGACATTTACCTAAGGTCATGAGCACCGTGAGTGATTGCTAGAAGAGCGCACAACTGGAATGCAAACCTGTGTGTTAACGTATGTTACGTACCGTACACACTAGCCTGGAGGGTCTATATCATTTATTAAGCTTTGGGCAGATTTGCATAATTAGGATGATTATTTCTTTGGCAAAGATCACTTCAGTGAGATGTTGTTGAGAGTGTCTGTGAGACACTGAGAGAGGGTACCTACACAGCCAGACACTTCTGCGGTTACATCAGTACCCCCGTGTCCCTGAGGCTTGCTAAATCCTGCTTCGGTCAGAGACAAGACATTTACTTAGGATATCTGAGGATGGTGCCTAATCCACTTCAAGGATGGTCCCCATGCACCTGACCTGCTATCAGTGGGCAGAGTGACAACTTTGCATGAAGACTACTCTCTGTCCCCAGTTATTGACCTTTTGAACATCCCATAAATGACTGGCATCTATTTGCTGGGCTTTAGTCTCTGTTTAGGTTGGATGATCCTGGGGTGTGGCTCAGGTGTGGTTGTTAATGCCAACTTAGGAAGGCCATCATCTTCTGAGCCCCCCCCCCCAAGGCTATGGGGGGGGGTGGACAGATAGGCTTATGCTGGGTATTAGAGGGAAATTAAGCTGAGGCCTGTGAGAGATGCCCAGTACAGGGATGATGTTAGCCAACAAGCCCCTACCCAGGAGCACCCACAATAGGGTAGGGGTGGGGAGGAACTCAGAACTTTGTTCTAGCATGGATTTTAAGACCTAGCTTATATGGCAAACGCCCGCTAAGATTGTTGGGGTAAAAACAGATGCAAGAAGACTCATGTTGAGCCATTTACTCTTTTCCTGCAAGCATTTATGTGCAGCACCCTGCACTCTGCTGCCTCTGCCTTTACCTGTTGCCTTTACCTGTGACAACACGCTTAAAACAACAAAACTGTATTACATCTCAGTAGGTCTGAAGAGGGACAGTGAACTAAAATCAAAGGATATATCTACAGGGCTTCTAGAAGCTCTAGAGAAGGCCACTTTTTTGCTTTTTCTCAAAAGTACCTGCATTCTTTTTTTTTTTCCCAAAAAACTCTTTCCTTCACCTTCAAAGCCAGCAACATAACACCTGACATATGATCACATTTTTTTCTGACCACAGCAGAAAAAATAAATCCTCTCTTAAGGCCTCCCCTGATAGATTAGACCTGCCTGAATAGTCCAATATGCTCTCTGGACCCTAAGGGACCTTTATTTATTTTTAAAATCATATCTGCAAAGTCCTTTGCTAGATAAGATAACATAGCCACAGGTTCAGGCAGTAGCACATAGGCCTTTCATAGCAGTGCCATATGCTTATCACACTGACAGCTTAGGGAGCCCCTTGCTACCCTCAAAGCTTCTTCTCCACCATTCTGGGCTCCCCTGGCTCTTGGTCTAAGTTTCCCTCTAGTTTTGGCATTCTTTTTCCAACAAAACTCCTACTATCCTAAATTGTAATGGCTTTTTGACTATAGTTTTCGGTTGTTGTTGTCTTGTTTTGGGTGGTTGTAATAAATATCAAGTTACATAACTACAGGACAAGGTTTGCCTCCCCCCTTTCCCAGTCAGCTTCAGTGTCCAGCATAGTACCTGACACAGTAGTGCTCAAATAATATGCCAGGGGAGGAAAACTCTTCGATGACACAATATTTTCTATACTAAATCACATTCTGGCTATATGGCCATTTCTCCCTTCAGGAACCCCAACCCATTAAAGCTAAAGGGACTCTTAGCTAAGGAGGCTGGTACCCAGAGAGGGAAGATGTTGTCTCTAGGGTAACAGGTGCGTAGTTCCATGCTGGTCTGAGGCCAAAGCTCAACCGTGACCCGGGACTCAGGTGACTCCACTTTCCCCCACTGCTGATAAGAAGTTCACATCTGTCCCTCTGCAATCTGAAACCTCCTCATATTCCCAGCCTGGCCTAGTATACCCCCCGTTCAATTTGCCAGGCCTTTAGAGCCAGTGTAGGCTAATGAAGCATAGCTTCCTTCAGCCCCACATCTATTACTAATCCTGTTTGTCTTCCTCAGGATGTGTCTTTGTGTGTAGGAATAGAGACTGGGCCCTTGAGTTCCCTGTTGTTGTTGTTTTTTTAGTGGCTTTTTAAATCATATTTTCAGACTGTGAATAAGTATAATGGTCCTTGATCTTGTTTTTAAATTATTACTGTGGTTACTAGCTTCGTTTCTAAAACGCTTTCCCTGAAACAGGAAGATATGCAGGGAAGAACAAAGCACTCTGGGAGGAGTTGACAGGATCCACCACGCTAGATCTTTGGTTCTTAGTAAGAAAAGCAGACATTCCCTTTTCTTGCTACGTCCTGGTAGAGAAATGCCTACCTCTCGCCGCAGTGGGAGCCTCTGGGACCGGGCGAAGGTGGGCCTTGTTGTCTTGGCAACTAGCGAGGTTGGGCTGAGCGGCGGCTGTGGCAGCCAATAGAAGCTGGAGGGGCGGGGCCTGCTGGTCTGTGGCGGCTGCGGCGGAGCTTGCAGGTTGGTGGACTGGGCTCTGGGGGAGGGGTGCGGGGTCGTAGGGACATTGGGGGTTCCCAGCCGCCCCAAATCCTTAGGTAGGGTGTACAGCACCCTTGTCGGTCGGAATCGGGGCTTTTCGTTGGGCCCGAGCGGCTCTACCGGGGCTGCGGAGGCAGAGATGGCGGAGGGCGGTGGGAGGAGGGGCGAGGGTCGGAGTGGGGCCTAGTGACAGGATCCCGGGGCTCCGGGCGGCTGTAATCCCAGAACACTGCCTCTGCTAGTGCCCAGGGAGCTTCTGAGAGCTGGATTTGGTGGGGAGAGGAAAAGGTTTGGAAGGCCCAGGAATTTTGAAACTCAGCCCCCTTCCCGCGTCCGGCAAAGCTGTAAAGGGGCCGAGG
The DNA here is from genome assembly GCA_028658305.1 of Pachyuromys duprasi. NCBI lineage: Eukaryota > Metazoa > Chordata > Mammalia > Rodentia > Muridae > Pachyuromys > Pachyuromys duprasi. Next base: position 3,860,906 of record CM053757.1, on the reverse strand, counting down.
GTGCCGGGTGTGTCGTGACCACCTTCCGTCCTTCCGACTCCATGTTTCTTTTTACCCCCCAGGCGTCTAGTCTTGCTGGCCCAGCACGCCTGATAAGCATGAAGCTGCTGTGTTTGGTGGCTGTGGTGGGGTGCTTGCTGGTGCCCCCAGCTCAAGCCAACAAGGTGAGGGGGTGGTGAGCCCGCAGCACCTTGTTGCTCTGCTGCTACGGGGATAGCGCCACCCTTGCCCCTCACCCACCCGAGGACCGTAATTGGGAGGGGGCGGGGGAACGGGGGAGGGCCCTTACCTGGCCTTCCTAGGGTGTAGGGAACACAGGGTTCTTACACTACACAGGTTTCAGACCAAACTGGCCCTAGGTGGAATTCCCCGCAAGCAAGAAAGTTTGTTCAGAGAAGTTACCCAAGTTCGCGGTGTCTTCCTTTGCCCTAAGTAAAAACAGCTGTGGTCGAATCTGCTGCTCAGTTGGGGGATAAAGGCTCTTGAGGGTAAAGGCATGCGCAGATGGGACCTACCATCTGCTTGGTAGGACCGGGAACTACTCATGTTCCTCAGGTGTAAGGAGACCAGCGGCTAGGTTTAGATGATCTGTGAGGCTCTACGCTCTAGATTCTGAAGCTCACTAAGGCATTGAAGTGAGGTTGAATGTCAGGGCTTACTTCTTTGCTCTTCAAGGAATGTTGATGGGAGCCTTCTCATGGTAACATCCCCCTTTCTTTAGTCACCCCTTTCCCCGTTCTAACGAGGGAGTTAAGACAGAATTAGGGGGGAAGTCTGGCCTCCTAGCCCATCAGACAGAAAATGCACAAGTGTGGGCCCCGGGGTTGAAAATGCCTGTCATTTTGCTTGCTGTATACTGTCCCCTCCCCCACAAGCACACCACTTTATGAATGGCAGCCTCAGGTAACTTCTGTGAGTTTCTTGTCAAACCAGAGCGGTTTCTATTTGGAGGGGCAGCCGCGAAGATAGCTGCAGAGCCACCCTTGCCCCTCACCCACCCGAGGACCATATGTACTATGATGTAACAGTCTTCCTATAGTCCTGGATGAATTGGGAATGGGAAATTTCAAAAGCATACATGTACCTATAGCCACCTTATAGAACAGAGCCCTAAAAAGTGCTAACCTGTCTAGAATCTGAACCCAGGCAGGAATCTTCCCTGCTATTTACTCCTTTTTTCCCCCCAGAGCTCTGAAGATATCCGGTGCAAATGCATCTGTCCACCTTACAGAAACATCAGCGGGCACATTTACAACCAGAATGTGTCTCAAAAGGACTGGTAAGACATTGTCCACGTCTGACCCTTGGCCCTTGGCCAGACATTTGATTGAAATTATCAGGCTTACTAGAGATAAATTACCCATTTCTGTGGAGAGCCTACAGAGGAATATTTATCCTTAACCACTTGATAAGAAAACCGAGGTACCTTGAAGTCTAAAAAGGAGGTTGGACTTTGTTGTCTTATTGAATTTAAGTCTTTATTGACACGTGTAGGATGACAGTGGAGAAGTGGGAGAGGCAGGTGTGCGCAGCGTACACTTTTGCAAAGCTCTGTCTCTATGCAGTGCTAGTTGTATAAGGTTCTAAGGTAAATGGAGTAGATATTGTTCCCATTATATAAGTGCACAGACTCAGGCCCACACAGAGATCTTACATTATGCTCCTTGTGTCTCTGGTCTTGAATTCATTTCTTAGTCCTTTACTTTAAAAGGCACTGGGTGACCAAGAATTCACTCAGGTAAAGAAAACTAGTGAAAAGAAGTGTAAATACAGTACTCTATAAGGAATAGTTTAAGGAGCTAGAATCTTTCTGAAAAGGGAAAGACCTGGGGACATTCAGTGGATGTTGAAGACAGGAAGAAAGGCTGTCATGCTGAGGGAAAGGGGCGTTTGGGATTGGAACCAGAAAGGTCTTATATGACTTCATAGTGTAGAAATAGGGCCAATACATGAAAGCTTTAGGGAAATAGACCTCAGTGTGAATTAAGGAAACATTTCCAGTGCTGGTAGTTTTAGGATGGGAAACCTCATCCTTGAAGACATGGAAACACATTCTGGATAAGGTCAAGGCATATGTACTGAATGAGGGTGGGCCAAGGTTGCTGCTACTTGTACATCAAGGATCACTAGGTGAGCTTTGAGAAAATACATAGTCCTGGCACTCTCTTGCCAAGATTTTGATTCAGCAAATATGGTGGTGGAGGGTCCCCTGCTGTTCAGACTGAGGTGAGCACCCAGTGTTATCCTGTGTGTATTAGTGTTGCCTGGTATTCCGCCCTCTAGTGTTGAAAGTATATAATCACATGTATGTAAAAAAAAGTCCCGTTGGTGGGTCTGTTAAGAAGTGTTGCCTAGACAAGTCCCAAGATTGACTTGTTAAAATAGGATCCATCTCCAAACACAGTCTGTCAGGGAACACAGGCTGTTTGATGTGTGAAGTCAAAACTGCACTGACTGAGAGGCCGTACAAACCCTTCTTTACCACCGCCTGCCTCCTGCACAGTATTTTTAGTGCTTCCCAAAAGGGCACAGCTTGAAAGGCTGATCAAGGTTAGCTTCCACTATCAATGAGGAAACTGAGGCCCAGAGAGCTTAAGTAAGTTACCTGCTGACATCTCAGTCTGGGCAGAAGAGAAGAGACTTATGCCCAACTTGTCTTTCTCCCTCACTTCTTCCTCAATGTTCCCTGCCCAGTCCTCAAAAGGTAAATGCAAGCCCTTCTTAGGAAAACAAGAAAGTATGTCAGGTTTCAGTGGCTCCCAGAAGAGCCACAAAGAGAAATGTTCTACCTTCTTATTGCTGTTCCCTGTACCTCTTTACAGCTGGTTTCTTTGGGTACCCGTGTCCCAAACTGAAGAACTAAAGATGGTTTCCTAACACTGCACCTTGGCTTCTAGGGGCATTCGCAGATCCCACTGCAGACATGGAGTAGCCTTTCTGATCCCTCGCCTTTCTGCTGTGTAAGGCTCAGGCAAGGTTGGACTTTGCTCCGGGTAGGCTTAATTTGTTGGAGAAGGGAAGGAAGCATTCTCTCCAGACAGGAATGATGAGAGATTGATTTTCTTTGTTTGTTTTATTTTTTAGAGACAGTCTTAACATAGTTCAGGATAACCTTGAACTCAAGATCCTCTTGCCTTAATTTGCAGAGCACTAGGATTACAGATGTACACCACCATGTCTAGCTCATGATGAGGCAGTGCCCTGAAGTACATCAAGGAGACTCCTATTCATGCTGTAGGGGATAGAAGGTTGCGGCTGTCACTCAGAGGCGGAACCAGGGTCATCAGAGGTTTAGATAACTGATGGGTGCTGCATACTGGACACAAGGAAAAGTGGAGTCTTTTAAGGGACCTTTCACTCCTATTTCAATGCCTGTCTTTATATATCCTTGGTGCTTCTGTCAAAATCCCAGCCTGGAATATCCCTGATTATATTGAGGGAGCCATGCTTGACCTTTGGGGAACTCTCATTAGAGGTGGAAGAACCTCTTTAAAGTGACCCATGTCTCCATGTGTCAACCACAGCATCTCACAAGATGGGACAGGCCCAGGGTTCAAACAGTGACAGGTGGGCTGACTATCTACTATCGCATGATGCCTGGTTCACCTCTTTGAACCTCTGAGGGGTTTATTTTCTTTCCAGTGATAGTGGTTTTTCTTTGGAGTCTTTTGGTTGGAAACCCAATGATCTAAGGAAGTCTAGGAACGAGGCCTAGCTGCACAGATCGGCCCAAGCCGGGCTGAGACTGAGTCAGCCACAGGTGGTGGCCAAAATCTCACACACATAGTGGAGCTGCCATTTTTGCTGCCCTGGCTTGTTTTTCTCATTTCAATGCAAAATCTGTCCTCATTCAGGATCACTGCTGATGACAGTGGGCAGTGTGAGCTCGCTCTCAGTGTGTGACGTACTCGACACTCACTCACTGATCCCTGGCCAGCACCATGTCTCAACACAAGGGATATGGAAACGTGTTTTCATGGGACCTCACACCCACTGGGTGGAATGGGACAAATCGAGAAGGATTAAGAGCTGTGTGTGGTGGGGATGAGGCAGGGGGGCTGTCATTGTGGATGGGGGTCAGACTTTTTGACTAGCCAGAAGGATACTGATGGAGCGCGCACTCCACGCTTCATGTCCCTCTTTTGAGAATAGCCACAGGTCAGTCTGGCTCTAAGGTGCAGTGGGTAGTTTGGGCTGTGTGCGGCAGGGCCTGAGAGGGTCTGTGAAGACCTGATAGAGCAGTTTGTTTGCCTGGAGCTTGGATGAGCTGTGGAGGCACTGATTGGTTTTAAGTTGAAGAATGATATGGCAAGAGTTCCATTTTAGTATGGTTGTTTGTACTATCATTGCCACCATGGGACGCTGGTTCTAGACAGGGCCAAACTAGAGGCGAAGACCTAGGAAAAGACATAAACATTTGCGTGGGAAAGAGAACTGCAGCTGAGACATGTCAAAGAGAGGGAATAAAGAAGGTAGATTTTAAGCCAGGCAGTGGTGGCACAGCCTTTGATCCCAGTACTCAGGAGGCAGAGGCAGGCAGATCTCTGTGAGTTCAGTCCAGGCCGCTCTACAAAGCTTGTCCAGGACAGCCAGAGAAACCCTGTCTCAAAAAACAAAGCAAACAAAAAACCCAAACCAAAACAAAAAATAGTTTTGTAGGTGAAGAAAAAGTATTGTCACAGCCGACTCCCAGGTTTGACTTGACTGGCAGAAGAGGTGCTGTGCGTTACTTGCCCCCCATCTCAGAACTACAGATCCCACAGCCCATGTGCAGGATTGAGGACAGGGCCAGAGTACAGATATGGTGTGTATGGCTCCTGTGGGGCAGTCAGGTGGGGAGCACAGTCATCAGTGGACCTAAAAAGTCCCCCTTATAATAGGTTAGAAAGCTGCTGAGAGATTCCGATTGGAGACCGATGAGTTGAGTACGGCCTGCCAGGACAGAGGAAGCCAGCAGGGGAATCGGCATAAGAGGCAAAGGCAGATTGAGAGCAGGGCTTTAGGACCATTGATGAGTATTGTGCAGGCAGAGAGACACACCGGACAGTGGCCAGGAAGGAGGCAGTTGGCTGGGAAAGGGGTTCTGCCCTTCCTGGGAGTTCCTGCCTACGGGCTTTCCTACCCCTTCAGCACCCTGCTGCCTGCTTGCTGGACCTCAAGGTGTGGGGACCTTCATCATTTCTATTTGTGTTGCAGCAATTGCCTGCATGTGGTGGAGCCCATGCCAGTGCCTGGCCACGATGTGGAAGCCTACTGCCTGCTTTGCGAGTGCAAGTACGAGGAGCGCAGCACCACCACCATCAAGGTACTGCTGGGGGCTGCAGACATGTGTCCTCGCCCAGGATTTTTGTTCCTTGTTGTTGTTGTTGTTTTATAACATTCCAAAGCCTAATATAATATGGGGCCTGATTACCACATCTTGGGGTGGGTGTGTGCTCTGAGAGTTTTTACAATTCCTTGAGACTTTATTTTCCCTCCAGAGTAGTGGTTTTCAACCTTCCTAATGCTGCAACCCTTTAATACAGTTCCTCATGCTGTGGTGACCCCCAACCTTAAAATTATTTCGTTTGCTACCTTGTGACTGTAATTTACTGTTATGAGTCATAATGCAAATATCTGATATACAGGATTTCTGATATGTTAACAACTCCCAGGTTGAAAACTGCTCTAGAGAGAGAGCGTTGAGTACATCTCTTGGTACCTGACTGTCTGGGTACAGTGTACAGTCCTAGGAGCAGAGGCGGACTCCTAGGGAGCTTGCAGGTTATCCAAAGTGATGTCACTGCCCTTTGAGAAAGCCTCCACAACCACATGCGGTATTAGACATCAGACTCGGGGTCTTTTACTTTTCCTGATCCTCATCCTTGTCAACCATCTGGATCAGTTGACGATAGAAGTGATAGATATGGCCGCCATACAGGGCATGGAAAAGGGTGCTACAAAGCACTTGTCTGTCCTTCTGTCATGAGGCCCGAAGCCAACCATCCTCTGATAAGTCGAGAAATAGCAACAGAAATAATTCACCTGAGTTTGAAGACAGTGAATTCTCTACAGTGACCCCCCTACCTGCCCTAGGGAGCTATGACCCTTTCTGGACTGTAACCCCCTGTACTGCCCCCTTTGTGTGGGAAATGGCTGTCTGCCCTCCCCTAGCCCTGTCAGGCTGTGCAGGTTGTGCTCTGTTCACCCTCCTGCCTGGGGCAGCCTTTTCTGATGGTCTGAACTTCTTCATAGGTCCCACCCTCTAGAGACCATTCAGGGGCCCAAGACCCTCAGTTCAGAGCCCAGTGTCCCCTCTTCCCTGTGTGGAAGAGAAGATGCTTCTAGCATGGGAACCACATCAACGTAAGCTCCTGATCTCTCACAGCTTGCTCTACCTAGGAGCCCCAAGCGCTTATGTGACCTCCCCTATCCTTGCCCCATATTGGGTGTAGGCAACAGTTCTGAGTGTGACCCTGTTATAGGGGCATGAACACTACTGTTTGCCCCAGGGCAGGAGGAAGTGAGTCCAACTGACCTTGGATTTTGACAAAGCTGAGAATCAAGCTAGTAAGTTGTGAGGTTCTCCATTTTCTGTGTGTATCCATGGATGTGGAGGCCATGGGTAAACTCTGAGTGTCTTCCTCAATTGCTTTCTGCTTTGTCTTTTGAGACAGAAGCCGAGCTTACCAATTCAGCTGAATTAGCTGGCCAGCAACCCCCATCTCCACTTCCCAGCACTGGGGGTAACGGCACACACCATCACACCTGCAGGTTTTTGAATGTGGGTTCCAGGGAATTAAAATCATGTCTTTGTGCCTGCATGACGAGCACTTTACTGACTAAGCCATCTTCCTGGTCCACAGTGTTGGTTGGTTTGTCTTTAAACCTCCTTTTACAAAGAATCGGGACCACTGCTGGAATCAGAAGGAGCAATGGCTAGGCATTTGGGGAGGCAGTGGGGTGGGGTAGAAAGAGCATTTGAGGTGTAGCCAGCAAAGCTAAGTCCAGGTTCCATCTCTACCATTTCATTTACCAGCCTTGGGGAACTGGGTAAATTTTTTGGCCTTGTGCTCACAGCCCCCCAGAACCATTTCAGGCTCAGTGAAGATGCTTCCATAGTCTTAATAACTGAGGAATTAGTGACATGGGAGAAAGACCGTGAGTGCTGGATATCATGTAGGGGCCATTAAAAAGCCTGTAGTACCCACGCTTCACCTTGCATTAGTTGTAAAGGTAACTTTAATTCACCTGATTTTATTGTCATCTTGGAGGCTTACTGCCTCCATCAGCTAACCTAAGCCTAGTCCTGGAATCTTCTAGGCTGTGTACAATCTAATGTAGGCCTAGAATGTTTTCAGCCTCTGAGACTTACTGCTGAATAAGCTCACCTTTCTTGCTCTTTCTAAACTCAACATTTCCAAGCTGACTGGTTCAAAACTGGCTTCATGCTCAGCCTCTGACTGAATTGCTCTGCTTGGCCTCAAACTAACTCTAGCAATCTGTTCTAATTTTCTGGCTCCTTCTCATTCTCTGACTTGTTCTGTCTTTACCTGTGTCTAGCTTGTTCTCTTTTCAACCTCTCTCTGTAAAACTCTCCTGGTGAAATTGCCTCTGAATTCCCTAAACTCAGCTCCCATGAGCTCAGCTCCTCTGCACTGCCTCTCAGTGCCCTGACTCAGCGGAACCGCCTGAACAGAACTCACTTAACTCGGAGATCTGCCTGCCTCTGTCTCCTGGGATTAAAGGAGTGTCTGTGTTCCAGCCAGAGTACCCATGTTGCTGGATTAAAATTCCTCTACAATTACTCTTACTGAATCTGCCCTTTAAATTTTTTCATTAATTTTTTTGCAACCTCTCCTCCCTGCATAGTGATCCCTGCATGGAGCGGCATACCCTCTCAGGACACGAGCTGCCCCTCCCGTCCTGCATTCACAGTGAGCCCAGCCTAGATTCCCAGGCTTACTGTTCTTGGTGTCTGCTCTCTGGCCTCCTCAGATGGTCATCCTTGCCCTGGCCCACTTTCTCATAAATCTCTATTCTTTGATATAGGCTCTTGTATGTCCCTGCATCTCACTTCACTTTACTCTTCTGTCATCTTAGTGCCTGCTAGAATGTTGTTCCTCATCATAGAACTGCCTCAGACTAGCACAGAGCCTGTGGTGTGGGTCATTCCTCCTTCCTTCCAGGCCCACACCATCTCCTAGTACCAGTATCTAACCTGATGGTCGCTGGCAGCCGACACGTATATGAGACTGGAAATGGGGTCCTGACTCTGGATGCAGGGTCGCTGAACAAGGCTGATGTTTTCTGCAGGTCATCATCGTCATCTACCTGTCTGTGGTAGGGGCCCTCTTACTCTACATGGCCTTCCTGATGCTGGTGGACCCTCTCATTCGGAAACCAGACGCATATACTGAGCAGCTGCACAATGAAGAGGAGAATGAGGTAATCATGGCTCTTAGTTCCCAGCATGTGAATCTCTGGGCTAAACCCAAAAGCAGGGGCTCCCCTCCTCCCTGCCCCTGTCATTTTAAGGTTGCTTTTCCCTGTCCATTTCCCCGTACTTCACTAAGACACAGCAGCAAATTGCCCTCTGCCCCTCCAGATACAGTAGGTTGGTGGCCCTGAATTTCCCTGACACCTGGCCCTAGGCAGCCTGAGTACTTGGTGTTACTAGGCCTGGGTAAAGAGCTGCGTGGAGGGTGATCTACTCAGGGCCTGTTGCATGTAGGTACACATGATATGCTGCCTGCTCAGAACAGTGACAAGTATACGGAAGGCTTGGAGGCGGCGGGTTTATTCTTTTGTTCAGGGATTCTGCAAGCATCTGACAAGTGCTTGTTCAGTTCAAAGCTCGGCCCTGGCGCTGGATGCAGAGGCAGAACTTCAGAAATTAGAGAGGCCAGGTGGGTGGTGCCCAGCACTGCCATGTGCGAGGGAAAGGGTTTTGATTTTATATGATAAGGAAATAGGAACCACTTCCCCAGGCAGCTTATGTACTTGTCTGAGGGACATGCCCTCTGGGCTCAGTCCCTGCAGCTTAATTGCTGAAAGATACTATGGTCTGTCAGAGAAGTGGGAATTTGGTACAGGGACCTAGATGTGTCCAAATGAGCACACAGTGGGGACGTGCCTCAGCCATGTCCAGCTGGTGCCTGGGAGATTTCATTAGAGAAACCAGAAGGTGGCTAACTTAAAGAAGAAAGAAAAGGTGCAACAGGCCAGCTGCCTTTTGATGTTTGTAGACAAGAGCTTGGTCCAGGGGACAGAAGGGCCCGCAGGTTGGAGTGGGAGATGTAACGGGACCATGTCAGGTGCATTCTTACACAGTTGGTGGTAGAGAGGATGGCTTCCTTTTAATGTAGTGAGTGTGGGATGCTATAGGTGAGCAGGCCTGGGCCAAGCTGCCCTAGGCAATTACACTTTTAGAGGTTTTGAAGTTCTGCATTGGAGAGAGAAAAGACAAGTTCAAATCCAGAGCGAGGACCCTGACACTCAGGTTTGTGTGAAGCTTCTCAGGTGGTTGGGTCTGGGCCAGCCCAGATACTGAGGATAAAGACCATCAGCCAGGCACTTCCACCAGCCTCCTGCTGGCATGGATTTGGCCAGAGGTGGGGCAGAGGTGATGAGCCTCACCCCCCTGGAGGTGGGACTAGGGAGGTGGTCGCCCTGGCAGTTGGGTGGTCTGTGCTTGGGAGGAAAGCTCGCTTGCCTACCCAGTTATTAATGTAGAGTAATAGCAGCTCTGATAGGACAGGAGCATCACTAATAAACATGGGGCGATTAGGGGTAATGTGGTAATTGCAGTCCTGGCCAGGGAATAATGGAGAGCTGCAGCCGATGATTACACAGCTCACGCCATGATTCCCTAGGAATGCATGGCTCTTGGGCATGGCCTTGCCATGTCTCCTGTCATCCCATCCAAGATATGGAGCCAGGGGAAGGGTGGTTTGCCGTCTCTATGTCTGAGCCTAGGCCTCCCTTCCTATGAGATACCTAGGTGCTCCTCACTCAGAGCCTGTCTGTGTGGGGCCTCGAGGGTATGGAATCAGGGGAGAGGCTCCCTGCCTGTAGGTTGGCCTGGTGGGAAGGACTCTCTAAAGATTGCTGTCTAGCCATGTAAGGGGTTGCAGCGGGCTGTCACTGGCAGACTTAAGCCAGAGCTTAGGAGCTCATTCCCATTTGTAGAGGACGCTGCTCACCTCCCACCCAAAGCTTCTAAGGGTCATAAAGTGCTGTGTTAGTTTCTTGGAGACTCTGACCTGAAGTCAGCTTGCTCTGCTTGGTCTCAAACTCTGGGGAAGGGGGAGGGTTGAGAATGATGGGAGGTGGGAGGCCAGGATGAATCTCATTCAGTATCCTCAGAGTGGGCCAGAAAACACTGTGTTCTTATTCCATGGCATCTCGCTTCCATCCCCTAACTTACTGTTATCTGCGTGGTATCCAGGCCTAGGTGCCTATGGCTCAGCAGCTCCCGTCTCTCCTGCTGGGTTCTGAAATCCTGCAGACTGTGGAGAAATTTGCTAAGACCTTTGGCCTGTCCACAGACTTCAGCCCCAAGATAGCTGAAACCAGATGACTGGGCCAGGGCCACAAAGGAAGTTAAGATCTGACTTTGTGGGATAGCAGTCCTTGGGAAGCTGGGTACTTTGGGAAAAAAATCCTCTTTAAGATCTAGTAAAAAGAGGATGTTTTCAGTAAAAGCATTCTGTTAGGAGGGAAGGCCTCCTAGCAGAGAGGGATTCTAAGCGTGACTCTGAGGGCTGCTGGGAGAGTGAGTCCTGCATCTTGTCAGAGAGGATGGTGGGTCCTGAGCTGGAATGGCCGAGGAGTTCTTACGGGGCCTTTGACAACTCCAGGCTGGGATGGTGAGGGACAGTCTGTTGCCCCTGACATTCAGTGCACACAAGAAAGGTCTCATGGCTGCCTTCTGAGTGGCTACAAGGCTAGGGCCTTGGCCATATCTTTGGGCTGATTAGTGATCTGGGCAGTGTTTACCTAAGGAGAGGCCTCCCCTGACCCAAAGAGACTTAACTTTCAGCTCAAAAAGGGAAAGTTAGGGTGAGCCTTGAGGTTTCGTTAAAGGTCATATGAGCTTATGCAGCCGCTGGCCTCAGAAAGGAGTGTCTGGTCCTCAGGGGCTTTGCTTCCCATCTCCCAGGAGCCTGGGCCCAGCAGAAGAAAAATTTAATAGCCAAAGTGTTTGTCAGGATTGGGGGGCTCCTTGACTCCATCACCCCAATTCTTGTAGGTAGAAGCTCTCCTGCTAGGGGCTGGGGGCCTGGCAAAGAAAGGGAGACACCCCCCCCCACCCCCAGCATGGCCCAGTCTGCAGAGGGAGATGAAAGCCTGTCGTGCTCCCTTTGAAAGCGCTGGCAGAGCCTCAGTGGGCCTGGCTGCTGGGCGCTGCCTCCCCGGATTCCAGTGGCATTAGCCCTAATCCCTGGGCTCAGACGCCCTTTGAAAGGAGGAAGCAAGCATGTTTGTGGGGACAGAAACAGCAACAGAGCTGTTTTAGATGTACAGAGCTGGCCCCCTTTGAAGAAGTAGAAGTGAGGGTTTCTCTGAGGCTCTTGCTGTCTCCTCCACTCACCCCTGAGCTCTGACAGGGTCTTCAAAGTTCCCACCCCAGTGGGAGGAGTGGATAGAGTTAATTCTGAGACTTCTGTGGAAGAGGGTGTACAAAGAAGCCAAAAAAGAGGATAAGGATGATGGGAACTGAGGACATTGAGGACTAGACGAAAAAGCCAGGGCCTCCAAAGAATAGCCCGTCTTCCTGTGGTTGGTTGAGCAATATGTACTGAGAAGCCTGAGCCCCTGGGGTCTGGGGAACACTGATCCAGACTGTTCAGAGACCTTCCTCACCCTGGTGGTAGAATAGGAACGTGTGCTATTCAACAGACATGTCTAGAACATCTTGGGGCTGGACTGCATAGCACTTGAGAGTAGTCCTAGTTGGAGCCCTAGCTCTGCCACGCACTGTCCTTCTTATCTCAAGGTGCAGTTTTCTAAACCTGGAGTAGATGTAGTAGCTCTTGCTTCTGTGTTAGTTTTGGGATCCTGCACTGAAGCAGGCATTGGGTGCTCTGGCCTGGAGAGGTGGGCCTCTGGCCACAAGTAACCTGCAGACACTTGTCTTTGATCTAACTCTGGGATGAACTTTGCCTACTTCTTTGGTTGTCCAAATACAAAAGCAGCTGAGTCCTAAGACAGGGAGATAAGGGTGTATGTGCAATTTCAATTCCACTGCAGCCAGGTGACCTCGGCTTGCATGGTGATTTCTCCTTCAGGGTCTAAGCTTTGTGCACAAGATGGAGGTAATATTTTTCACCCATTTGCTAGTAGGAGCCTGTAAGTAATCCCTGTGAGGTGCCTGGGAAGGAGCCTGGTATATACTGGTGTATGTTTGTCAGAGTCACATCAGTCTGAGGACCTTTAGGGAACTATCCACATTAATGCCTTACTATGGGGAAACCCCCCCCCCCCCCATCCACCCCTACCCTAACTATCTCATGCTTCCCTGTGTTCCTCAGACCTGGCCCTGATGGGAGAGGGAGGTTAAAGGTGATGACTTCCCTTCTTGCCCCACCGCTACCCTCCAGTCACCTGCCAGCTCTGCGACTGAACAGGCAGGCACGAGGCCCTCTGTGGGCCTCCTTGGGAACAGATGTAGCTATTCTAATACCTTTTAATCAGACTGTTAGGGGCCGAGGAGCCTCTCAGCAGCAGCTTTCTCCCTCTTGGGAGCTGTTTGCTGAACTTCACATGATCGCTCACAAGAGGAGTTGTGGCAATGCAGTCAAGTTGCAACACACTCCCCTGATGCTTTGCTCCAGCTCTCTCTGGCTCCCATTTCCTCAGACAGACCAAGAGCAGAGATGCTGGCCTCCCACCCTCCCCAGTCTGTCCAAGGTGACCCTCGGTTCACCTCCAGGCACTCATTTGCCAGAGCCCTCCACGGCAGCACTGGGCCTAGAATAGACAAGAGCCAGAGTAGGGAAGAAAGCAGCCCCTTGGGCCCCTGAAGCTGGAATGGGGTCCTGGTAGACCAGTTGTCTTCCAGGCAGGCAAGTCTTTGTCGCTCAGCCCAACCTCACAGCCATTCGAAGAGCAGTGCTCTTTGCTTGAGCCACTGAGGTGGCACAGCCAGTCTGGGGAGGAGTTGAGTAAGAAGGCAGTGTTGGCCATGGTGATTATTCAGAGGCAGCTCCCTTGACAACCTGCTTTTACTCCCCACCCCTGCCTCAATGGATCCCCAAATCAGTGTTTGGGACTCCTTGAACTGACCTTGAATACCTACCAGCTCCACATGCTGACAAAGTTTCTGCATTCACTGTGTCCTTGAGACTGCCTCAGTCTCCATTCTGTATGGGGAGATCGGCTCTGAGATTGACTCACCTAAGGTCGTTTATCTGGTAGGAGTCAAAGCCAGGTTTGTTGAGTCACACCACTGTGCTGAACTCCCAGGGAGAAGGCTGCTTGAGCCCCTGCTGTGCTTGCCATTTCATTTGACATATGAGTCTCTCTCTGATAAACACATCTACTAGTCACATTGCGGTGCTCAAAGCACATTAGGTCACTAAAGGAATTTTGTAGACATGGCTAGGATTTTTGTTTGGGTTTGCTCTTTGGTTGGCATGTTGCTAAAAATTGTACCTACAGCCTCACGCATGCTCAGTCAGTGCTTTATTTACTACTAAGACCCATACCTAGCTCTTAGAGCAGCATCTCACTAAGTTGTTCTTACTGGCCTCAAACTTGCTATCCTTCTATTTCTGCTTCCTGTGTAGCTGGGATTACAGGCCTGAGCCTCACTTGGCCTGCCAGTGATGCCCCAGCTCAGGGTCCTGAGCAGGAGTTCCCAGGGGACCATCTCTAAGTCACCTTAGAAACAACTGAACTCAAGACAAATTGTCCAGCAGTAGGCTTCAAGTATAAGACTATTCCAGCCCCTTTGCAAGCCAGCCACCTCTCTGTCAGCCCGTCTATACCTTCCCACTCCACCCTGTTCTCCAACCTGGCAGCTGTGTGGTGACAGAAGCTATGCCAGCTAGGGGCATTAGAAGCAAAGTTGCATTTACTGGGCGGCTCTGGGCTTAGAGGGGTACACTAATCCTTTAAGAGATATGTGGCAGGAGATGAGAGGCGGGGAGAGCTGGGGAGGAAATCCCCACGGGCTGTGGGCCTGGCCCTCGGCACTAATTCTCCCCCAAAGATCAACTTTGGGTCCTGCAGGAAATGCATGGGCTCTGGAGCTTCAGAGGCAGAGGAGTGATAATTAAGGGGAGACTGATGACAAAAGCAAAGCAAGTCTGAGAGCAAAAGGGAAGGAGCAGGCAAACAGGCTGAGAGGGAGCAGAGCTGCCAGGCAGGGAATGGTCACAGCAGGCCTTGGAGTGGGAATGTTGAGTCCTAGATTTCTACCCTGCCAGACTCTGAATCATGTTCATCTTCTCTTCCTCAGGAGAAGCAAGCTTGGTCTGTGTGTGTGTGTGTGTGTGTGTGTGTGTGTGTGTGTGTGTGTGCCCGTCCATCTGTCCACTTGTCTTCTCCAAGAGACTCAGTAGGTGTGATCTGTGCTGGCTCTTTAAGAAGCCCCTCACCCACCTGTTTCCAGGAGCTATCTCAGGGTAGCCAGGTCCTGGTCCCTGGCCTTCCTGATGTCCCCTTGGCAGTAGGATAGGTAGGGGAGTGTGCCAGCCTCTTACCAGCTCTGTGCATTTGGGTACATAGCTCTTGAAGCCTTGGTCTATTTATATGAGGTCTTGAAGTCAATACTCAGTACTTCTCCTGAGACTTAGTAGTGGGCCTGTTGGGGCTGGGGGGTGGGGTGGGGAGGGGAGACTAGGTTTGAGCTAGCTCTACTGAAAGAACTAGGGCTCCAGAAAAATGCTCCTTCTGCCTCTTGAAGACACTAAAGCTTTTCTGGCCAGGCACACTGTTAAGGTTTTCAGATGACAAAGCTAGTCCCTCCTGGAGCCCACAGCCATGGGGGAATTCAGAGTTTAGAAGTGCTCGTGGGGCACTTAGTTCCATGGCAGACTTGAAAGATCCAGAGCCCTGACCCATCTATCGTCATTTCAGATCGCTTCCTTTCCCTTTCCAATGCAGGATGCACGCTCCATGGCAGCGGCTGCTGCATCCATTGGAGGACCCCGAGCAAACACTGTCCTGGAACGAGTGGAAGGTGCTCAGCAGCGATGGAAGCTGCAGGTGCAGGAGCAGCGGAAGACGGTCTTCGATCGACACAAGATGCTCAGTTAGATGGCTGGCATGGTTGCATCAGGAACCCAGGCTATGGCTACCAGCTTCTGGGGTTGGACAGAGTCAGTGGCCAATTCCCTTCCCTCATTGAAGTCTTCCCTCAAAAGCCCATGGCATCTGTCCTTCTCCCTCTCTAGAAATGTACTTGACTGTTAAAACTAGGGAGTATGGTTGGGTCTCTGGTCTCTAGTGTCTCTTTAGGTCTCTGGGTAAAAGGGAGGGAAGGTAAGGCAGATGGGAATAGAGACATTTGAGATGGCCACAAGACTGGGTAGAATTCATCCCCCCTATGGTCACCATTCCTCTCAGCTCCACATCTTAGGGAATCGTACAGCCCCTTGGGAGATGGAGCTGTGTCATCAAGAGCTTGGTGGGTGCAAGGAGAATATGACCCAGGACGCAGCCTGTGCCCCAGGGTGCTGTGGTCCTCCGTCCCACTTCCTCCAGTGCCAATATCTTCTCTTGGCCTGGCCACAGCCTCAGGAACTGTTCTGGTGCCACTGAGCCCATGTGGTCTCCAGAGCCCACCTCGAAGCTTGCTTCCCTCTCCTCAGCTCCTGGTCCACTGATGCATGGCAGTGCCCATGCATGGCAGCACACTCAGCAGCTGACACCTTACTCCTGTCTCAGGAGGCCACGCAGCCTCCTCTCTCACCCCAGTGACTGCAGCTGCTGAGCCATAAAGTTGGACCACATGTCACAAGGCTGAGCAGCAGCCCCTGTCCTTGGATGGCTACTTGTCTCTGAGTTTCATTGTACCATGCATGGAGAGAAACGTTTGTCTTTCTGTTGTCTGTAAATCAAGGAAGCCATTAAATTGTTTTATTTCTAAAATGTTCTAGATTTCAAGCGAGATGGGGAGCCATGAGAAAATGCTCTGCAAGTGATCTGGTGGGGTGTGCTGTCCCTGCAGGGGACAGGCCGTTGTCCTAGGTGGGTTCAGACAGAAGCAGAGCTTTGCAAAGCCAGGGTAGAGGGAAGAGGCACAGGCTGGGGTACTGCCAGTGTGTGTGCACACCAGAAGAAGACAACAGGAATTGTGTTCACTTTACCTTTAGAACTGCACAGTACCTGCCTGATGTCACCCCATGCCCTTCAAGCCCATTAAATGGGTTGCTTGCAAAATGTCGCCAAGTGAAACCCAGATAGGGGAAGGATTAAGAGGTTAGTCGAGAAAAGTGTGCCCTAGAAAGAACTCAGTGGCTTTCAGGGTGGCTTCTCAGCAGAGCCCAGCGCTGGGTCAGCTCAGTCCTGAATGTGCCCAGTGGGAGGTGTCGCCTATCTGGAGCCATCTGTTGGATTGGAGTTGCTGTCTTTCAGGGTTGTCCCTGTGAGCATGCATGGAAGATGTCATGAAGCCTGTGGTTCTTGGTGAGGGATAGAAGACAAGAGAATGACTCGAATTGGGACTTTCAGTTTGCAAGGACTGCTGAAGTTCATTGCAGTATCAGGAGGATGGGAAGGAGGCACACAGACAGAGCTTTTAGGAGTTGCAGAGATGTGGATATGGAATAGATAAGAAAGCTGATCATGGGATCCTAAGCAAGCATCCTTACCTGGTGTGAAGTTCCAGGTGAGGTTAACAGGAGGTACATGACCATGAGTGCAAGGTTGGGGCGGGACCAGGGTTGATTACAGTGCTCTGCTGCCCAGTTAGCCTGGCATTTTCTCAGCCCCTCCTGGGGCTCATCACTCATTGGGAATCTTGAGATTCTGGTGTGCTTGTTTCATAAAAGAAGCAGATGGGTGCATTTATTTACCAATCACTCATCTGTAACCCAGAGTCTGGAATTGCTAGACCTTCCCTTTGCAACTGCTCTACCTGAAAGAGACCTTGAGTACCTGTGAGTCCTGGGTAACTGCAGAGATCTACCCAGACTCCGGTAGCTTTAAGGATTTGGTGTGAAGCAAGCACCTTATGTTAATTAGAAATCAGCCTCAGAGTAAGGAAGTCCAGTATAGGAAAATTCTTAAGATTATAAATGGGCGTCTACCACATAGTGTTTCAATGTAACCAAACATCTAATTGTATTAGAATCTCATATTTAAAAACAAAACCAACCTGATTTTCAGACATGGATTCCAGACTGCATGGCAATACCTCCTACCTCCAGAGGAGAGATTATGTAGCCAAGAATGAAAGACGGGAAGTAGCATTCTCCATTGTATCTCATATGATGGGAAAGGAGCACAACTGTAATATCCTATTTGGAAATCTCATCAATCCCACCAGCATGCTGTTGTGCAGTGCTTTGGTCCAACCTGGAAGAACAGCTGGATGGGTCCACCTTGGAAACCGGAGCCTTAGACTGGCTAGCAATGGGTAGAGACCAGTCGAAGGGAAGGGAATGGAGGTGGAAGCCAGTTGCTGATGCAGGTCTTACGTCAAGCTACCCTCTGAGCTGCCCTCTGGGGCTTTTATTCTTGCCAAGAGGCCTGGGCAAGAGCTAACTCAAGCTTCATGTGACCTATCACTGCCTTCCTCACTTGGCCAAGGGCATCATCATCCTTGCACTCCTGTTTCCTGGCATCCTTCCTCATACACCTGCCAGCAAAACCAACATAG
Organism: Pachyuromys duprasi; assembly: GCA_028658305.1. NCBI lineage: Eukaryota > Metazoa > Chordata > Mammalia > Rodentia > Muridae > Pachyuromys > Pachyuromys duprasi. The sequence continues at coordinate 3,843,094 of CM053757.1, read as the reverse complement.
CTCAGCCCAGTTGCTCTGATCCCTTCCTGAGCTACTCAATGCTGCTGTAATCTCTCAAGTGGGACCATTTCAGGTCCATGGTGTTCCCTGCAGAGCCACCCATAGACCACTAGTCTATATTTTCCCTTTGCCATACTCTAGAAAACCTTGCATACTAATTATTCCAAGAAAACTAGGTCATTAGCTATGATCTGAAAATCCCCCTATCTGTGCCTGTGAATTTCTTTCATTCATACTCCTCTTGACCAACTTATCTGTGGTCAGCTCAAAACCAGCCCACAGTGGCTCCGGAGACCCTCACTATCTCCTCATCCTCCCCCTCTATCCTTCCCCTTTCATTAGAGTACCGACTTTCAGAGTCCAGTCATGGCCATAGTGGGGTCTCTTTGTAACTGCCTGCTGCCATCCCTTTCCAGTCACCCACTCTGTGCCTTCGTAGGCTGACCTCACACTCCACCTTCTCTGGAAACAGTTCCCAGCAGATTGCCAGTTGCAGAGGATGTCCCTATCATAACCTTTCTGCTCCTGTGTGCCTCGTTTGAGTCCTTTCATCGCCTCTCTCTCCTTCACAGAGTTCTCTGCCTGGCATCAGTGACCGTGCCCTTGGCCTCTTCTCTCACCATACTTCATATCTCCCTGAGTATTGCCCTTTCCCAGGCTTCTGTCCTCTCGGCCTACTTGGGCTCCATCTACATAAGTCAGAAGACCTCTGCTCAGAAGTTCCTTCTCTTGGGTCTCCCTGGTATCTGTCTGTCCCCAGCCTCCTGACTTGTCTTTCTGCCTGTCAGATGGAGCAGTCTTCTGTAGTACCTGTTCAAAAGCAGCACACTTATGAATGAATTTACTTTTCCCCTAAACAGTCTCCTTCACATTCTTAATCAGTGGTACCACAATTCACCAAGTCATTCAAACCAATAACCTGGGGTTTTTTAATTCTCGAGAAACTCTGATATCCAAACAACCCAAACCAACTTTGCCACCAAATACTCCCAGGAGCTGTCTCTCTGCTCCCTGCCATCTCTCACTGACCTAGTCTGACCTTATCATTTCTCATTCACTGAACATTCTTGTTAGGAAACGCCAGAGAGCTTGCTTACAGTCCAATCATTACTTCCCTGTTTCAGAACATTCAAGGTGGCAGGGTTCCTAAGGTACATGGGTTCTTTATGTCTGCCTGTCCCTCTGGCCTGTGATCCAGAACAGCATGAGCTTCTGGGCTGGGTCTATGCAGGCTCTTGGCTGAGGGGCCCCTAGGCAGGCCCTACAGAGAGACACTTACCAGAGGTGTCAGGTCTTAGGTCAAGCTACCCTATGAGCTGCCCTCTGGGGCTTTTATTTTTGCCAGGAGGCCTGGGCAAGAGCTAACTCAAGCTTCCCATCAGCTCCCAACTCATTAGTACTAGTGCATAGGGCTGGAAAGCAAGCTGAGCTGGAAGGAGAAACCAACAGGATATAAGAAAGACACCCCCCCCCAAGCCTGAGCTTGCTACCTAAGCAACCCTACAACTGCATCTGCTTCCCAAGGGGCAAGCCCTCCCTCCACAGCTCTGGGAGTCATGAGGCAGTGGGCCCTGGTTGGGCTTGGCCCTACCCCTCGGAGCCAGTCCCCCAGTCTGTGGCAGTGCCACAGCCAGGGTCCAACCTATGATTTGTGTTTGTCAAAGGATGCCATCAGATGGGCCAGGCAGAAGTCTCCGTATGAGATCATTCTTTCACTTGGAAACAAGGGGGATGTTAGTGTGTAAATATAGCCCAGAAGTTGGGTACAAGTCTCTCTCTGCCACTCACTAACCAAGCAGCTCTGAGCTGAGTTTAAAACTTTACATGTTGGACCAGCAAGATGGCTCAGTACTTGCTGCCAGGCCTGACTGCCTGAGTTCAATCTCCAGGTCCCACATGGTAAAAGGAGAGAACTGACTTCCACAAGTTGTCCATGGACACACATGTTCCATGGCACACATATACATACAAATGTACATACGTAAGTGGAACTTTAAAAGCTCTACATGCACTGAAATTCTTAATAAAAAGGCATCACATTGTATCACATGAATCCCCACAATTATTATTTGACATTATAGATGATTAATAGTAAAATTTTAATATATTCTTAAATATTTCTTAAAACATATCATTTCAGGATTTTTTGTCCCGGAGCAAATACCTTTTAAAAGTACTCTACCTGCCCCACTTTCTTCACTGTGGCGCAAAGCACCCACCCCCACCCTGGCTATAAGGATGAGGTTGACCCTTCCACAGGGACACATGGTGAGTGTACTGCTCAGCATGGCTTCCTGTCACTTACCAGAGACCCCAGCCATCAGGCCATCTTGACCAAATAACCTTCAGCTAGCTAGACTACCCAGTGAGGCTTGATTCAGAGTTTCCCGGGGCTGTTCTCCTCTTCTAGACATAGACTCTGGGGGCGGGCAAGCCCAAGGATGCTCAGAGCCTCTGCTAACTGCATGCATGGACACACAGGGCCAAAGCTCTGGTCCTCACACCAGATCTGCTGCTACTCATTGTGTGACCAAGGCCAACCTCCTCACTGACCCCCTCTTTTCTAGATGACTACAGAGCCTACTAAACTTGCCTGTGGTTTCTCAACAGGTCAGTTCACATTGAGGCTTGCTTGGAATAATGCATTTTTTTCCTCAATTGCTTACACATTTTGTTGAGTATTCCAAAGAAATAATTAGTATACACACACACTTGATGGTCCTAAAGATACTGATACTGAGAGCAGGTAGAAAGGAGCCTGGGAGTGAGCTATGTCCTGGTTGGTATTAGGTTCATGACACAAAGGATGCTGGGAATGAAAAGCAGACATGGTGGAAGCAGCCTGTACTAAAAACTCAAGTTTGGAACTGCTGACGTCTGGTCCCTTCAGAGCTGACACCAGTCAGTGACTTGCTCTCTCTAGGTTTCTGTCTCCTCATTAAGGAAATATAGGATGAGAGGGACCAGCAGAGGGCTTCCCAATGCTGGGCTTCTGGTGTGATACAACAGCAGCTCAGGCAGGCCTGAATGAACTATATTGGACCCTGGACCTTCTCCAGCCCCACTGGCACTATGGAGTGGTAGTTGCACCCATAGATGCAGAGCCAGGCTCCAACTCCCAGTGCAGATTCTTCCTGGCATGCCATCTCTGTCAGGTCTAGCTGCCTTCCTCTCTGGTACTAATGTTTCACTGGGTAGAGTGTTGTGTGCATAGCACACATGAGCACACTAGCGTACACATGCAACAGACCCGGCATGTTGTAAGCCTTCGGCTTATGTGTATGTGGTGGGAAGTAGGAATTTCCGCTATGAATGGGGAGGGTCCTTGCTGGCTCGACACTCCTGCCTAGGCTCCAACGATGGGATAAGCATGGGGTGAGGATGACGCAACTGCCTGCTGCTGGAGCATGGGTCTCCCAGATTCTAGCCGAGGCCTGGCCCACTTTCCTCAAGGAGTCCTGAGGACAGTAGTCTCGTTAACCTTCTTGGGCTCTGCTGCTTTGGCTTTGAGTAGTTCTATACGTGCACCACCCTTTCTGCATTCTGCAGTCCTTGGCAGTGCAGCTGTGTAAAGTCAACCACCTCCACGCCCCTCCCCCTTCCTAACACTACCACCACTAGCCTTGGAACTGTCCTGGAGAGCCATTACGGTTCTAAACCCCTCCATTCAGCCTAGTAAGGTCTGGCAATCATCAGACAGCCCCAACCCTAGCAGGTACCATGAAACCCACTCTAGAATGATCTTCTTTAAGCAAAGGACACCCCTCCCCAAGCCTCCATGTGTGCCCTCTGCGTGCTTGCAGTCTCCTTCTCAAGACCTTACTTCTGGACCACACATGCAGTCCCCCTTACCCCATAGAAGGGCAGTGCTTGGAGGACTGCAAGGCTCTCTCTAGACTCCAGCCTAGTCTCTCACCTAGGTTCAGGGCAGCCAATCACAGCAGGCCAGGAGTGGCCTATCCCCTACTCAGGAGCCCCCTCCTCTCCTCCCTCCCTTTCTGGGTGTGTCACACACACTGGCTTAATCAGGTGAAGTGTACCTGGTTCCCAGTGCTGTGGCAGTGCAGCCGGGCCAGAGGCAGAGGGAGAGGCAGAGAGGCACACGGGCAGCTTGGAGTGTCTGCAGTCACCTGGAGTCCCGGGTCTCCTGGCCAGGAACAGCAGTTCAAACAGGAACGAAGATGAAACCCCAGGCAAGTAGCTGATAACTGTGTGATGGGGACCAGACGGAGGGATGTGCTTCAACCTGAAATAGAGTTGGAGGAGGGAGGTCGCTGTTTACTTAGGGCTTAGTCACCCCCTCACACTCGCCTACCCAAAGGAGAAGAAATAGAGCCAGGCCACCTGCTGGGGGGGTTGCAGCACCCACCTCTTGCGGGGTGCGGGGAGGTGGGATTAGCGGTGCAGCCAGGGACAGTGCCACCAGCCAGGTCCATGGACCTGCCCCCTAGAGAGCCCGCTGGGGTTGGCTTAATGCCTGGTGGTACCTACAGATCACCATGGGTTGTTTATAGAGAGATCAGCTGGGAGATGCCTTTCTTGGACAGAAGCTGAAATGTGAAGGGATTAGATAGAGGAGAGAGCCTTGACCTGGGTCTGAACTTGAGACCTGGGTCCCACAAAGGAAGTGGGTTAGGAGCAGGCAGCAGTTAGGAGCAAGGCTTTTCGAGCAGATTTGTGATAGCTCAAATCCGGCTTCTTCACTCAGCAGCTGTGCAGCAACCTCGGGCCACTTGGCTTCTTCGAATCTCCGTTTGCACCTGTCAACGGGGTCAGTAGTCGCTGTCTCCCAGTACTGCCAGGGAAATGAAATGCATGTTTAGCAGTAAGCACAGAGTAAATGTTATGGAAATATTTTGCAGCTTCTGACACTGAGGTTTACTAGATCTACAGTCTCCCTGAAGCACAGCTCAGCTCTCAGGCCCTCAGCTCCCCAGTCTGTGAAGGGGGGTAAAGAGCTGCTTGGAAGGGGATTAGACAAGTCACTAGCACCAGGTAGGTGTCCAGTGAGCAGTCACCCTTCTCTGTGTTATGAGCCAGTGTTGTGCCCATTAACAATGTAGGTATCCTCCCTCTGACACTGGGCCTTTATCTGGAGGCAGGGATTGTACAGTGAGTTTTATCTTTTCAGGGCCCTGGACCTCTGCATATCTGCTCAACTGCAGACATTAGGTATGGATGCAGCTGTCAAGAGTGTGTGCTTGCCATAGCCACAGTCAGCTCAGTAGCCTGTACTAAGGAAGAAGCACATTCCCCTTTATCTTAGGCTAATTTCTGGACACCTCCAGCCTGTCAGGAACAGTGATGGGCCCTACAAGATGAAGCAGTGCAGAGGGCAGCATTTTGCCTTCTCTAGAGAGAGCAATATGCAAAACTGTGCAGCAAGGTCAATGACCGTGCAAGAGACCCCCACCAGCGCCCACACACTCTGTGACCAAGGAGAGACCAAGAGACAAAGGCTTCGAGAAAAGGAAAAGAATAGAAACAGGAGAGGACAAAGAAGTCCCCATGGACAAGGAGATACTCAAGCAGGTCCCAGCAGGAGGAGAAGGAGGGGTGGGAGAGTGGGAGGGTAGAGAGAGGAGTGGCTGATGTCGCTGGAAAGGAACATCCCAGGCTTGGAGGAGAGGACCCGAGGCTGATAGAGGAAAGGAAGGGAGCAGAACAGCACTGTGGTGTAGCTAAGGGCTGATGGGGACTGGGAGGAGGGAGGAGGATGGTAGGCGCACACTAGTAAGCCTATGTGCCAGGCAAGGGAATCAGGACCACAGGAGGTATCAGTTGTCTCTCTTGGTGCACCATGACCAAAGCAGTGTTTTAGGCAGATGAATCTTGGCATCCAGAGCCTGGACACCAGCTGCTGCCCCCAAAACAGCAGTTGCTGTTTACTGAGCACTCACCTAGGCAGCCTTCAATGGCCTGGTCCTCCTGGACCTTAATCCTAACGGGTACTGGTGCTAACCCCAACCAGAAAGAGAGGCATAGAATAAGATACTAAGTTCTTCAAGCCCCTAAAGCTGGGAAACATCTAAGCCAGGGTTCTAAGCCACATCTAGCTAGTTCCAGAATTCCAGGTGTGAAATCGAACTAGGAAGAAATGAGAAGGCAAAGGAGGCAGATCAGAGAATTCAGTGGCAGCCGGGTGAATGAGGTGGTGATGACCTCAGCCATGAAGGGGACAAAGTGGTGGCAGTTGGGAAACCAGGACAGCAGTTTAATTTGATCTCAGGTCCTGATTCGACTAACCTCATCTTCCAGTGGAGGGCACTGGAGACATCTGACATGAGCACCAGAATGAATGCCAGCAGAGAGTGACCCAAGGGCTCAATCTGCTCTGTCTGCTCTCTCCTTTTAGATGCTACAGAGCATTTAGCCCCCGGAGTATAGAGTCACTCCCCACCTCTAAGTTCTGAATCTGATGTCTTCCCAGGGGAATCTCAAACTTTTTCTCTGTGCTCCCAAAGGATTTTCCAAAATGAAACATTGCAAGGGAACTCTTTGTGGAAATGGACTTGGGGGTTTCTTTCTCCTCTGTTCCCTGGATTGGCAATGAGTACTGCTCTCACAGTGCTGAGCCCTCGGGTCTAGAGCAGGACCTTCAAGGAAGCAGGCAGCCATGCTGATGATGGGCAGCTCCCCTAGGCAACGTCTGCCCTCAGCCCCTGCCCCACCACCATCCCAGCCATGGCTCCAGCATGTACGCTGAATGTTCTACACCGGGGGGTGCTCCTAGAATTTCACAATGGATTTCTTCATCAGAGCTTCCTGCTTCGCCCTGACCATCCTTCACTGTCCACAGGAAGGTTTCCATTTTGTATAGCCTTTCTTTGAGATCAGAATGTGGAGTCCAAAATCTTTCTGAACACGGGGAGTTGGGGAGAGGGGAAAGGTGTGCTCAGCACAGAGTCACGGCAACAACAGCTTTGGGACAGCAGTAGGTATCCCTTCAAGCCAGATACTAGACTCCTGGTCATACTTTATCACCCATTCTCCAGTGGTCTGATTCCCACCCCACTGGACTTGCTGGACTCCTCAGAGGGGTTTTCTCCCTTAGAGAATGGAAAGGGCAGTTTTGTCCTAGAATAAGAGCTTGGAAACAAGAATCCTGATGTCCTGGCTCCTAAGCCATAGTCTCTTCCTCCATGTTTGGCCTAAAGTGGGAAGCAGAGGCCAGGGTTGGCTGGGTGAGCATTGGGTATGAAATGGACTTTAGCTCTTCTGAATCTCAGACTTGTTCACTCTCTGGACTAAAAAAGATTCCTTGATGGACTAATGACTGGCTTGTCCCAGTGCACACACTTGATTCCCAGCTAAGATTTAATCATCAGAGTGACTTTGGAAGAGTCACTTCCTCTGTCTTTCCTACCTGATAAGACAGTACCTGTAGTGAGAATTAATGGACTTCATACACACACACACAAAGACCATGTATGCACACATTCACGCAAGCACATACATGAATATTTGTTGTTTAGAATAGAGACTGGCATGGAAGATCCTGGACTTCCAGGGTTAACTATTATTGTCTGATCTGGGCATGCTCCAAATTCTAAGATGTTGCTGACTCCTGAGCCAGCAGGCCATTGCTTCTGTGGGTGAGTCCTGTCAGGTCCTCTGATAATAAACTAAGAGCAAATGTTTCCCAAAGCTCATTGCAGGCTTGAAAAGACATTGGAAAAAACAGTCCCAAACTAAAGAGAGGATGATGCCGGATGGGTAGCTGCTGTGATGGATGACAAGCATAAAAGTTAACACCAGTCTTCCTTTGATAACAGTCTGGAACTCCAGTTCACAAAAATGGTTTAGCCAGCTTACTGGCCAGATCCTCAGTTCCCGGTTGGATCAGACACACAAAACTGCCCACATGTTCCAGAAGCTAGGGGCAAAACTGGGATGAGGGCACAGCACACTTCCCTCTCCACTGTGCGGGGCAGTTCATTCTCTCCTTGGCTTCTCTTGGGTGGGATTGGTTTTCTCTGTCATGTAGAGTGAGTGGGGTTTACACAGGAGCTTAGCTGCCCCAATATGAATCAACCTGACTATACCAACCATGTGACCTTGTACAAGGAACTCAGCTACCCTCTACCTGAGACTCCTCCTCTGCGACTAGGAATATTATCACTACCAACACTAAAGGCTTTGAGTTCCCTAGCACATTTAGAACAGTGCCTGGTATGTGGATGAATGCTAGGTGTATAGTAGACTTGGCTACTGCTGTATGGTCCTGCCCTCCTCTGAGGCTGAGGACAGCAATCTCGGTCATTCTCAGCTGTACCCAGGCCACAAAGAGCTCCTAGGAAGAGCTCAGGGGATATTTGTGCGGTGGGTTGACAGGCAGATCACACCTGTGCATGCATTTGGTGTAGAAGACTTTTGAGGGGAAAATTGGGACTTAATGAACAGAATTTTCCTTTTTTATATGGTTGTCAGGACAGATACAATTCTGAGAGCTGTTAGGCATAGCATCGGGGTGCTTGCCAGCTGCAATATAGGTACAGGGCACTGCCGCCTAGGGCTTTTTTACAGCCACCACCAGGGGCCCTAGAGATCTTGCTAGCTCTACCCTGGGTCATGTGCCTTAGTGACCAGAACCCAGTTCTTAGGAATTCCACAGTGCTCCACGGACATGACCCTCATCTATAGTAACCACAGAGGTTACTCTATTTGGCCACTGAGAAGATTACTCTATTTACTCTATTTGGCCACTGAGAAGATTGAGGCTTGTAGAAATCAGAGCTAAGGCTGCTTGGCCAGAGACAGGAGCTGTCAGTGCTAGCTGACACCCAGTGCCAGGGCTGCCTGCCTCAGGCTGCCTTTCCCATAGGCCTCCTGGGAGCAGGCCCTCTGAGGCTGTGCTCCCCAGTCCTGGGGCTGAGAAAGTCGAAACCTTTCCTGTAGAGTGGGGGTGCTATCAGGTCATCTTCCTGATACTTCCTAACAGTACCAAGGCTGAGGGTTTAAGATGGACTAGGTCCTTTACCCAACTCCAGCTGCTAACACACCCTTTAATAATCATGCCTCCTATTAAAACCTAGGGGCCCCTATCCAGCCAAGAAGACCATCCTACATCAACCAACTAGACCCCAATAAATTGCAACCAAGCTTTGGGACCATGAACAGCTCTGAGCCTCAGTTCCTCTTCTGCAAACAAATGAGGTCCTAGCTCTTCTCAGGTGTAACAGGAGCTAAGGAAACAGCGTGCTAGGCAAAGCAGCAAGCACCAGAGGGCGCTTCTGTGATAAACCCTCAGTAAAACTGGCTGCAGAAATGGGGCTGGGGAGTAGTCAGGAATCCCCAAAGCTGAGGCAGGAGGGGCAGTGTGAAAGGACGATGAGGGCCTTTCAGGGGATTCACCTCATTCTGGACAGATCAAGGGCAAGTGGGACTGATCCAAGCTGCTGAGTTGACATAACATTTTCTAGGTACAGGCGAGCTCACAGTTACAGGATGGGATGCTGGTCACCTCTGCTTGATCCCACAGCTGCAGTTACCATATCCCATGAAGCATAAAACATCCCAAAATGGCTGCTCGTGTTGATGCATACTTGAAGGCATTAATATGTACTTGTGAGAGTGGCCAGGTTATCCTTCTAAAATATAGGCGGTTAGACATACCTACTCCAAGGGAAGTTGTGGTATTTATTTCTCCTCCTCCTCCTTCTAATTCTTCTTCTTCTTTGCTCCTCCTCCTCTTTCCATAGGGTTTTTCTGTGTAGCCCTGGCTGTCCTGGAACTCACTCTGTAAACCAGGCTGTCCTTGAACTCAGAGATCTGCTCACCTCTGCCCTCTCAAGTGCTGAGATTAAAGGCATGTGCCACTACCATCCAGCTCTTTTCTATTTTAAAGTATTTAGTCTGGATATTTTTGGCAAACTCTCCCAAAGCGTGTTTAAGGTTTAAGAATTTCTTAAAGTGTTGTGTAGTTCATTTTGAATTTTCAGGTTCAACACAACTGGTCTCTCCACTGCAGAGCTTTTCAGGGCCCTGTGGATCCCTGAGGAGGAGAATGCAGGCTGTGTTCATCAGATTTGACTGTGGACATTTCGGGAAAAGTGACTACATTGTCCAGGGATGGGGGAGATGATGCTGAAAGCCAAGGATTCCATCCACTGAGTGCTTCTTCTAGTTTAGGGAGGTTCAGGAGGTGGTCTCATTGCTGCCAGGAAGTACCATTGTGTATGGAGCCCCAACCAGGAGCCTCTCAGAGCCATAGGAAAAGCAGCCAAGTTGCGAAGAGCTTGCATTCCACAAACCCTCTTCCAGAGCCATGGCGTGGCTGTGGAAAGGGTTATTCAGCCATCTTCTGACCTCAGGCCCCAACTCTAGCCCCAGTGAAGACAGTGGGGAAAGCAAGGCAGCTCGGGATGGCATGTCAGGTTAGGCATGTCAGGTTAGGCATGTCATGTTAGGCTACGACGCACTATTTCAGAACCACCCCTTTATCTAGTGAGGTGCCTAGTACTTACTCTATGCACTCTTTATTTTTATTCAAATCAAATTTTAAAAAAAAGTAATTGTCACACATATTTGTGCAAAGAAAGTTTGTGTGAGGTGTATGTTTACCAACTCAAGGAAAAAATAGAGTTGACAGAAGTCCATGCTGCTCTTGCCTGCTGGTCCTAGACCTTCAGTCTCCAAGAAGAGACATGAGAGGAATTTTAGAACTTCACAGGATTAGGACCTCAATTGTATTCACCATCTACTTGCATTTCTCTTCATCACCACACTGTGGTGGGGTTGGAAGCCATTTCTACCAGGGAGCCTAGGGGCAGATACTCTGGGCCTTAGAAGTTGGGAAGAAGGCCACTGCTCCTGTTTATTTTGTTTTTGTTTTTGCTTACACTCGGGGGAAAAAGGTTTCTCATCATATTCTCAGGGGTGAGCTCATGATGTTTGGCTCCAAGAATTTCGTGCCCCGCCCCTAGCAAGACATCTTCCCATGGGTGATCCAAGTGACCTCTCTCAGCGTAAGTTAAATACTAGCACCATAACTTTAATCTGCAGTGGGACATCCCTCCAGCAGGAGCTCTCACTTAATGAGATCCTTTGTTAAGTCGGTGTGAACTTTTCTGATTCCCTCATTAAGTGCCAAGTCACCAAAAGAACTACACAGAAGAGCAGGAAGCTGAACATGATTGGTTAGCATTTACTAGCTCATGATTCTTAACTACAGAGCCTTGGACAAGTGACTTAACCTTCATGTATCTTCTGTTTCCTCACCTGGAAAACGAGGTAATATTAGCTACCTCACACAAATGGCATGAGAATACTTAAGAATACCATTTAGAACAGTGTCTTACTCAGCTAAAATTACTGTTATCTCATGGCAAGTCTGCTGACTGGAGTGGGCTTCTTGTTTGATTCACCTTTCTGAATAGTTTTATGAAAAACAAATGCTAATTCATGGACTATTTAAAAAATAAGTTCTTTGAATGTTGAATCAACATGAGAAGTTAAGCTGTGTTCTTAATACTGCCATTAATACAAATTAACTTCTGCCCTCTATCAGACCAAATATAGGCAATCAAGTCTAGATCCTAAGTTTTTAAAGAAATAGAACAATACTGGCAAGTGCCGTGAATGATCTTTATGCTCCCAGCACTGTGTGAGGGACTTTATCTTGAGATGAAACAGCCTAGTCCTGCCCATTGAGGCTCATGTCCTACATAAATTCACAGAATCTCAGTCTTGACAGCCTAGGCTGGGATCTGGAAAGTGCGCCAGTGTGGGCAGGAGCCATATTTGAACTCTCGCATGGGCAGCAAAAGGGTTAGCAAGGTGAGAGGTGTTCAGGACCCCACAATTGGAGTATAAGCCAAGGTGTGAGTGAGTAATTAACAACGACAGAAAAAAAAAAACACACCAGGAGATTACCCTAACAGAGCCAAGGGTTTGTCAGAGAAAAAAATATTCCAGAGTGTTCTACAATCAGTGGGAAGCTCCAGGTTTCTGCTAAGGAGAGCAGGGAGATAAAGACTTAGACTTTGACCTCTTATACATTAGCTTCCACTTGTGAGCAAGAGTGAGTCTCTTTGAGGCTTTGGATGCTCGTTGATTTCTTGTTCTCTGTCAGCATGGAGGAGAAGGCCAATGGGACAGACTCAGGGCCTGCCAAAAAGACAAAAGCAGAAGGGCACAGAAGACACTCAGTAATCCGAGATCGCCACCAAGTTCTCAGCAGGGAGAGGGTTGGCTCTTTTCTGCCGCACAGACAGGTCTTGACCACTGCTGAGGCCTGGTGATGGCTCACCGCTCCCAGTGCAGGCCACTTACTCACCCATTCAGTATCGTCGAAGGGGAGAATGAGAGCAAGGAGTACTACAAGGACACCTAGGAACACGAGGGACACACACGAGGCAGGGAACAAGGCCAGAGAGGCAGAACATATAACTTGAATCTGATAAGCACAGCTGGTGAAACCTGGTGGCATTTAAGCTCAACACAGACCAATTATTTCCAAAATAACAGCTTTCTGAAACCTGGGGAAAGCTACGTGTAATTATGCCCCACCCTGGCAAACCCAGTTTTTGGCCTAATCCTTTTTCTTGGCTGTTCAGCCAGGATCTATGAAGCATCTATTACATGCTAGGGACGGGGCTTGGCTTGGGCAGATACTGGGTGAGTTCCAGGAGCTATGTCTCCAGCCCCTCAGTAGGCTTTTCTTTGGCCTGTTTTAGACGTGGATGGTTCCAGCAATGAGATGATCTGCATTTCCAAAGGAAATGACATGGATGGCCACTGTTATCAGCCAGGCCAGGCACTGGGTGCTCCAGGATATCTTTTACTCTTTTTGGTTCTCTTATCTTCAGAGCTGTAAAGGGTGTTTTCTGTCTCTCCAAATACAGAAATCTGACTCAAGGATGTCACCTGACTATTGAAGAGTGAACACAAGATTTGAGCTCAGACCAATAGCTCTCCAAGTCCACACTCTCTTCCCTTGTTCACTCTGATTTTAGCCAAGTTTTGGGACCTCTTCTGCTGAGCTGATGTGATCACTGCTTCCCTTACTTCCCCGCAGCTTGGGGATCCCACAAGAACGAGTGAGGAACAAGTACCCGCTAGGGGATCCGGTCGTGGAGGCCCTCAGCTAGAGCCAGGAGCAGTGCCTGTGCTGGGCTGCAGGAAGAGGCAAGACCTGCAGTCCAGGAGAGCCAGGGAGGAGGGCGACGGTCCGCAGATTGCTCTGCCCATGGCACCACACGCAAGATCACGGCAGGTACGCACTGAGCCTCTGCAAAGTGCTGCACTTGTCCAGGGCTATGACTCACATTAGGAAGTCCAAGCCAACCCAAAAAGGCAAAATGAAGCCTTAGCAACTCGCGGCTCCCCAGAACTGCTAGCGATGTGACTTGTCCACGTGGTCAGGACCACATAGAGCCCGAGCAGGGGCCTCACTCTGGGTCCAGCTCCACGGGGCACAATGAATAGCAACTTCTGCCGAGCCCTGATGGACCGCGGTGCCCCCAGCGGCATACAGCTGGGTGTCGTGGCACCTGCGGGACAGATGCCGCTGGCAGCCACCGAACCTCTGGGCAACGTTCCCTTCTTGCTGTACCCGGGCCACGCAGAGCCGTCTTACTACGACGCCTATGCTGGGGTGTTCCCCTACGTGCCCTTCCCCGGAGCCTTCGGGGTCTACGATTATCCATTTGAGCCCGCCTTCATCCAGAAGCGCAACGAGCGGGAGCGGCAGCGCGTCAAGTGCGTGAACGAGGGCTACGCGCGCCTCCGCGGCCACCTCCCAGGCGCCCTGGCCGAGAAGCGGCTTAGCAAGGTGGAGACGCTGCGTGCTGCCATCCGCTACATCAAGTACCTGCAGGAGCTGCTGAGCGCCGCCCCCGACGGAGCGTCACCCACAGCCACCTCCCCGCCGCCCGCCCTCACAGGTCACGGCGACGCGCATCAGCCCCCGTCCCTGGTCGCCAAGTCCAGCGGGTCCTCGTCTTTTTCCTCCTCGCCTTTCTTGGAATCGGAGGAACCAAGCCTTTGATCTGGCCTGACTTGTCCCTCTAGGGAACAGCATGGGGTCTTCTGGGTCATCTGTGTGGGGGCAAGACAGTGATGTTCGAGGTCTGTGATCCCACCTCCACCGACTTGAGCCAGATGTTCGGGCCTGGGGAAGAAAGGGACAGATAGGGATCTCAGGAGGTGGTTAGCGCAGTGAGGAGCGAAGCCTTGGACAACTCCTAGACCGGCCTCAGCGGGGCTCTGTTGCCCGCGACAGCAACAGGTCCCCTGGAAGCTCGCGGTACTTTGACTATTATGCGTCGTGCCTGACCTTCCACTAGATGGCCTCAAATACTAGCGAGGAGCTTCATGCCTCCAGCAGGAATTCAGAGGGAGGGACTAGGGAAGGGAGGCCAGGCAGCTGCTGGAGCTGACAGACTTTGTGTGTGTGTGTGTGTGTGTGTGTGTGTGTGTGTGTGTGTGTGTTTGTAGCTTTCCTCTCCCACCCTTCAGTATAGTTTTCCGGTCTTTTCCCATGCGAAGGACTTCTTCATGCCTCTCACAACCACAAGACTTGTAAGCTTCTACGGTCCATTGACATTGTGTTTACATCAAGGGTTAAATAAAAGGATTATAGAAATTTGTGATTCCTGAATTAGTGTCTATGCCCACCCTCCACCGTGTTCCTCTTCTTCATTTGGTTCCACAGCCCAGGACACTTGCTGCAAGGGTGTATGGGTGTTTACTAGCTCGTGCAGCAAAATAACGTTTCCAGAGAGCTGAGTGTATGCTGAGACTGTGTGCAGGAGGGCTCAGGGTTCCAGAGAGAAAGTGGACAATGAGTGCTATAAGGGCTATGAGGGCCAGGGGCCAGGGGAGAGCAGTGCACATTCGAGGTTGGGGTTGTCTGGGAGCCTTTCACTCAAGTGGGAGAGGGGCCCCATACCTCACAGGAGAAAACACGTGGTGGTAAGGGTGAGAGGGGCCTGGTCAGATCCTGACAGATGCTGAGACTGGAGTGGATGGAGATCCGCCAGGCGAGGCTACCGCCCAGCACATTCTCTGGGCAGTCATAGAGCTGGGCTGGGGAGAAACTTTATCTCAGCATGAGGGGCCTGCCTGACTTCTGTGGCTCCACACCACAGGCTCCAGTCCCTGAACCCCATTGCCCCAGCTCTGAAGCCTTCCTGTCTCCCACTGCCCCGTCCCGTCTCAGGCCTGGGTGTAATAAGGGACACCCACCACTGGCTCAAGTCTTGCCCCTTTGCACCCAGCCTTTGCCCTCCTTGGGGCAGATTGGGATGTCACTGGCTGGACTGGAAGGAATGACAGCTGCCTGGCCTCGGGAGCTTGGGCTGGGCAGCAGGGGCTAATTTTACTCGCTGGGAGTAGAGAGAGTAATCCTCCCACCCCCACGCCGCCCTGTCTGATTGCCTCAGCAGCACAGGCTCAGTCAGGCCCAGTCCCCAACGTGGGGGCATTGGGGACACAGGGAGGAGAGGGCAGCAGGCTCGGGGAGCAAGGGAAAGGAAGGGTGTCAGGAAAGCCATGGAGCCGTCCTCACCTCAGGATGAGGGCCTGAGGAAGAAACAGCCCAAGAAACCTGTTCCTGAGATTCTGCCGAGGCCACCCCGGGCCTTGTTCTGCTTGACTCTCCAGAACCCTCTGAGGAAGGCCTGCATCAGCATTGTGGAATGGAAGTATCCTTTTCACCACCTGAACAAGATGGAGTGGAGAGGGTGTAGGAGGTGGGTGGGTGGTGGTGGTGGTGCTATGGAGTGGCCACAGAGCTCAGATTGTTACTATCTGGGTGGCCAGGCTCTTGGGGAGGGGAGGCAACCTATTACCTCAGATCAGCAAAAGAAGCTCTTGAGAAGGCAAGAAGGGAGGCCTTTACCACAATGGAAAGCGGAGCTTCCTGGAGCCTGAGGAGACCAGGCTGGTCATAGGCCACAGCCAGAGACAGCTATTGATCATCTGTGGAAGGGCTTGTGCTCATGGGAACTGTTTCTAAGTGTGTCTGAGTCTCTGTCATCATGGGGTACTACTCAAGGTTTTGAACAAGAAGATGAAAGACATAGTACCCCTAAGGAAATCTTCCACAGCCGAGGGACAACCTCTACTGGCTCAAGTCTCAGTTACATATTGAGCTGGAGAAATGGATTTGAGGGAAGCCCTGCTCTTACTGGCGCCGGGATGCTGAGGAGCGGATGTTTTAGCTCTGAAGTAGTGCTCTGGGGACATGGGCCTCGATCTCTCTCTGGGTTTGCACAATTTCTGGGAGAAGAATGATTAAAATATCTATGTTATTTGGGGGAAGGAGGGGCTGCAGAGAGATCTGTGTTGAGTGGTTTCTGAGACAGTCAGGAATATTTGAAATATTTTTGACATGCTCTGAAAGAGTGGGAATCCATCAGCTGTTCCTTGGAAAAAAAGGAGACCGGGGGATGACTGGAAGGGTGAGGGAGATAAGGAGCCATGTAGAGACAGTGGGTCTGGGGTCAGCCCTGATCCCCATAGCTACTGTGTCAGGCCACACACCGCCAACTCTTCCCTCCTTGCCTGTCTCCTGTGAGAGTAGCATCCCCTGAAAAAGTTTCCCTTTTCTCCACTCTCTACTCTCCTGAGCTAGCTATTCTGTGACACCCCCACCCCTGTCTCTCTTCAAACATGGAAGTTTCTGGGAAGAGAATGAATGGGGTTTTTATCCATATCTATGCACACAGCATGGCTTCTGCTCCCAACCCCTAATGATCCCCCAAGGGCTCTGTCTTGCTTTCCTCTCCCCTCACATTTGCTTTCTAAATGACCAGGAAGGGTGAGTCCCAGAGCACCATCTGGAAAATGGCTTCTGCTGGGGAGGAGGTGTACCTGGGAGGGGGTGTATACATGCAAGCCTGTGCACATGAGTGTGTGCCCATCACTCTGAGAATCTGGCTTTCCTCTCCATTTCCCCTCTTTCCCAGTCCTATTCAGCCTGAGCATGGTCAACCCCCAGCCTCCCTGGCCATTCTGGGGTACAAGCCCCCACATCTTGTGGCCTGACTATCTCTTGGCATTATACTGATTGTCCAGACTGGCCTTTGGCAGTTTCATGCCCTCAGCCCCCACAAATCCCACAGATCCCTCGAGGGCTCTCCTTAACTGTGGCACCACCAGACCCTTCGAGACCATCATCTTGCTCACCATCTTTGCCAACTGTGTGGCCCTGGCAGTGTACCTACCCATGCCTGAAGAAGACAACAACACCCTGAACCTTGGCCTGGTAAGAGAGCCTTCCCATCCTTCCTCTTGCATCCTTCAGCTCCAGGCTGGGTGTCGTCCTTAGACTCTGTTTTGGTGGGAGATGCTTGTGTCATGCACCAGATGATGGTGCAGGCAGATGTCCTCACGCTGCCAAGGTGTTAAGTGGCCCTTCAGCTTACCAGATTAAACCTGTTCAGCCCAATTCTGTGATAACCATCAGTCAGCATTCATTATACCAAGTGTCTAACAGACGCAGACTCATGGAGCTTTCCCGGGAGCTCCCAGGATGGAGCTGAGCCACAGCAGGGTGAACCAGGGATGCTGAGGACCAATCCCCTGCCCCTGGACAGAATCCAGAATGTTGCTTGCACTGAGCCTGCCTACTAGCGGCATATGATATAGGAATCTGGAGAAAGGGCATCGCAGGCCTACAGTACTGCTCTCTCGTACCTCTTCACAGCAGCGCAGCAACTTCTGCTGAGTAGTTGTCATCCTTGAATTATTGAATCTGAAAGGAAGTAGGTAAATAAATGAACAAATATACAAATAAATCGATAAATAAATAATTGAAACAAAAGCCCACCTGAAACCCTGAGGATTGGAGTCTAGGTTCATTATGCAGGGTCGCACCCATATAAGCTTCTAATAGGGCCTCATACCCTGGTCTTACTGACTTTGGAGCTTGCTCTTCTATTTTAAAAATATGTTTTAAAATTCTTTGTATACATCTATGTCTATGTATGAGTATTTACAGTATCCTCAGAGGCTAGAAGATGGCATTGGATTCCCCTGGAGCTGGAGTTAAAGGCAGTTATGAGCTGCCCGAGATGGGTGCTGGGAACTGAACTCCAGTCTCTTTCGAGAGCAATACTCACTCTTAACTACTGAGCAATCTCTTTAGGCCCTGGAAATTGCCCTTCTGTTGGTTGTATTCACAGGGTGGTAAACAGAATGAGGACATCCAGAGAAGTCCACTGGGAATCAAAGAGCTGACACACTCAGTGAAGGGATGCTTGCTTAGCACCCAGAAGGCCTAGCTTTTACTCTAGTACTACACACATACACACACACACACACACACAACAGGACAGGGCAATGGATTTCCATTCTCCAGGGCTTTTCCCTGTACTGAGACCACAGGGCTTGGAGAGGGGAGGACCATCTGCATGTACCCAGGGCCAGAAAGAAAACCTGTGTATCTCTGCCTCTTTTTGGGCTGGTTTCCATGGCAATCTATTCTGAATTGGGGAGAAGCTTGCTAAATGTGTGCTTGCTGGGAATGGAAATAACTGAGTTCCTGGAATGGAAAGAGAGCAGGGCTGAGTGAGGGCAGGGCCAGTGCAATTTCTGCTGCCAGAGAAGCTGCTGTGTGCAACTGGGGCCTTCTATAAAAGAAGCTCAATTATCCACGACCACAGATTTAGGGACAGTTCTTGGCTCACCCCATTCTTCATGGCTTCATAGTTTGGCTTAGTGTGCACTTTAAGAAACCGAATGCTTTTGTAGTGTGTGCTTATGATCCTAGTACTGGGAAGATGGGGACAAAATGGTCACTGGGGCTCACTGGCCAGTTATCCCAGCTGCTTATCCTATCTTAAAAACCAACATGGCTCTATCTTTAAAAAACAAGGTGGACAGTGCCTGGGAATGATATCATAGGTTGTCCTCTGGCCTCCACACCCATATACACATATGTACACATGTACTTGCACACATCTGAACACGTACATACCCACAAGGACGCACACATGCATGTGTGTGAAGTACACACATGAAGTTGACTATTTTGCAAGATGCTGCCTTCTTTTAAGGACATTAAATCACACCCTAGTGATTATGTGATCTTTCATCTTCTAAACAAAATGTTTTCCAGAATAGTCCTGTGCTGTTTCTCTTTAGTCTGTGGGCTGGAGCTGCAGAGCTTCAGTCAAGTCTAGAGCACAGAGACATACCATAAGTAAGCGCCCTAGAAGAGGACATGCTGGCCAGCATCACCTGGCAAGTTATCACTCCAGGGGACACTAACCGCCTGGGAAGAGCTCTAATCTGACCTGAACCTCTGTTGAGAAGTCAGAAGACAATAGGCCATACCCACGGTCAAAGGTAGCTTCTGCCTGAGACTTCCTCAGCATCCTGAGGCTCCCTAAGCATCCTGAGATCTTCTAAGAAAGAATCCTGAGGCCTCTGTTGCTGTCGATAAAAACGGTGTTGGGCTAAATAATGTTGTTATTGTTATTAGTCCTATGATTATCACAGCGGTGTTACTTAACCTCCTATCACAATTAATAAGACACAGACACCTGTTAGATTTTACAATTGCCTTATTTACCTTGCGCTGGGCACGTATTTCTACCTATGCTGTCTCAGTAACCTCACCATCCTCCTCCCAGCCCCCACCCAGTGCCATCCACCTTAACCATTCCTATCTGGACTACCTTCCATGCATAATCTTATGAATACTTGCTTATGTTTTTCATCTTGGTGTTTTCCATCCATGCCATCCTTGGAGCCCTTCTTTTGGGCTCACATAGTTCCTTCTCCACACTAGCCCATCATGGCGCTGTCCTTCCTCCTTTCTTCCTGTCTGTCTGTCCATCTATTTCCTGTGATTCTCCAGTTTCCAAAGCCTGGAAACCTTAGCCATGCCTACCCTGTTCTGCCCTGTCCCGGTTTTTAGCCTTTTAATCAACTAACCAGGAACAATGTCTTAGGCAGGTTTACACACCTGGATAGGGCAGTAACCAGATCTTAAGGGTCAGTAATTAGCATCAAAATATAAGCATCAGACCAACCCCCAACAGGCCTCCTCAGCATCCTGAGTCTCCTTAATATCCTGAGGCTCCCCGTAGCATCTGGAGACCTCCTCTGTACCACTCATCAGGCATACATTCATCTCCCCAACACCCGGCAGCAATGAGCAGTGACAGAACAGGAGGAGAACAGATTAAAGATTTATCTTTCCCCTATACTTTTTGATTACTTGAAACCTACAGAAAGCTGGCAACATTCCAGTTGTCAACAATAACACTTAGCTTTTAAAAAGGGAGACTCTAGGATAAAATCTGAATTAATTTTCTCGTTCATTTTATAAATATACATTCAGTCCCTGGAAATACTCCAGAGATGTCATTGTGAGTCTAGAGGACAGTTCCCGTCTTCACAGAGCTCAATTAATTAAGCCAATTACACAAATAATTACAATTTAACCAGTTATATAAGTACTTAAAAATGAAATAAGGCACATGTGAGGTCTGAGAAAGAGACTCTAGACTGGTCTGGGATCAGGGAGGTTCCCTAAAAGATAGAATATTTAACCTAAGGCCTGGAGGATGCAGGTAGGGCAAGCTTTACGGTGATGTCTGTTCAGAGCACTGCCCCTTGGAATGGATGCTCTCAGTCATGACACTGAAGTTTTAATTTCACCTTTGAATTTATGCTTTGTAAGTAGAGTCCACTGGGACAGTGATGCATACTCTGGGAGTGTGGAGATCCCAAACACTCTCAAATTCTGCCACCTTCCATCTCTAAGCATAGGTTCTTACTTCCCTCCCTGGGTCTCAGGCTCCCTGGGAGTGGGAGCTGGAAGGCCTGATTAGAATATAAATCCTTTGATGTCTCAGAGATGGGCATGGTTGGGAATGTCCTCGGCCTTGGGCTGGCCAGGCCATAGCCCACACCACAGCTCTCTGCACAGCTGAGAGTCTAAGGCCCGTCAAGGGGCAGGGCTCCGGGAGTGAAGGTCTGGATGCTGAGGCTTTGTCTGTTCACCATGGATTGCAGCATCAGCTTTGTGTGATGGAGAGTTCCTGGCCCTCCTTCTTTATATCTAGCTGGGTCACAGGATGGTGACTGTTGAGCGGTAAGGATACCGGGAGAGGGATTAGCAGAATTCTGGTGCTTGCAAAGCTCTGAGTTCACCCATACAACAGTCAAGTGGCAGTTAGTGCCATGGCAATTTGAGAAGAAAGATAAACAGATAGCTTTGCTTTGTTTTAGCACCTCTATGAGTGTTGATTTCCTACTTTTTGAACAACGACGACAACAACAACAAAACCCCTTCCATTTTCAGATGAGTAGACTCCCCTCTCCTGTTTCTGCTCCCAGTGATACAGCAGTGCTTGGTGAGGAGTGAGAATCTGGCTGTGACTATGGCTTCATGGTACTGTGAGAAGGCTCGGCAGAGAGAGGGTTTATGTTGAAGGAGCTACATGAGCAAAGCAATTAAAAATTTTTGCCTTATTTTTATTCCATATGTAGACAGTTGGGAGCAGCCATGGGGGTGCTGGGGATTGAACCCAAGTCTTCTAGAAGAACAGCTAGTGCTCTTACCTGCTGAGCCATCTTTCTAGCACATCAGGATAACATTTCAAAAAGCATTACATTTAAATTAAAAAGAAGAAAAAAAAAGGCTTTTCAGGCCGCCACATGGGGCATGGACTGGGGAAAAATGGGAACTAGGAAAGGCACACAAAGCCGCCCCTGCAGGAACTGAAACAGGCACTGGAGATGGAGAAAGATTTATGAAGTAGGCCAGATGGGACTTGGTGACTGAGGTTGTAGAGACAGAGCTGGGGAAGGCAAGAATGGCACTGGGATTTCAGAGCGGCGGACAGACAAGTGATAGTGTCACTAAGCAAGACAGCTTGGGGAATAAGGTAAATTCAGACTCAACCATTTGAGATCTGGGTACTCTAGACTATTGGTTCTGCAGGCCCAAGTATTTGGTGACAATGGTTTCCTGCTATGGCATGTGCCAGACCAGCTGGGGTTTGGGATAGGCAAAAATGGCTTCCTTGTGCTGCCTTGCACAAGCCAAGTCTGAGAGTTGGAATCATGCTTATGACTGAGTGTCCTGGGCTCCCAGGGACACTTTCCTGCTCTTTCTTTCCTTCCTCTAGCATTCCATCAGACCTGTATTTGGGCCTGGGGTACCTTCTGATTCTGCCTATTCTATATCATCAGGGAAGCCACAGGTCCTCCCTTAACAGAAGAGGAAACTGAGGTCCAGATAGGGCAAGGAGTTCTGGCAATGCACAGTGGTCAAAGAGTAGCAAGATGAGGATCTTGGACAGCCTTGTGACCTGGTGGTGGATGGGAGTGTGGGCTCTAAAATCAGCCTCACTGGAGGAGCAGTGCAGCATGATGGTTAGGGCAATGGATCTGGACTAGAATGGATACTCTTGAGTACTGGCCCCTTCATGGAGATGTGCTCTTGGATATATTGTGTGATCTCCATGTCCGCTCAGCATCCCTGTTTGTGGTATAATCACCTGGTATACTTGTGAGAGGTTTCTGTGTGAATGAGGGTCTTCTAGGCTGTTGTATCTTGTACATCGATATTAAGAGCTTCATGTTGAGGATTCTCCTTGTTCCTCTTAGTGGGTGATCCAGCAAGGCAGCCCCGGATCACTAAATCACCAGGTAGTTCTAGAATCCAAGGATATAATCCCCAATAGCTGTGCCAAATGATTATGTCAGATAAAAAAAGAATCCTTCCTTCTGTTGGGAGAATGTACTTCAATGACAATATGCTTGATCAGCATGTAAAAGGGTCCTAGGTTTGATCCCCAGTAATGGGGTGGGGGAGGGGTTAGAGGAATCCCTCTTCATTCAACCCACTGTCAGTCCCTGTTCTCTTTAGCCCTTCATCTCTCAGTGTGTCCAACCAGCCTTCCTAGGCCCCATCATCATCATGGACAACACTGAGTGTTTGTGAAGGGCTCCATTTAATCCAGGGTGTCTGGTGAGCCTTCCTAATTCCCTGTCATCATCATGGGTAACACTGAGTGCAGAAGGCTTCATTCTATCCAATATGGTTCAGATGCTTCCCAGGTAACCTCACCTCCAGACATAAAATGACTAAATCATCGCCCAGCCCAACAAGCAGACCTGTGCCTTTGCAAACACTCAGCACTGGAAAAGAGAGGGCAGGGGAAAAAGAAAATCAGTCCGAGCTCCGGCCCTTCACTGTTATCCTGTTTCTCCTGACTATGGTACTGCTGCTCACTCCAGAGAAGATGCTCCAAGTACCTGGTCTGGCCCCCGGGACTTGCCCAGGAGGTAACCTTACTGTGTCTTGGCACAGGGTAGGCATGAGGGGTGTGGCTGGTGGAGCCCTGCTAGGCATTCTCCCAGGACAATGGTAGCTGAGGGAGAGACCCTGAAGGGATGCCACTGACAGAGAAGTAAAAAATGGCACAGACATTGAGTTGTCCTAGGCAGGAGAGCGACACATCCACCCGCAGCTGGGAAGCAAGACAAAAGCCCAGGGCCTGAAGCCCATCCCAGCCCCAGACTCACTGGTCTTGCCACAAACCCAGGCTTTGATAGGTGTCTGCTCCTGGCTTGTCTTCAATTGAACTAAAAGGCACGTTTGGGAGGGCCATATCTCTAGTCCTGGCCAACCTTAGGGGACCCATAAGAACCATCAGCAATGATCACAGTCCCTAATTAACAATTAGAAACAGATTACTTTTGCTATGATCTTTTCATTTGCCCTCAAAGCAATTCTGTGTCAAAGTATGCCTTTCACAAAGTGAGCCCTGAGCCAGAACTCATACAGAAAGAACACGTGCCAACATATGTCATTATTAACATACAGAGAGAACACGTGTCAACATGTTTCTACACCAGGAAGAGCTCATCTCCACAGGACCCAATAGTGAGAATGAAACACAGGAACACCCCTCAAGGCAGTGCTTTTCAGAGGAGGGACAAGAGGAGGATTTCTGCCTATCAAGGGGCATTTGCAATGTCTAGAACCAAGAAGTTGGGGGCAGGAATACACAGGACAGCCAGAATTAAGTGACCCCAATGCCAGTTAGAGTTGAGGTTGAGAGACCCTGCCTTAGACAGTTAAGTAACTTATAAAATATTCCTTTGTGAGGCTGGCCAGATGGCTCAGTGGGTAAGATGCCTGCTGCCACGCCTGATGGCCGGAGTAAGATTGCCAGGACCCACACAATGAAAGGAGAGAGCCAATTCCCGCAAGTTGTCCTCTGGCCTCTACACTCATACAATGGCACACTCACCCTTCTCCAACAACTAACTAAAGAAGTAAATGTTTAAAACACAAACAAACAACAATGGTGTCAGGCACGGTAGCGCACACCTGTAATCCCAGCACTCAGGGAGGCAGAACTCTGTGAGTTCGAGGCCAGCCTGGTCTACAAAGCAAGTTCAGGCCAGCCAGGGCTACACAGAGAAACCCTGTCTCAAAAAACCAAATAATAATATCCCTTGGCATTACCTTGGCATTACAAGAATCTTGTAATGTTACCCTGCTTGCTTCTGAGTTCTGGATGGCTTTTCCTACCAACCATAGGGGACATTGTCTGCTGGGTAGGCCACGTGAGTTACTCCCCAGACTGCCACCCACTCAGTCCCTTCTCAGCGCCAGAGCAGCCAGCCCTAAGCCATCATAGGACTCTCCATGCCTCTGCCACATTCCTGGGGTTCAGGTTGCCACCCAGCGTCCTCCACTGGCTGGAGGCTAAGCCTCTGGCAGCCAGGGCATTTGTCTTTTTATAGGATCCAGAATGTCCTGCTGACACCTGCGCCCAGTGGCCCACTCTGCTTCACCATCGGGGAAGCTGGGCCTTCGGCAGGGCCCTGCTCAGACTTTGCTTTCAGAGGGTCAGAACCAGGTTGTTCCTGATCCACCAGGGGCTGCCTGCTGAGTCACCCACACTGAGGAACAGAGGGCCCTTCAACATGAAGCTCTTAATGTTGATATACAAGAGAGCTCCCAATCCGGGTCTGTGAAAATAAAACGGATTCCTGGCTTTTGCTCCACCCACAGCTTGCCCACTACAAGGGTTCAGCTGCCTCTCTGGACACTCCCTTCCCCACCAAATCTCCACCCCCACACACAACCTTCACAACACTTGGGCTGGACAACAAAAGCCTTGGGAGTGTCCCTGGTATGTGTCACATTCTTTGGTCTTCTGGGGACATGAGGAGAAAAGCAAGGAGCAGTCAAGTCAGACAAGCCTGCAGCCTTGCTGGCACCTCCTTAAATCAGTCTCCATCACCCCGCCTGTGAGCAAGGGCCAGTACCTCCGCTTTCCAAGCTGTTAGAGCTCTGTGAAGTGACCTCACATGCAGCCTGGTACACAGGTATTACACAATAAGAGTTCATTCCTTTCCTCCTCTGCCCTTTCAGCCCTGATAGCCCATAGTCAAAGTCATACTGTGCCCAGGCCTGCAGGAACAATGTGCTGTTGTGGGCAGACTCTAACAAATGCGTGTAGTCTTTCTCCACTGTGGCTTGGTGCTTGAGACTGTGGGGCTTTGATTTAGACTCTCTGTACACACATTTCAGTTCTGCCACTGGGCTGTGTGATTCTAGAAAGCTTCGAGTCCCCTCTGTACTTCAGCTTACTTATCTGCAAAGTGGATTTGAGAGCTGCTTACTATGCAGGGTTTCTATTAATGAAGATCCGGTGTGTACGTATGGCTAGAACAGGTCCTGGCAAGTAAGTGCTGCTTAATAGGGTTAGTTGTTATTATCATCCAAGACAGTCCTGTCCCCAGCTGCTTAGGCCTTCTGTTTTGCCTACCCCCTCTCCTGTCACTCAGCCCCATCTCCATAGCTACATGCTCCTGACATGTCTGCCCGCTTGACCTGAAGAAGCTAGGGTGGAGGAGGAGCAGAGGGATGAAGAGCCCCTCGCTTAGGTATGTAGACTGACGTGAGTGAGCCACCCGGGTCATATCTGTTTGAGCAAGGGCTCATCGGGCTAAATATAGCAACTTTCCTCACTCCTCAACTGGTCATTGTCCAAACCCTCCAGAATGAGGGGTCAGGGAGATTCCAGGCCCAGATATCGGTGAATAGCATGGCTGGGCAGTGGCCTAGCAGGCTGGTTCACCAGAGAAGTTTTGGCCAGGATGGGGGTGGGGCAGGAACCCACTGCCCCCAGAAGAACCTCTCTTCTTATATTTTTGCTTCTTTCAAATAGGAAACAGAAAATATGGTGTCTGCATCAGGACCCAGCCCCAGTCCATACTGTTTCTTTTTGCCTGTGAGCTAAATTTAGAACCTTCATTTGCATTCTGAGCCCACCCACTGTCTCCCCAGCCTGGAGTACAGAAAGCACTGGCTGCAATTGTTCTGGGTGATTGTGGCCACATGGCCTCCTTTCTCTCCTGAGTTGTACCTTTTCCAGTGCTAAGGTCACAGGGGTCATGGGCATTCTGTACTCTTATTGGAGCAGGAACCTGAGCAAAGCTGAATGGACTCCACTTTCAGGGGCCCTAGTGCCTTCAAACCCTGCTTATCTTGGGGCCATTGTCAACACTACCATGTAGACCTCTCACCCTGGGGTAAACCTCCAGTGTTAAGAAACAAAAGCAGGGTACCATGCCACAGACTTCTCCAACAATAAGTAGGCCGCTCCTGCTGTCTGCTTCCAGAAGCAAGAAAGAGGGCACAGCTCGGAGACAGGCAGCCATTACTGCTATAGAAGTGTCTTGTGTTGTGCCTGTCAGGCATGCCCCCAAGCACCTGCCAGGAGGACCCAGGAGGAAAGGGATGCGTGGGGACACCCAGCCGACCCCCACTGTACCCTCAGCCCAAGTTCTAGCTGGCACAAAATTCCCATCAAATTCCCTTGGCCTCCCTAAAGCTAAAGGGCCCTAGCAAGTGAACTCTGTGAGTCTAGCACCTCTGGCTCCTCTAAGCTTCGTGTCTGTGCAGATCATATGCCTGGACCCTAAGGAAGAAGCCCTTCTACACCCCATGATGCATCTGAGCTTCTCCTTGGAAGCTCTGTGAGCTCTTTTGGAGAACTCTGTGGGAGGACACAGAGCCCTCCAACAGGGACATGGAAAGCCCTCACACAGGAGTGTAGACCAGGCCATGGTGCTTGGGGCAGGGCAGGGGAAGGAAAGATAGTGACAGCTGGCCCTGTGGTCCAGACAGAGACGCTGCACTGGGCAAACCCCTTTGCAGAAGGGTCCAGCCAGCTGCCATCATCTGCCCTCAGAGCCCAAGCCATGCCTGGGTGGGAGTCACTGGGAGATGGGGACAGAGACGGTGCAAATGGTGTGTGTTGTAGGTCCTGGTCTTTTCAGCCCAGAACATTGGGATGCATGATATGGCACAGATGCAAGGCCTGTGCTCAGGCCTACAGAGCCTGGAAGCTCCCTTAGCGCCTCTCTGTGGGAGGACAAGACCCTCTTGCATGTGTACCTGCTGGTGAAGGCCTTTGTAGGTGGACCATTAGAATTTTTACCTCACAGGCAGCTTCCTACTCTTCCCAAGAGCTAAGAACGACAGGAAGGCAAAGAGCCAATAACGACAGGAAGGCAAAGAGCCTGGCCCAGGGTCAAAGACTATCGCCCCCCCCACCCCAGTCTGGTATCAGCCAGCAGTCAAGGTCAGCAGGGGTCAGTGTGAGCCAGGCTTCATTCAGGGGCAGCTCCAATGGAGACAAAATGGATAAATCAGGCATTGGAGACAGTGGATCTGGTGGGACTCAAGCCCAGAAAGACCCCTGTCTTGAGTAAATGGACACTATTGGCCAAGACAGGGACTTATGAGGAAGAGAGGTTCAGGCTCAAACATGTTGCGTTCCTGGTTGAATAGAGCCATGCCTTGGTGTGGCACTCATTGATATATCCCCATCCAGCAGCCCTGTGAAGACCAAAAGAGAATTATAGATACCATGGTGCAAGCAGAAGGAGTTCTTCACAAAGAGCCAGGTGTGTAGAAGACCTGTGATGTACTGAGCAGTAGGATGCTTCTCCTCTCCCCCCATAGGATTCCATTTAATCCTCATGACAGCTCTTGGAAGATGGGGGTCAACTAGCTCAGTTTAAATTTTTATTTATTTTACATGTATGGGTGTTCAGCCTGCATGTATATATGTGCACTGTGTGTATGCAGTGCCCACGGAGGCCAGAAGAGGGCATTGGATCCCCTGGAACTAGATCGTAAGCCACCACATGGGTGCTAGATACTGAACTGGGGTCCTCTAGAAGAATAGCCAATGCTCTTAACTGCTGAATCAGCTGTGTTTTACACGCAAGGAAACTGAGGTTCCTAGAGGAACTTGAGTAAAGAAACAACCAGAGAGGATGTACACCATATGTCTCCTGCCTCCCACACCTGACAGCAGATTCCCCACAGACAATGATGGAAACGCTTTGGGAAGGCTATGACTTTGATTACAGGATGATAGCCAGTTCGTGCCCGGTGGTTTAGCCTCAAGCTTAATAAGAAATACCTGGCAAGGGAAGAGCCCTTGTTCCTCTGTGGATGACACATGGGCTAGAGAGGCATGAGGCCAGCATAGTGTAACACTAATAAACTATCCCTGTGGAGCAAGAATGGACATTTCCTGGCCCATGTCTATATAGCAAGGGGCATGCTGTATGCACTCCAGGATTAGGTTGCAGAATGGTAAACAGAGAGAGTTGGGTCTTGGAGCTGGTGGACTATGAACCCCAAGTGACTCCTACCTGAGGCCCATAGCCCCCTATAAGCTTGCTCTGCAGCCAAGAGACAGACAGACAGACAGCAGCAGGTGCATGCAGCTCGCTGGTCTACGTGGCCAGCTGCCCGGCCTGTGAGCACCACAACTATTTTGAGTCCTGTTTTCCCTTCCCTCAACAAAACTTCTCCTGTCTGTCCCCTGGGGTTTGACTCAACCTGAAAATTTACAAGCTGACTTAACTTCACTCTCCTTATATGTACCTTCCCCTAGGAGATGGGCCTAACTCTCAGACACTTAGCACATGGGGAGGAGACCACCCAGCTGATCTCTAGGAGACCCTCCACAAGGCCTTTACCATGTTCCTCCCAGCAGGAATAATACTCACTCTGCTCCTGGCAGCTCTCTTGTATGGAGGCAAAGTTTGTCCCATAATCCACCCTCCCCCACGATGCTCAGCTTGGGACCTAGTAACAGCCCCACTAATGGAGTGGTATAGAGGCGCCTTTCAGTTGTACACTACATTTTTGGAAGGAGAAAGCTTTGAGATTGCTGACTGAGGAGGAGTTGGGGGCAAGATGACAAAGAACAGGTGTAGTGATTGGTGCCTCCATTTCTCCTTCCATGACTTCCAAGGCATTCTTGGGATGGCCAGCCTCCCTATCTGGATGTGCCCACACTGAAAGAACATGAGTCATAACAAAAAGAGGCCCCTGAAGGGCTCTTGGAGAGCCCCTAGTGCTGAGTTGCTTTACTGGGAATGGGTACTGGTGGGTGACTGTAGTAAGGCTGCTGGGCTGTGGGCACAGACCTGCTCTTGCTAAAACAACTTTGTGTGCACCCAGTAAAGACACTGCTGGAAGGTAAGGTATCGGGAGTATACAGCCCTGATATCTTGTCAGGAGGCTAGATTGTGCGAGGAGCCTGGAGGACCAGGGCTATTGGGTTCAGATAGCTGCAAGAAGAGCAGTTTCAGCCTGGAGCCCAGCCAGGAGGGAACTGTTTTCTCAGTTAGAAATAGCTCTTGCCTGGGCTCCAGGTAGGGAGAGGGTGACCTGGTCGGCTCAGGGTGACCCAGAGGATCAGGCTACAGGGCTGAGGATGGAAGAGTGAGCAAGGCCATCTGCAGGGTGAGGCTGAGCTGAAACCTCTTGCACAGGGCACTCTATTTTCTTGTCCCCCTACCTGGGGGTAGCTGCCTGTAGACAGCTGGAGTAGATGTGAAAAGGGAGATGCCAGGAAAATAAATAAGAGCGAAGGATCTTGGTCAGCAAGAGAGGGTCGTTTGGGGTGCTAGGTCCACCCTCCTTCCTACCTTTAGTCTATCGAGTGGTGGAAGAGGGGAAATACTCACACCGGAAGCCATCTAGGGAATCTGTCTTAGTTAGGGTTTCTATCGCTGTGACCACACACCATCTCCAAAAGCAACCTGGAGAAGAAAGCATGCTTTTCATCTTACAATTGTCACTCCATCTCCAAGGGAGGTCAGTGAAGGAATTTAGGGTGAGAACCTGGAGGAAAGAAACTGAAGCAGAAGGCATGAACGCTGCTCACTGGCTTGCTCCTCATGGCTTGCTCAGCTACTGTCTTATATAACTCAGGCCCAGCTGCTCACAGCTGGCACTGCACACAGCGGGCTGGGTCCACCCACACCAATAATTCATCATGAAAATGCCTGACAGACTTGCCTAGAGGCCAATCTTATGAGGCATTTTCTCAACTGAGAATCCTTGTGTCAAGTTGACAAAAAACTAGCCAGCATAAGATCATTCATTCATTCATTCATTCAGTTCTAAGGTCCTGCAAGTAAGGAGGGAAATGGGCAGAAATTCCACCATATTGGGGAGTTTCTTGATGGTGTAATTTTTGGCTACTTTATCACATTCTTATATCTTCCACCCTTCTCCACCCCTATCTTTTCCAACACCCCAACACCAGATAGGAGAGACAGAATGTTAGTGGGGAAAGGGAACATTGAGAACTTTTAGACTACTTCCTTCTGATTAGGGGTGTTGAGTTCCTTGGGGCAAGTCCAACCTTCATCTCATCATAATATCTCTAACTTCTTGATGTCTCTTTTCTCTTCACCACTTGACAAACCACCAGCAGCAGCAGCAGGAGTAGGAACCAGCAGGAAGAACAGCCATGCCCTCTTTTTGACTCTTGGGGCTCTGCTCTTTTTATACCCTCTCTAGAGTCCCCAGAATTAAGATATCTTCAGCTGGCCGAATCACACCCTGCCAGAGCATGCACAAGGCGAATTGTCTGCTGCTGTGGACAGTCTGAAGCAGCTCCCTATCCCACACCTGGGACTAAATTAACAAACAAACAAAGCCAGGTGTAGTGGAGCATACCTTTAATCCCAGCACTCAGGAAGGCAGAGGCAGGCAGATCAATGTGAGCTCAAGACCAGCCTGGTCTACAAATCGAGTACAGGAAAGCCAAGGCTACACAGAGAAACCCTGTCTCAAATAAAATAAAATAAAATAAAATAAAATAAAATAAAATAAAATAAAACAAAACATTTACATAACATAACTGGGTTTTTAAAGACACCAAATTTTTCACTGCAGTTTATGTTCTGGTGAGTAAAATGGTCACAATAAAAGCATATATGTGACACTTCAGCACATATGTGACAACATGAAGCTTGGGAAAAGAGCTGGAAGGTTGGAAGTGGCTTAAATCACACTTGGTGGCCAGGAAAGAAGGGGATTTTGAGTGTAGAGTTGAAGGGGGTAGGGACCCCCCCCCGGGTGGGAGGGAGCATCCAGGAGTGGCAGGAGCTGGTGACTAGAGAGCAGTTCAAGGCTAGAGCAAGGGGCCACTGCGGAGTGTGCAGCAGGAAGATGTGACCGCGTTTGCCGCCACCTTCTCTCCTCCAGGAGAAACTGGAGTACTTCTTCCTCATCGTCTTCTCCATTGAGGCTGCCATGAAGATTATAGCCTATGGCTTCCTATTCCATCAGGATGCTTACCTGCGCAGCGGCTGGAACGTGCTGGACTTCATCATTGTCTTTCTGGGGTAGGAGTTGGCTGGGGCTGGGGGGGCTAGAGCTGGATATGCCCTGAGGACTCTTATCCCAGATACTAGCAGCAGCCCAGCTGCAGGATGGGACCTCAGCATTGTGCTGACCATTCTGGGGTGTGGTCAGTATTGGTGGAAATGAACCAGTGACCCCAATACCTGCCTGCAGGTTACAATGGCTTCCCCCATCTTCCCCCAGCACATTCAGGAGGACATGTGAGTGGCTCCAGTGGCCAACGTTGCCATTTGTACGTCGGTTTCACAGACCTACAATATGTACATGCCATTCGAGTGCACAACTGTGGACATCTAGTAGCCTGCATTAGTGTACTAAGGGATGGCCATCAGACTCTGCAGGCTGAGGGCTCACACAATGGAGATTTGTCGTAGATGCCAAAGTACAAAGTCCAGTGTGGACAGGCCTGGTGTCCCCAGGCCTCCGTCCTTGGCTGTAAGTGGCCACCTTCTCACTGTGCCTTTCTGTGGGCTTCTCTGGTGTCTTTTTATACATCTAGATTTCTACTTATATATCCAACAAATCAGATTATGCCTCGATGACCTCATTTTAATAGCCCAATGTCCAGGTACTTGGTGTCAGAACTTCAACAAAAGGATTTTTTTCTTTCCTATAACATCATTTTTATTAATCGTTGCCTAATTACAACAGCCGAATTTGTTGAGGGCTTACTATGTTTTACATGTAACGTTCTTCGACAACTCTTCCATTTCCTCCATCTCATGGATGAAGAGACTGGGATACAGAGAACTGAGCAACTTGGCCAAGGTCACACAGTGAGCAGGATGCAAATGGAAGCAGCCATGGCTCCAAAGGCTGCACAGTTAATCAATACACTTTCCCTCAGCCCAATTCTATCATGGTGTTTAACTGTTGGTCTTTCAAGGAAGACCGAAGCATTCTCAGACTCAGCTTGACCCTTGTGAGGTGCTCTGGTTGGAAGCCATGGCAGATGAATAGAGCATCAGAGAGCGGCACGGCTGTTTCACAGAGCGTCATTGTTTCATAATGAACTCAGGGGTCATTGTCTGAAGATGTTCCTAGAAGAGCATTGAATGGGCTTCAGAGCTCTGAGGCGGAAAGGGGGGAGGGAGCAGGAGCACACCCAGCATTGGCAGCAAGGCCAGCCCCAGGGAGAGCCCAGAAGAGACTCTCCCCACCTCTGGGTTTTTTTCCTCTGGATCACCAAGTGAGTAAGGAGCTAACCTGAAGCTTGTTATCATGCACTCTGCCTTGGGACCAGGGTCTGTGCCATGGCACACTTGTATCTTAACCTGAAGCCTCCCTTCTGTACCCAGCACCATTCATCACCAATAGCCCAAAGCTGAACTTGGCCTCAGAATCCTTGATTAAATAAATTTCTTCAGCACTGACAGTCGGGAGCTACATTTGCCACCTAGACCCAGGCCCTTCACAGGGTGGGATACAAGGTCCCAGAGCACTGGGCCTCTGGCTCAGCTGACTGCTGACCGACCCCCTTCTCTCCATCTTTCCCCTTTCAGTGTCTTCACCGTGATTCTGGAGCAAGTTAACATTATTCAGACCAACACGGCCCCCATGAGCAGCAAAGGAGCTGGCCTGGATGTGAAGGCCCTGCGAGCTTTCCGCGTGCTCAGACCACTGCGGCTGGTGTCAGGGGTGCCCAGTGGGTGACAGTGCCTCTTCTCCCAAGCCCCCCCGCCTTTCCCCCTCTGACCTGGGAATCCCTCTGTTTATAGAGGCAAGGGCATGAGACTGGGAGGGGGCGTGACTCTTTCCCCTCTCCTTGCTGACTGTGGCAGGCCTTCAAGTAGTCCTCAATTCCATCTTCAAGGCCATGCTCCCCCTGTTCCACATCGCCCTGCTTGTCCTCTTCATGGTCATCATCTATGCCATCATTGGGCTGGAGCTCTTCAAGGGCAAGATGCACAAGACTTGCTACTTCGTTGGGACAGGTGAGCTATTTGGGCTGTGAAGGGGTGGAGGGCCCCATTCAGAAGCTGCTAAAGAAGCTCTGGGTCAAAGCCAACCCCTCCCCACTGCTCACCCTGAACTGCATCTCCTGAACTCATGAGTGGGCGTAAGGACAGCTCCACCCGGATCAGAAATGAGAGGCTGGCCTTGGGTGGGGCTTGCTCCACCCACCCTGTATCTCCAGGCTTCCTGAGCCTGTTGTGGATTAAAGCATGCATGGGCTTGGAATGAGCTTGAATATATAATATTTTCCTTGAGGCCATAGTTTACTTTGGTCTGAGCTGTCTCTCAAATCAGGCCTGCAGGATATGGTCTGAATGAAATTGGTGGTTGTGGTGGAGCTTTGTGGGATGTCAGAATCAACCCTCACTGAGGCCCACATAGACTCTGGGTCCTAGAGTCCAGGAAGTCTTCCTAAAACAGAAGTTCTCGCCTTTCTGGCTTTAGGACCCTTTCACATCCTTACAAGGTAATGAGGAACTCAAAGATCATGCTTTGAATAGGTCTGACTTAATGTTATTCATATGGAAATTGGAACAAATATAACAGCATTAATTCATTTCTAAGAGCAGCAATAAGCAAATGACGTGAGAACAGGAGCATATTTTTTGTAAAAATGACCATATTCTCCCAAACATAATCTACTTAGTGAGAAAAGTGACACCGTTTTGCCTTTGTTTTTCATCTTTTGCAAGGCTCCTCAATGCCTGGCTTTGCGCAAGGTGGGCTGGAGCTGACACCCGCTCTGGGTGAGGGTGTTGTCACATCACGCATCATGTGACTGCAGAACTACTCCACTCTCCACTGAGGGACTGGGATGCCAAGCTTCTAGCGACATCTTAGCATCGTTTTGAGGAGGCAGGTGACTCGGAAGGCTCTCCGGCTCTTGCCCTTAGCCTTACTACTTTACAGCAGTTTCCAAGAACTCAGATGAGTTCCTGGAACTCCTGAGCCTGGCCTACACCAGGGTCTTCGGGGTAGAGAGGATGATATAGAAGGAGGACCGGCCCTCCTCTAGATCTCAAATCTACGACTCACCAGGGCAGCCCCTGTGCTCACTGCCTTTCGGGGGGAGCCTACTTGTTTCCCCAGTCCCATGGGCAACAGAGGCCTGTCAAGGCAGGGTCAAACCTGGCTTCTAAGCGTGAACTCTGACATGGCTGCAGCAGGCGACTCCTAGTCCGCTCCCACAGCAGCCTCTTCTGCTGTCGGAACGGTCCCTACCCAGGAACCAGCACTGGCGTCTTCCATCGCCATGATTTCGCACCTCCTATAATCATCGCTGTTAGACAGCTAGCAGGGACCATCTAGAATGAGCTTTTGGGAAAAATTTGAAGGTGCCAAACCATCGGTGAATGCTGAACAGCAGCATTCAAATGCCCCTCTCAGATCAGAGGCACCAGCTTCACAGAACCAATAACCCCAAGCTCCAGAGATAACCTGTCCTCAGAACACAGCAGGACGCCATAAGACATCCTAAGATAAGTATTCCAGGGTATTATCAACATTGCTAGACTTCAGTGCTGGGGACATATGTGGGTAAAGTGCTTACTGTACAAGCATGAGGACCTGAGTTTGGGTCCCCAGAACTCAGTAGCACATGCTGGATCTATAACTCCAGCACTGAGGGTGGAGACAGACAGATCCTGGGAGCCAGCATAGCCAAAGCAATGAACATACAGAGGCGGGAGAGTTTTCGAGAAAATAAGACTCTCTGAGGGAACACAAAAGGGTGTGGTCTGAAGCCCCATAGCAGCTTCCCTAGAAGGCAGACTGAGCCCTG
Organism: Pachyuromys duprasi; assembly: GCA_028658305.1. Taxonomy (NCBI): domain Eukaryota; kingdom Metazoa; phylum Chordata; class Mammalia; order Rodentia; family Muridae; genus Pachyuromys; species Pachyuromys duprasi. The sequence goes on along the minus strand of CM053757.1, from coordinate 3,807,683 downwards.
TGTGCTTCGTGACTTGTACAGCTCAGCCCAGTGCTGTTGGAAAGGCTCCACGTTGACTTCCCAGTCTGAATCTCAGGTCAGAACACAGGAGCCCCTGTCCCCAGTCCCCCCAGCAGGACAATGCCTCCCTTTAAATCTCAGAAGGTACAAAGGCCTCTCTGCTCTCTCCTGCAACATGAGTTGAGATTCAAGAGACAGTTCATCCTAGGTGTAGTTTTTTCTAAAGCTGTTCTTCTAAAACATAACTGCTGCCACCAGTAGGTGCCAACGGTCAGTCTTGGTCCTGGGTCCCTCTTCATCTCTGTTCTTTCAAATGGTCCTTGAGCAGTTTTTGCCTCCAGTCACTGTCCAGCTGTCTAATGCTACCGCCTTCTGCCTCCAGACATTGTGGCCACAGTGGAGAATGAGAAGCCATCACCCTGTGCTAGAACTGGCTCTGGGCGCCCCTGCACCATCAATGGCAGCGAGTGCCGAGGAGGCTGGCCAGGACCCAACCACGGCATCACCCACTTTGACAACTTTGGCTTCTCTATGCTCACCGTGTACCAATGCATCTCCATGGAGGGCTGGACCGATGTCCTCTACTGGGTGAGCCTGGACCTCCAAACCATCCCTCTGGTCTAAAGGCTTATTAGGGAGCAGGAAGGGAGAGCTTATAAGCCCTGCCCCGGAGGCCAGCCACTGCCCAGTGCCATTGGTTCTCTCTTGCCCTTCCTGGGCACACATACAGGAATATGGCCTTTTTCGCATGCCTAGAGATTGCCCAGTATTCCCTGGAGCAAGTCCCATAGTGAGAGATGGATACTAGGAACTCCATAAATTCTAGTTTCATGCCTGAATTTTCTCTAGAATGTCAGTGACTCTTTCCCAGGGTCCGGTGGCTTGGACACTTGAGGGATGAGGAGCCCTTTAGATCTTTCTCTTTGCCATTAAGGCAAATATCAGTATGTGTTTGTCTCCTTATCTATAAAGATAATACTGCTTACATTATAGAGCTAGGGAGAAAACTAACAGGATTGTAACATTGCTGGTATGTAATCATCATTGCAGAAGCCTTCTTATTAGAGCAAATTCTTTGTAAGCTTTTTTTTTTTTAGCTATGTTGCATTTTTTTTAATTTAATGCCCCAACCACAAACAAAATCACTCCCATTTTACAGGTAAGGAAACCGAGACTCAGAGAGGTCACCTAACTGTATTTGTGACTCTAATAAACAACTGAGCCAAGCATTGATCTCTCACCCATCTGGCTCCAATCAGAACTCTCGAGAACAATGTGGCACTGCCCGTGGGCGAGGGGATTGTAAAACTGTCAAATGCTTTGCACATATAAACGATCAGTACGAACATTTCTCACACCCTTACGTTAGGGACGCAGATGATTAAACATGTCAAAGGAATGTCACACATGCTATTTCACTTCACTACAAGTTTAGGAGGAGAGAACTGTCATATCCTTACTAGATAGATAAGAAAATGCTCAGAGATGTCAGGACACTTGGCTAGGGTAGCAGAGAATTGTCACTTTGAAAAGTTTGGGCTGTAAAGAAACACCAGGTGGATAATGGACCTGCCTGGACCAGGTGCACAGTCAGCAAGGGTCCCTTGGGAAGACCTTTCAGCCCAGACCTTGGTCCCCAGGCTGGAAAAGGTCTTTTCACCAGGCCCACATGGCTACTTTCCTTACAGAGTCTGAGAGGACAGAATCAGAGACAGGAATTATCCTTTAGCTCAGAATACTGGACTCACACTTTTGTCTGGACCAGGTCAACGATGCCATCGGAAATGAGTGGCCCTGGATCTATTTTGTCACCCTTATTCTGCTGGGCTCCTTCTTCATCCTCAACCTGGTGCTGGGTATTCTGAGCGGGTAAGGAAGAACAGCAGCTGGTGGAGGGGAGAAAGGGGCAGATCCAAACCCTCAGCCCATCTCTCAGCCCCACGGGGCAGACACACTTCTTCCCATTTAGCTGGGAAGGCAGATGCATCCCTCAAGCCTTCTATTCCTGCCTCCTTCTGTCCTCCAGTGTCCACACTCCTGTGTGAGCCTGTAAGCCCTAGACCCCTGCCCTGGCCATGTGTCAGCAGCGAGAGCAGCACAGTCCTCTGGTTGAGCACTCCCCAGAGGGAGATTGCCTGTATTACCCCTGCACTGCTTGCTGCGTAGTGGCTGTGGAACCCTGCGTAGTTCTCTACTAGTGCCTCACTGTTCATATCTGTCAAACAGTAATCTCAGGAACTGTTTCCTGGGGTTGTCATGAAACTTAAATGAGCCTAAAGTCCTTAGAGCAGAGTCCAGCACATACAACTCCCCATCACTAATGAGTGCTGTCCTCAGCAGAGTGGCTCTGCTGGCATCCACTCCAGCCACAGCGGCGGGGCTGGCCCTAGCCTCAGCTCCTGTCTGGGTTGACATCACCTGACTCTAGAAGCTTCTCCCTAGACAGCCCATAGACAGAACTCAGACTCTGTGCTGTCGGTTCGGGGAGACCTATCTTTACTTTCTATTGTGTTAACTGAACTATTTCCTTTAATAATGAATGCAGGCAGCTAACCACAGTGGCGTGAGCACTGTCTGTGGAGACTCCTAATGGAAATCATGTCCCATGTCTATTGCTGCACTCCTGTTTACATGCATTATTGCTTGTGAAATGGCGATAGTCATTAGACCTGCAACAGGATCGTTGTGGGTAATGAAGAGGCCTGCATTCTTCTGTTGACATTTGCTCTAGCTCTGTGATTATATTTCAGTTTGATCAGTTCTGTCGTAATTCTATGTTCTTATTTTTGTGCACTTTGTGACGTTATTCTGAGGAGCGATCTCTGGGTGGGCTTCATTGTATTACCAAAACTTCATGCTTAAAATACACCCAGCTGAACAAGAGCACCCAGCAGACACCACAGTGCTAGAGTGAGGCGACTGTTCTACAAGCAGGACCTCCCTAGCCCCTGCGTTTAGATTAATGCCAACGACGAAGCTGCTGTTCAGTGCACATTGCGTTCTGCTTGGCGGCTAGTGCTGCCCTCTACTGGTCTCAGGTGCCTCCGGTCCTTTGATTCTCTATGAAAAGCCGAGTCTATAATCAGAAATCACTTTAGAGTAGTTTAAAAGACCAAGAAGTATGGCAAATTTGGAATAATGTTGGGATATGGAATTCCTGTCAACTCTGACATCCTAGGATAAATCCAAGGAGAAAATGAGATAGGCTGGGAGGCAGCAGAGGTCTACAGCAAGGCTTGGAGGTGTGCCTGGAGGTGGAGCTGGGCAAAGGGAAAAGAGGAGGGATCTTTGAGGGACAGTGCCCTGGACCCTAAGAGGACATGTCCAGATGCAGAAGTGTGCCCTGTGCTCAGTGGACCCGGCCCCTCTCCTCCTCTCCCCTCCTACTTCTCTGGTTTTATTTTAGAGAATTCACCAAGGAACGAGAGAAAGCCAAGTCCAGGGGAACCTTCCAAAAGCTCCGGGAGAAGCAGCAGCTGGAGGAGGACCTTCGAGGTTACATGAGCTGGATCACACAGGGCGAGGTCATGGACGTGGAGGACCTGAGAGAAGGTGGGGGCCAGAGCCACAGCCATGGAGGGGTGCTGCTTACAGGCTTGCTCAGCCTGCTTTCTTATAGAACTGAGGACCACCACCAGCCCAGGGCTGGCCCCACCTGCAATGACCTGTTCCCTCCCACATCAGTCACTAAGTAAAGAAATGCTCTGTAAGTTTGCCCACAGCCCAGTCTTATAGAGGCATTTTCTCCACTGTGGTTCCCGCCTCTCAGATGACTCTTCCCTCTGTCAAGTTTTCATAAATTAGCCAGCGCACCCAGAGACGCACTGAGAGGGTACAGTGCTTGCCTTTAGAGGGTGACGACTTGTGTAAAGCCTTGCACCTCAAGATGATACAACCCAAGTGCATCCTGTGGCCTGTGCATGGTGGCCACATGCCCTGTAGATGGGCCTCTCCAGTTCACAGGAATCTGGGTCACAGGCCCACCATGAATGCACAGACGTGGGTGTCATATCCAACAATGCCTACCCAAGGGTGTCTGTTCCCAAGGGACCCTGAAAGCTGCTGACTATAGCAATATCTGTCCTGTCCCTAGGCAAGCTGTCTTTGGATGAAGGGGGCTCAGACACAGAGAGCTTGTATGAAATCGAGGGCTTGAACAAAATCATCCAGTTCATGTGAGTACCTGACCGGGGACCTGAGGCCAGAATCCAGTTACCTCTCCTCATGGCGCTTTCTTGAGCCCTTAGAAAGGCTACCTGAGAAAACAGGGCCATTTCTTGCTCTAAGGACTCAGCAGTGGCTAGATGCCCAGGGAATGTGCAATCAAAGAGAACCCTGAGTAGATAACCTATTTATACACTGGTCCAGGTAAAACAGGAGCCCTTGGAAACAGCAAGCACATTTGGCTATTTCCTCTGAGGAGATGGAGCTCAGGAGAGGAAAGGGGGGAGGTGAGGGGTAACCTGCAGGGCGGAGGTGGCCCTAGCTAAGGAGTCAGTGGCAGGAAGACACTCCAAGCTCTTGTCTTTGTTTTGGAAGGAAAGCTGTGTCCTTTTTCAAGTTCATACTTAATTATCACTTTAAAAGATCCAACAATAGAGAAAAACAGCAAAGAAAAGATGAAGGTCCCTACTGCCCTTCCAAGTAGTAACCATGGTAACATATATGCATTCTGCTAAGAGCCTTTCTGTGCTTTCATTTTTCACACACAGATATTTTGTTCTTGTTTTGCTTTTATAGGGTTATTCATGCTAAATGCTGTCACGATAAAGACTAAAATAGTGCCTACTACATAGGAGATATTAAGAATGTTTGTTGAGCAAATGAATATATTCTATCTTGTGACAATTTTTTTCCTTAAACTTTTCTGTTAAGGCCAATTTTCACACTTGAGTGTACATATACATAGATAAAGACATACACCTTTAAATTTATTTATTTATTTATTATTTAGTATGTATGGGTGTTTTACCTGCACACATGTGTGTGTACCACATGCACACCTGGTGCCCACAGAGGCCAGACGAGAGCATCAGATTCCCCTGGAGTTACAGATGGTTGTGAGACACCACATGGGTGCTGGGAACTGAACTGGACTCTCTGGAAGAGCAGCCAGATCTCTTAAGTTCTGAGCCAGTTCTCCAGCAACCCCTCCCCCACCCCCGCCCCCGCCGCTTTTTCAGTGCAACTTTGGCTATAAAATGTTCCAAGGTGTAGATGTACCATTTTCTACGAAAGCCATTTCTCCTGATAGAGCATGTATCATTCCAGATAAAATTCTAGAAGTAGGATTTCTGGGTCAAGAGTAGATGAGCCTAAACTTTAGTAAGGGCTGTGAGGTCACTCACCAAAAGGGCTGTGCTATCTATGAAACATCTTTGCCATGCTAGAAATCTTTGCCCATCTAGAAATCATCTTTGAGTTAGTAAAACTTCCTTTAAGAATAGGTAGATTTGGTACCACAGTGTTCTTTAGTGGAAGTTAAGTACATGGTGCTCCTGGTCTGTGTCTGTCAGATGCCACATGTTGTTTGCATTGTCTCATTCAATTGCCGGTGAGATCAGCATTGTTGTCATCCTCATTTGAAAGGCAAAACTTTGCTAGTAAGAAGCCAGGTTTAAGTTGGCCCAGCTCCATGGTCCGTGCCCTTCACTCCATGCCCGAAGGGGAGTGTGAGTGATGAGATGCCATGGCTAGAGTGTGGCTAAAAGTAATGGACCCCTATTCTCCTACAGTCGGCATTGGAGGCAGTGGAATCGCATCTTCCGCTGGAAGTGTCATGACATCGTGAAATCCAAAGTCTTCTACTGGCTGGTGATCCTGATTGTTGCCCTCAACACCCTGTCTATTGCCTCAGAGCACCATAACCAGCCACTCTGGCTGACGCATTTGCAAGGTGAGTCAGAGGGACTGAAGCCAGGGATGAGCACTTGGGTGTGAAGCACCTGCCAAGGGTGCTGCAGGGAGTGAAGAAGTCAATGAGGCTGACATTGCCTTCTAGAAACTATGTTCTGCTGATGTCGGACCAAAATTGGCCCAACTACTTCCTTTTACAGTGGGAAAATAGAAGCTTCCGAAGGCAAGGTGGCATGCCCACCTTTTTACTCCTGGTATTGTTCTGACCTAGGGCAATGCCAATGATACATAGGACAATTTTTAGTTGCTTCCCTACATATCTAGGTGAAGTATTCAATTATATATCATTGCACACAAGACTGTCAATCATTGCGAGCTCCAAGTATTCAAGTTCAAATTCTACTATATGTATATATAAAGAAATGAATATTTATAGTAATTAATATACATAGTAGCTTTTCACCAACTTGCAGTGGCTTCACTACATATAAAACACAGAAAAAAAAACTATAAACAGAGCTAATTCATTGCTAGTTACTTTAAGGATCATACTTACCCATAGAACAAGTTGGGTATTAATGGTTTCCAGCCCACCCAGGGAAGGCAAGGAAAGAGCAAATGTAAGATGGTAAGGGAAAGGTTACAAGAGGAGATGCTGATGGCCCACAAATCTAAAGGACAAAGACATAAATCCCAGCTGGTCAAAGGCTGGCAGTGACTCCCGCAGAAGATGCAATGTGTGTCAACACATGGAATAGTCTGATAAATTAAGGAATATACAGAGCTTTATATGTGATGGACAACAGGAGCACATATGAGCTGTATGTGCTCATATGGATCCTTGTATACTGTCATGATGCATTGGGTTTAACATTTGGGTACAGGGAAGCCAATGATAAGATAAGCATAGACACAGCACGACCAGATTTGAGGCTCTGAATGACCCAGCCTTGCTAGAAGATGAATGGGTCAGCCTCATCCTTGGAGTAGATGCCCCACTCTCTGAAGAGCTCTGTACCATGACCAAGAACCAGTCAAGAAAATGAAGAACCAGGACCTGCAGCTAGGTATCCTTCCCACTACAAACAGCAATGTGGTGTGGGTTATGACAATGTGTCAAGGAATGATATGTTGGTTGGTTTTCTCATTGCTATGATAAATACCTGAAAAACAATTCAAGGAAGGGAGAGTCTACTCTGGCTCACCCTTAAGGAGGATCCAGCCCATTCTAACAGGAAAGGCGTGGAAGCTGGAACATGAGGTGGATAGTCACATGGTGCCTACAGTCTGGAATCAAGAATGGAGAGAAAGCAGAGCCATAAACTCCATGGCCCACCCACCCCCAATGACCCACTTCCTCCCATGAAGTTCCACCTCTTAAAGATTTGACAAGCCTCCAAAACAGAGCCACCAGATGAGGACCAACAGTTCAAACACACACACCTGTGGGGGAACATTGCACACTCAAACCATAATAAACCACAAGAAGGTCTCTGAGTGGTGATGTCAGGGAGCTCATGAGCTCACTTACAGAGACATTTTAGACCTAGATCTAAACCCCTAGGTGTGATAACTGAGCTCTTCATGCCTATGCAGGGACCAGAGACAGGATCCTGGGCCAGTGTAAGGTGAGGAGCAAAGCCAGCCCAGAGCCAGGGCTTGGATGCCTACTTCCATGTAAAGTGTCTAAAAATCTCATTGTTCGTTAGGACAGGCAAGGAGTCTGGAAGTTTCCTCTGCTGGGGGTGCTGGGAGGGAGGAAACATGTCACCAGTGAAAACTTAAACTCCAAAACCTAGCACATACCTGTAATCACAGCACTTGGGGAGTCAGAGGCAGGCAGATCTCTGTGAGTTTGAGGCTGGCCTGGTCTACAAAGTGAGTACAGGACAGTCAAGGCTGCATGGAGAAACCCTGCCTCAAAAAACCAAATAAATAAATAAATAAATAAATAAATAAATAAATAAAATGTCAACCCTATTTCCTGTATAGGTAAGGGTCCAACTTGCAATACTTGTAAACTAAGGATAGTAAAGTAAGACAGAACCATAAAAACCAATCAAAGCCAACTGAGATTCCCGAGGGAGCCCAACAGAAACAAACACAAGTAGTCTTTTTGGAATGTCCCTGTGCCAAGGCATATGAATCCCTGAGGGAAAGAACATCTCCGATAATAAGCTCCTAAGAGGGGAAAAGTACAAATCAAATAAGGAACTAAGTTACTCTGAAAAGAGTCACCAGTTTGGTGAATTTGAGTGAGCTGAGCAGGAACATGGCCCAATGAGACACTACAAAAGAGGCTAAGTTTAAAATGAAGACAACGCTGCCATTAGATGCATGCATGCATCCATTCATTCTTTCACTCATTGCAACCAGTCTTTTTGAGAGCCCCTTGAATGTGCTACCCATTTACCACGCAGTGTTAGTAAACCCATGTGAAGATGGAACGTGACCCTCAAGTGGTGAATTTGGGGTTCCTAAACTGAGCAGACAAATAGATGGCAATGGTTCCACTGTCTAATATGGCAAAGATAGTCAGTTGCAGGCAGTTTTGGCAGGTGTGGGCTGACAGGCAAGATCTACCCCTGTGGTACTGGACATAATGAATTGGAGGTGCCTTTGAGATATTCTAATGGTAGTGTCAAAGAAGCTGATAGAAAAATGGGTCTGGGTTGCAATAGAGAGGCTGGGTCTTTATTGAAGATTTAAAGGTGAGTCCTTGGCAAGAGCAGCATTGGATCTGTGACGGTAAAGCATCAACAGACAGGGATAGTGTGTTACTCAAGTCTAGCATCCAGTGACTTGGTAAAGAACGCAGTTCAGAGGGGATTTGGAGAGCATGGGGGGGAGAATGGAAGGCCAGAAGAACTTGGTGTCACAGAAGCTAAAGTGGTGGTGGTGGGGAACAAGCAGATGATGAACAGAATTATGAGGAAAGCAAGCACATGAGAGTCAGCAGTGAAATTGACCCTAGAGGGGAGCTGGATAAACAAGCATTTGAAAGGAAGAGGTAAAATAGCTAAGGAAGACAAGATCGACTTCTGGTGGGCATCCCAGATAGGCCCAGCCAACCCTCACAAGAGCAGTTTTAGTGAAGCCATCCTCTACCAGGAAAAAAAAAGACTGCTTAATGAGAAGGGCCAGTGAATCTTCATAAACTTATACAACTTTCTTCCTCCTAAATATGGTACAGATTAGCCTGTTGGAAATATAGATTTTGGTTCTTTTGATGGCCAAACTTTACCAGGTTTTCCTAGAGTTTTCATTGTTGTTTTACACCTTTCTTTCTATTTGAGTATGTGTGTGTGTGTGTGTGTGAATGTGTGTGCGTGTGCATGGGCCAGAGAACAACTCTGTTCTCTGCTTCCACCATATGGCTTCTGGCGATCATATCAGGTCATCAGACTTAGCAGCAAGCACATTTGCCTACTGAGCCATCTTGCTAGCCCTTTCCTAGGTCTTGAAAATTAAAAAGACTTAGTGCCCTGGTAAGATAGACAGTATGTTGGTAGAGACTCGTCTGGGGCAGAGGCTTGGAGGAGGAAGAGGGGAGGAAGCAGTGCTAGACCCCGCTGCCCTCTACAGATGTTGCCAACCGCGTGCTGCTGGCCCTGTTCACCATCGAAATGCTGATGAAGATGTACGGCCTGGGCCTGCGCCAGTACTTCATGTCCATCTTCAACCGCTTCGACTGCTTCGTGGTGTGCAGTGGCATCCTGGAGATTCTGCTGGTGGAGTCTGGAGCCATGACACCCCTGGGCATCTCAGTGCTCCGGTGCATCCGCCTTCTCAGGCTCTTCAAGATCACCAAGTGAGTGCAGGCAGCTCGGCCCTCTGGGGCTGATACTCAGGGGCTGACCAAGTGCTCTTGGCCTGGCCCAGGCCTCTGTTTTCTCTTTAAATAACTGTCTTTGGGGAAAACAAATCCCACTCACAACACTTGCTGCTCACTTCCTCTTTTGTCTCACCATCATCTAGGTCAGGGCAGGGGAAAGGGAGGAGTGGGGAAGAGGAAGAAAGGAGGAAAGGGAAGCCCTGGAAGGTAGAAGGAAGAGAGGGAAAGAGAAATTCTTGAGGGGTGGAAACAGGAAAGAAAGGGAGATCAAACAGGGAGAGGGGAAAGGAGTGATTTCATCTGTGCTTCTCCCCCTCTGTGGGGGAATTGTCAAGATCCCAGTGGGTGCCTTAAATATACCATGCCTTTTCCTAAACCATTAACACACATAGAAAATTGCAACAATTGTAACATCTTGTAACAATTTATGTGACTATGGTCTTTCTGAAACTATATCACAGTACTGCATTTATAGGATATAATGCTGTCTTCTACAGTCTCCAGACAACTGAAAGCACAGGTGAAGGGGTTCTGCTGTGTTCTCAAGTATTTGCCCGCCCCTGCCATGAGCACAGATCTTTACTCTTACCATGTGTTAATAGTGAGGACAGACGTTCATCCTCAGCTCTGCTGAGGAGTGTGGAATGGGAAGGAAGGTAGAGAGACGTTCGGCAGCAGGCATGCACCGTGGATCCAGCGATTCAGATGCAGGATGCCCTTTTCCATTATGCCCCCAGTCTTGAGACATCACCTCCAGCCCTCCTGTGTTTGGGAGCACCGGTGAGGAAGGCTCTTTCCACTCCTCACCCTGCTGCTTCTCTTTCTCAGGTACTGGACATCGCTGAGCAACCTGGTGGCCTCGCTGCTCAACTCCATCCACTCCATCGCCTCCCTGCTGCTGCTGCTCTTTCTTTTCATCGTCATCTTTGCCCTGCTGGGCATGCAGCTCTTCGGAGGCAGATATGACTTTGAAGACACAGAAGTAAGGCGCAGCAACTTTGACAACTTCCCCCAGGCCCTCATCAGTGTATTCCAGGTAGGTGTTCTCTCTGTGAAGACCTCGTCCTGGGAGATTCCCGAATCCTACTTCAACATCTGCCAGGAAGCCTTCTCAGACCTGTCAGCTGAATTTAACCATCTTCCCTCTTCCCATCACCTGTACTTTGGACCATTGCAATACTATAAGACTTGTGTCTTTCCCTGGAGCTGTATCTAATGATGCCTAGTCTGTCTGGTTTCTTTTAGTCTCCTGGTGCCTCCAGGATTCTGCCTGGCAGAATGCTATAGCAGCAGATGAAATACTTTGGGTAGACCAGGAGTCAGAGGTGTGCCACACACATCTCTAGGGCACAGGCATCTGAGACCCAGTTCTCATGCTAGACGCAAAGGGCTGCCTGTTTACCAGTAGCCACTCAGGGGATCATGGCGTGGTTCAGGGAGTGACCTCCAGAGCCACAGGCTTCTCAGTGTAGAGCATGGAAATGTTCCTTTCCATGTCACCAGTATCTCACAAGCCACCCCGCCATGCCATACCAACAGGAGTGGTAGGGGACAATGAGTCATTCCCACAGATGACTTCATCCTGCCTTTCTTCCATTCACTACCTCCCTGGCTGGCCAGGGATGGTGCTTTTCAAGGGATTTGACATAGGAACTATTTTTGGAAGCCTGGATAACAGAGGCCTAGCTGAGTTCAGTCCACTTCAGCCTGGGGATTAAGAACAGAGTGGTGGTCCCATGATCAAACTTCTTGGCCTGCTAGGGGCTTGATAAGACTTTCCCCAATCATTCCAGGCAGCTGTTAAGTCTTGTGCTCCTCCCCCAAGCCTACTCACTCCTCCCCAAGCCCACCCACACCTTGATAACACTGTAGAGCACTGGAAAAGGAACAATGAGGACAGTGGTCACCTGGACCATGGGGAGTGGGAGAGTGGACAGGTGACAAAGGCCCTTTGGATGACGAATGCTCCCATCCCATGCACCCTCCTCCTAGGTCCTGACGGGTGAAGACTGGACCTCTGTGATGTACAATGGGATCATGGCCTACGGAGGTCCAACCTACCCTGGCGTGCTCGTGTGCATTTACTTCATCATCCTTTTCGTTTGTGGCAACTGTATCCACTTTGGGCCAGGGTGCAAAGAAGAACTTGGGGGAGTTGGCTCAGAAGGAAGAATCAGGGCTCCCAATGTGCCAGGCAGTCAGTCCCTCTGGCTCCCAGGCTTGTAGAGTGGGGAATGGAACACAGTAAAGGTAATTGCAGCAACAGCATAATTCTTTCCACGAGAAATGTTGGAGAGTAATCAGAGCAATTGGTTGTGAGGTTGGTGAGTCCTGGGAAGAAGCCCAGGGCTTAACAGAGAAACAGTGGAGATGGTAAGACAGCCTGGTCCAGAAGCTTGGATGCAGGCAGGGAGGAGCCAAGGTACCCTCTGACTTGAAAAAGGAAAGGTTTTATTTGGCTTGTACTTCCATATCATGGTCCTTCATTAAGGGAAGTTAGGGCAGGAACTCAATCAAGGACCTGGTATCAGGGAACTGAGGCAGAGACTGTGGCAGAATGCTGCTTAGTGGCTCTATCCCTCTGGCTTGTTCAAGCATCTTCTTTATATAACTCAGGACCACTTGTGCAGGGTGGGCTGGGCCCTCCTACATCAATTAGCAGTTAAGAAAATGCCCCTCAACTATACCCACAAGCAAGTCCAATGGAGGGAATTCCTAAATTGAGTTTACCTCTTCCCCAATGGGCAAGTTGACAACTGAAGTTAACACAAAGCTCCAATCAGGGATCAGTCTGAGCTCTGGAACCAGGAAGATTAAGTTAGGATAGACCAAAAGGTGAGATAGGTAGACAGGAGAGTGAAGCAGATGGGCAGAGAGATGCTAATGACACCTAAAGGGTCCTGGTTCTGTGCTATGGAATCTGACACCACCGTGGGCGAGCAGGGATGAGGTCAATGTCCCTCGCTTTGCTCGCTCCCATGGTTTCCCAAGGATTCCTGTTGGGGAGTGGTGGTCTGTTCTGGCAGAAGGAGAATAAAAGCTGTGGTGACTCAGGCGCCATCATGGCTGCTTTATGCAGACAGACTTCTCGGAGGACTTGCCTGTGCTCCTCGTGTCCTCTTCCATGGGGTGCAGCTCCGGCAAAAACCTGCCCTCTTGGGGATTAAGGCCTGAAAACGCACAGGTAGGCAGAACTCCTGCCCCAGAAACTGCCTTCCACCCATAACTCGGGGCTCCTTAGCTCACCCTTAGACATCCTGCTCAACGTCTTCCTGGCTATCGCTGTGGACAACCTGGCAGAGGCAGAGAGTCTGACTTCTGCCCAGAAGGCCAAGGCTGAGGAGAGAAAGCGCAGGAAGATGTCTAAGTGAGTACGGTGTCCTCTAGGTGAGAGCTGGAATGCCGGACTGTGGCCTGGCCTCTGTGCTCTAAGCAGGGTTCCTCCTTCAGCCAGATGAACAGGGGCCACATGGTACCTCCTGTGGGCAGGCTTCTTCAAGCCAGGCTTGCTATTGAGTCAATGTCACTCCTGGGGGAAGTCATTTACTTCTCAGTTCTCTGCAGATCTGTCCTTCTGCATGGCATTGGTCACATCTCTCTGTGCCTGGTGCCTCTGGGAACAGATGTAGTATAGGTTTTCTAGATAGTATTTCTCGAATTCAGGCTGCAAACGTACCATCTGGAGGTCTTGGGAAATGTAGAGTCCACGTCATAAGCCTGACCCAGGTGGGATGGATGAAGGTTTGAATTTCTAGCCAGTGCCCAGGCAGTGCTAATGCTATTGGGGTTGTAGTTTAGATAACCGAATTTTAGTCATGCTTCTTTGAATGCATGCTTCTGCAGGAATGGGATGCCCATTTCTTGGAGGCAATATAGAAAGAGCTAGGGAAGAAGGCCCAGCAAAGGCCCCAGACATTTCCAGGATTGGAACTATCTCAGACAAGCCACAATTACATTCTGAATCCTACACAAAAGAGGTGCAAAAGCTGCTCTCAGTCATTTGCTGCAGCAAACACTGACCATGGATGAGCACTGGGACTCTAGCCTCAGTAGCCCTCTGCCACAGAGAGGACACTTGTCCAGGCCTACTGCCCTTCCCGTTTGGTGGCCAGTGGTGCTCTGCCTCCACAGATCCCCCTGAGCCTTTGGCGTGAAATCTTTCTGAGGGTGCTGGCAGCCCTGGGACCATTCTTGTTGGCTTTCACATTGGATTTCCTTGGTTTTTCACTTTAGGGGGCTCCCAGACAAGTCAGAAGAAGAGAAGTCCATAATAGCTAAGAAGCTGGAACAGAAGTCCAAGGGCGAAGGCATCCCTACCACCGCCAAGGTGAGGTCTAGCATGGGGACTTTTACAGGCTGTCTGGAGGGTCTCTGAGAGTCCCATGGCTTCCTGCCTCACCCGGGGCACGTTGGGGACAGGGAGAAGACACAGGACAATGAAGACAGACCCCATGGCTTCTGTAGCAGGGAGCGCCAGCATTTGCGTCTCTTTCAGGACACCTGTGTGGAGAGGCGTAGGTCCTTCAACCTGGAGGCCAGACTTCCTTAGAACCCTGTACAGAGCAAGAAGGCAATCCACATACCCACTCCCGCTGTTCCGCTAAGAGCCTGGCTCTCCTCTCCAGCTGGCTCTGCCCTGTGTGTTGCAGCCTGGCCCTGCTTACCACTGTAGAGAGTGAGGAGAGAGTTCATGATCCAGAAGGGTCCTAGGCTGCGTGGAGGCTGGACAGCTTGGCCTGGGGAGCTCAAGTCTACTGGAAAGAGCCAGGGGAGCGCAGGGCAGTCTCAGACTGGCCAAAGCCTTGGTTTTTCCCAGCACAGGCTTGGACAAGTTGTGTCCTTTGCTGAGCCTGGCTTCTTCTTTGTAATCCATAACGACCCCACTACTACCTGCCTCTCAGACTGTAAGGAACATTCAGGAAGCTGAACAACAGCTCCCCAGAATGTGCCCAGTAAGTCCAAGCATCAGTTTTTGCTTCCTCACCACCTTCACTGTTCCTTTCTACAGCTGAAAATTGATGAGTTTGAATCTAACGTGAATGAGGTGAAAGACCCCTACCCTTCAGCAGACTTCCCAGGTAAAGATCCCCCAGCATGAGCTGGAGCGGGGTACTGGTGAAGGGGCAACATGCGGATGCTGAGTTCTCTGTGTGAGTGTCTCTTGTGTGTGTCCTACAAGCACCTCTCCACGTGGAGGCCAGGACCCTGGAGATGTCTTCTTTGCCTTGCAAAGAAGCAACCTGCAAGCCTGTCTCTCCCTGCAATATACAGGGCAAAAATAATATTCCACACACTTTGATTTACTTTTACTGAGTTCCAGCTATGTACTTCAGTACTGAATACCCAGTTTTCAAAGAGCACAGGGCTGGTGGACATAAACGTCCTCTTTGCCCCCTGGGATGTATCCAAAGAAAGGCCTTTTCATTCATATGGTGATAGGACAAATCATCCCTACCCTATATCTCAAACAAAACTGGCTGTCATTGTGTGAAAATCCACAAAGGCAGCATGGGAAGGGGAGAGTGTATAAAGCTGAGATACAGACTAGCTGCCAGCATCTCCTGGGTGCATGTTGCCACTGGCTGCTGTGTGAACCCTACTCATCTGGACCAAGGGCACGATGCATGGCAGATGCAGAGCCAGGCTGGATGAGCCCTGCCCTGCCTCTTGGAAAAGCCTGGGGCACGAGTGCGCTCCGGCTCCCTCAGCTCCCTCACAGGTCCTTCTGAGCACCTTACCTCTTATTGTGGAATCGGCTGGTTTGCTTCTGTGTCGCTAAGTTCCAACTGGACTTTCTGTACTATGTGTGGCAATGTTTGGCACACAGTAGGTCTTCCCCAAATCAAATAAATGACCACACAAAAGGATTTTGCAAAATGAAGTGTGGGGAGTAAGAATGACAGAATTTCTTTAATGAGAAGACTTTAGCTGTGTCACCTAATGATCATCCTCTATTGGATAACGTATATGCTCATGTGTTCAAGGCTGGCTGTGGGTGGGAGGGTGAGACTGCTGTAGGAAGTCTGATGTGAAGGGAAAGGGCCAGAGAGAAATGAGAGCAGGAGGTAGAGAGATTGTGGGTTGGAGAGAGGTCTCACCACGGCCACTAAATGTATTTATATCTAACCTCTTTCCAAAAATAAGTCACAGTGGCTTATGGCAAACGTCCTGTGCAGACCCCTGGAGGCTGAGGCATGGGAATATAGATCAATGGTAGAGCACTTGCCTACTACACGTGAGACCGTGGGTTCAGTACCCAGTACGAAAGGAAGGAAGGAAAAAAGGAAGGAAGGAAAGATAAGTGCAACAAGATCAACAAAACAAACATAGGCAAAGAAATGAAGAGTGAGGGGAGCTTCAAAGATGCAAACACTAAAGATGAACCCTTTCTGCCGTTAAACGGCCATGGCAGGCCAGGCAGATGGATGTGCCATGTTACAGAAGAGGTGGGGCCTCTTAGGATCAGAAAGGAGTGGGCATGTGATTTGGGTTGGTTGAGGAACCCACAGGTAGCTACCATGGAGAGAGCAGATTCAGGCATTCTTGGCATCCCTGAGGGTTCTGGCCAGGATGGCAGGGTGTGGAGGAGGCGCTGTCGGTGAAGGGAACCAAACAGCACATGACTTTAGGCAGAAGCTTGGAGAATCTCTGCCTTCTGCTTCACCTCGCTGGCTATGATACTGGCCACAGCTCAAGAGATATCGGCTCCATTCTGCCGATGCTAGACGTTTTTTGAAGATACTATCCTTAGAACCTTTACCCAGGATGGAACCTCAAACTCTGTTTTCCCACAACCCTCTTCTCCTTGGTCAACTTTACAATTGAGAAGAAGAACTTAAGAAAAGACACAGACTTGTCTGATGCTCCATGAGGTAGTGGCAGAACCCGGCCTAGAGACTGTTTCAACCAGCTACTGTTTAAAATGTTGTGTGTCCATCCCTGAGATGGACGATGTAGTAACTGTTCTTTAACCTTGCTCTTGGCCCTACTTACAGAAGGTTTTTTGGGACTTCTGAACTAGATTCTACACTATGCACCAAAAGGGGAAGGACCAGGCTATATTCTGCTAATATCTATTGTCCCAAATTAGCCTTTGCTTCAGAGGCGCTTAGGAGGGTTCTGAGCACAGAAGCCAAGGGCCTGATGAAGTCTGGGAAAACCATTATTTCTTTCCCTCTCCCCACAGGGGATGATGAAGAAGATGAGCCTGAAATCCCAGTGAGCCCCCGACCACGCCCCCTAGCTGAGTTGCAGCTGAAAGAGAAAGCAGTGCCCATCCCAGAGGCCAGCTCCTTCTTCATCTTCAGCCCCACCAATAAGTAGGCAGTGCTTTGGCAGCCATGTGGGGTAGCTGATGAGGCTCTCAAAGGCAGTGGCTTCCATCCCTGGAGAGCTCGACTCTTGATTCTCCCTGTCTTTGGTTACCTTGGGCACAGTCCATTCCTTTAGATTATGGTCTTGTGCTCTGTCTAAGACGATAGCAGTGCACTGGGTGTGTAGCTTCACGACAGAGAGTTTACCTAACATGGTTTATGTGCTGGTTTCAATACCTAGAACATAAAAAAATTAAAATACCTTTAAAATGAATAAAATGCTAGTGTTTCTAGAAGAAATAATGCTTTTAAGTCTTATCGGTTACTTACACCCAAGAGGGTCTGTGGTTGCTAGTTCCCCTCTAAGGGCAGTTTGGGGTAGGGCAAGGAGAGGTGTGGAGAGAGCTGGAGTTTTTATTCGCATTTTAATCTCCAGCTCTGCAATAAACAGCTTCTGTACAGTTTCTTCTGCCCTGGGGAAGGAGATCAGCCTGTTCCATCATTGGCTGGGGAATCCTCATGATGGTGGGTGCCGATTGAAGGGATAGGTGATGGAGGGGCTTAGTTGGGTGTTATGACTAAGACTGAAGGAGCAAAGCGGGGGGCTGCACGTCCAGTCAGAGGGTCAGGCAGCTGCAAGGCTATACTTACTCCCTGACTGTTGGGGACATAGCAAGTGGATTCAGTGTCCCTCTATAGGACAGAAGCTAGTGAAGCCTGAACTTCCTGCATCTCACAGCTTCCATCCTCCCAAACTGCCCCACCAGGATCCGTGTCCTATGTCACCGCATTGTCAATGCCACCTGGTTCACCAACTTTATCCTGCTCTTCATCCTGCTCAGCAGTGCTGCGCTGGCCGCCGAGGACCCCATCCGGGCTGACTCCATGAGGAACCAGGTGACGGTAGCCCCTTTAGCTGGTTCAGCAGCCACCACACTCGGGGGCCCAAGTTCAGCTATAGCTTCTGCGTGGCCACAGGCATCAGAGTTTCTTAGAGATAAAGTTTCTGGAGGGCCGGGACCACCCGTTGCAGTTTCTGAACAGTGTTTCCATAGCAGAGTCAGGGCAGGCCAGATCTGACTGCCTGCCCTGAATAGCACTAGTGCTGGCGATTACCATGGCGGTTAGCTGCAGCGGTGGTGATGGCAAGGGCGGTAACAGTAATGGCGATGATGGTAGTGATACCAATGGTAAGGACCACGATGGTGGTCATGGCAATGGTGATGGTGGTGGGTATTGCTGTTATTAATGATGGCAATACTGATGTGATGAGGTAGTGATGTTACTGGTAATGGTGGTGGCGATGCGGATGGTAGCAGTCATGGTGATGGTGGTGGTAGTCGTGGTGATGACTGTGGTAGTGGGAATTGTGTTGGTGGTAGTAGCAGCTGCCATGGTAACGATGATGGAGGCAATGACAGCGGTGATAGTGATGACGGTTGTGGTGAAACCATTGCTTTGCCAGTTCTCTCACTGGTTGCCCCTACCTTGTTCCATCTCCAGATCCTCGAGTATTTTGATTATGTGTTCACTGCTGTTTTTACTGTGGAAATCGTCCTTAAGGTGAGTGAAGGCTACAGGACTGATATCTCTGGACATGAAGTTTCTCTGGGCTGAGTGGCTCCAATTTACACACAGTGATTCGCTTGGGGACACTGCTAAGGAATGGGAAAGAAAGAGGATAGAGATGAATAATGGTAGGAAATTGGATCCAGGAGACCACACAGGGCTTCAGCTCCTAGGCAAAGGGGATCAAGGCAAGGGAGCAGGTGACTGAACGGAAGGCTACAAACAGGAGAGCTGACCCACCTGCGGCTGTCACTCTCAGAAGAGCACAGACCTTCTACGTGGAAGACACAGTCAACCTACAAGCGGCCTGGAAGTTGGGATTTGCCCTTAGACCTTTACTCAAGTACCTGGCAAGTTCCTGTCCTCCTAGAGTTCTCAAAGAAGTGACCATTGTGGGGAGAGTTCGATGGCCTTGTATAGGGCTTTACTGCAGTTCCTACAGTTTATAAACATCTTGGCCATGTGATATGGAGTCTAGTTGTTTAAAGAAGCAAGCTACAGGTCTAGAAAAGCCCTCTTTGGACATTGGGGGTGAGGGCTTCCAGTGCCACACCTTGCTCTGCCACATAAAGGGAAAATGTTCTTTCGTTTGTTTGGTTTTTTGTAAATCAGGATTTTCTAGCTTTTGGAAAATTGTTAAAAGTTTAATCTCACATGGGCTGGGGATGCAGGTCCATTGATAGAATATTTGCCTAATAGGCATAAAGAGCTGGCTTGGATTCACAGCACTGCATAAAGACATACCTAGTGGTATATGCTGATAATCTGTTCAGTCCAGAAGTAAAGGCAGGAAGATCAGAAGCTTAAGATCATCTTGACCTACGTAGTGAATAAAGGGGGTCCCAGATTATCGACTAAGACAGAAAGCAAAGTTCTCTTATCTAAAGAAAGAAGCGTTGCCCTGATTTGGCTTTTTACAACACAGTCCTATTTGCCTGCTCCTAAGGTGGGCACACTGGGTCCAGGCTGTCATAGCAGCAGACTCTGAAGAGCAGGGGGAGGCTCCATATCTGACCGGAACCCAGAGCCGCGGGCCTTTATCTCTTCCAACAGAAGAGGAGTGGGCCACTGTGTATATGGACCAGAGCAGAGCAGAGGGAGGCGAGCTCCCCTTTCAGATCTTTAGCCATTGAGGGTGGAGCACAGGGAGAAGGCAGCTGTGCAGAGGCCAAGGGGAATTCAGAAATGGGTTGTTAGAGTTAGACCTTGATATCAAGCAAGGTAGTGACTATGAGGTAGTGAGTATGAGTTCCGGGAGGGCTTCTAGCTCGTCCCACAAGAGGGAGGAGGGCCAGGCCTCCCAGTCCTGGGAAGGAGAAGAAGCTGAGGCCCAGGAAGACTTCTGGAGAAAAGATTAAGACTAGAGACTGGCACAAGTGCTCTGAGAGTGCCCAGGGTCTGTCTGAAGCAGAGAATGGAGGGAGCACTCTTGGGCTACAGCAGGAAGTTGAGTAATGTGACACTCCCTGCCACAGCAGGCACTCTCCCGAGCAGACCCAGAGGAGACACCTTGTCTAGGATGGGCAAGCCTGCTCCTCCAGCTGCTCATTCCACATGTGGCCTCTCTTCCTAGATGACCACCTACGGAGCCTTCCTGCACAAAGGCTCCTTCTGCCGCAACTACTTCAACATCCTGGACCTGCTGGTGGTGGCTGTGTCACTCATCTCCATGGGCCTCGAGTAAGCCGTGGTGGGACCCAGTCCCCGTGTGTGGGTGCTCTGTGCCTGTGCCTCAGAGAAGGTGTCCCCGCCCTGTGGATGGCTGGGCTCCTGGCTGAAATATAAGGGGGCTTGAGGCTGTGGTTAGGAACATACTCGGGTGGTCTTCAGCTGGGCTAAAGTGGCAACGTTCAGATCCTAATCTTGTAGAACAGGAGAGGAGGCAAAGAGGAGAAGGCGGCCAGGTCCCTAGAGTGGGAGTGAGTCCCAGCTGAAGGTCATCTCTAGTCTGATGAAAGAGACAGGGTCTATATCCACAGAGAGGAAGTAAACCAAGGAGACCATCCACAATGGCAAGGGAACAGCTTTACCCTGGGGTCAGGGAGGCCACATGTGGGAAGCTCTAGGTAGGAGGTGACAAAGCCCCTGGCTGCAGCCCCCTGGCTGGAGCACACTGCTCTAGGCCCCACGGCAACTCGCTTCCTGCAGGTCCAGCGCCATCTCTGTGGTGAAGATCTTGAGGGTTCTGAGGGTGCTACGGCCACTCCGAGCCATAAACAGAGCCAAAGGGTTGAAGGTGAGAGAAGGGGAGGGGTCTGAAGTCCTGGTTCCAGGTCCTCGAGTGCTCAGGTGCTTACCTTGTCCCTTTATGGTGGTGAGAATGAGGCACACCAGCCAGTTTTCCCTAGCTCTACAAGGAAGCAGAGTCTTGAATTCCCAGTGTTCCCAGGGCAGGATGGTGGGGTGTGGTGGGGCGAGCCCCGAACCCAGCACCTGTTCCTACCTCTCTAGCACGTGGTGCAGTGCGTGTTTGTGGCCATCCGCACCATCGGGAACATCGTGCTGGTCACTACCCTCCTGCAGTTCATATTTGCATGCATCGGAGTCCAGCTTTTCAAGGTGAGGCCCCGCCTGGCCAGCAGCCCTTCCTTCCCCACCTGGGCCAGCTCCAGGGTCTTGACAAAAGCCAGCCACTTCTTCCCAAGCAAGAGAACCCCAAACTGAAAGCAAATGACCTTGAGTCTATGGTTTCAAAGCCAGAAACCATCCAGATCCTGTTTGCTAAGTGGTGCCTGTTGCTAGCCTCTGAATCTCTGGCCACCCTTGCCATTGTGTCTACTCTAAACCCCGTATTTACCCTTCCTTTCACCCACTTACCAACCTCCACCTACTCCATAGATTTGTCTTTAGCACCCCTAGCCCAATCACCTTCTTCGCTGTAACTAGGCTCTGCAATCCGTGGTCCTGGCCGGGATGGCTGGCATCACCCGCATCTCGCAGTAGCCTCTGCAGGGGCAATCTTCATTGCTTATCCATGGTTGGCCCTATCCTACTGATACACCCCTGACAGAATACAGCTACTCATTTTCTTCCCTGGAACCTCCTCCCACAGAATTTTGATTTCTGGATGCCTCGGACTCTTATGTCCTCTACAAGACATGGAAATTGAATGAAAGTAGAGTGTGCTACTTCCTAGCATGACTCCATCCATGTTGACATAACCTTGGGCCGCCTTAGACAGGCAGTGGTGTCGTATCACTATTATTCATTCAACCAGAATGTAAGAATCACTTTCTCTGTAGATGGGCCAGAGCCTTGGCTAGGATTGAGGGACCCAAAGGCAAATCCGTGATCTTTCTTATGGACAGGGTACAGGCTTTGAGGAAAGTGGTCAGTACCTGGCCTCTCAAGGTCCCTCAGAAGAAAGAGTCCTGTTGGCCACTGCCCTGGACATCCTATCAATCAGCTGGACACTGCAAAGGGATGCCCACCTTCCCCAAAGCCTTCTCATCTGTCACCCTGCAGCCCTAGAATCCCCAAGGGAAGAGACTGTATTATTTAGCTCTTACCAAGGCATCAGATCCAGGGCCTGGCGTGCAGGAGCCCCACTAACACATGCCCCGAAGCAACCAATGAGGATCCACCTTTTCTTTGGCTCTCATGTCCTCTCTATGCAAGAGAAATGGGCCTCCAACATTTCCTATCTGCACTCGAGCTTCATCCAGAGCCCCTGAAGTCTGCCCACCCAGCAGCTAGAAGCACTCCTGGTTACAACTTGCCTTTTACGTCACATTGTACCTTTGAAGCGTGTCACATACACTCCACATGGCATTGCTTTCTGTGTAAAATTACTTGGGTGCTGGTTTCTAGTACCCCGAATCCTGCCTGATGCCAGCTAGGTAAAATCTCTGCTTCTCCTCCAGGGTCTCTTCCCTCATCTCCACCCTCTGTTTTGGCAACCTTAAAGGAGTGCCCTGAACAAATGACAGCCCTGGAGGGAGGCATGCCAGCCAGGTCCCTTGACTGAGGCATTCCCGTCTCTGGGCCTTCCAAGGGGCTGGACCAGAATTCATGCACTTTAAGCGTAACTTAGTCTTGGGGTGACCTTGCATACAACTCTTTTTTTCCTTTCTTGTTTTTTTTAAAACATATTTGCATAACCTAAATGAGTTTTTGTTTATTTTTAACGTATATTTGGTGTTTGGCCTACATTTATGCTGTGTGAGGGAGTTAGAT
Organism: Pachyuromys duprasi; assembly: GCA_028658305.1. Taxonomy (NCBI): domain Eukaryota; kingdom Metazoa; phylum Chordata; class Mammalia; order Rodentia; family Muridae; genus Pachyuromys; species Pachyuromys duprasi. The sequence continues at coordinate 3,784,934 of CM053757.1, read as the reverse complement.
GCGCTGGAATTTGAGTTACAGACCAGACAGCTGTGAGCTGCCATGTGGGTGCTGGGAATTGAACCAGGGACCTCTGGAAGAGCAGCCGATGCTCTTAACGCCTGAGCCATCTCTCCAGCCCCCCAAAGCTCTTCTTTCAAACAAAAGGTGTGTAGGTGTGCAGTGTGTGGTAAAGACTAGGGGAGAATGTGCTCTTGTTAAAGACAGTTTTGGGAAGATCGGACCTTGTCCAGGATGTGCTCTCTGACTCTGAGGACAAATTTCTCAGAGCTCTAGCAGGAGGGCCCATCTGGATGGCTCTTATTTCCTTAGCAGCCCTGGGCTTCCCAGGGCCAGAAGAAGAAAGGTGAGAGTGGGCCAAGCCCTTCCCATGTACAGTGCGGACTGTGCTGAGAGTTTCAGTGGCCGCCATTGTCAAGGGAGCAGGGCTGGGCATACTCACATCCTCCGGTCCAGCCTTGGCCACTCTACAAATGCCCATCTAAGGCAGCAGCCAGGCTGGGTGGGAAGCAGTTGGGGAATGTGAGAATGACTGATGACGGCCTTGCCCTCAGACTAAGAAAGCAAAAGTCTCCTCCCTCCAGACAAGCACCCACAGATCCCGCTTTACTATCCTTTTTCTATGACCACATCTCCATCCTTCCTTTTCTCTCCTGGGTGCAGGGAAAGTTCTACAACTGCAATGACTTATCCAAGATGACTGAAGAGGAGTGCAGGTACAGCAGGCTTTGCCAGCTAGGGGATATGGGAGGCTCACATGAGGAGCATGGTGACCTTCAGGATGGGAACTGGGTACCAATTTATAGAAGTACAGGCCTTCGGTAGCCGCGGGGAGGGAAAACCCAGCAGCAGCCTTCCTTTCTGTCCCAGAAACGGACCATCATTTCTGTGGCACAGTCACTATGCAGGGCTCAGGGGATGTGGGTGGGTTGAGGTGTCCCAGCCACACTGGGAGTGACCGGGCCTCTCTGTGTCAGGGGCTACTACTACATATACAAGGATGGAGACCCCACGCAGATAGAGCTGCGCCCCCGCCAGTGGATACACAATGACTTCCACTTTGACAATGTGCTCTCAGCTATGATGTCCCTTTTCACAGTCTCCACCTTCGAAGGTTGGCCTCAGTGAGTAAGACCTGGGGTCTGGGGTCCAGTACCGGCACAGTTAGGATGGTGCCAAGGAACCAGCAGCCCCCACTCTACCATACCAGCCTGTGGCAGTGCTTAACAAACCCACTGATTCATGTGAGCCTGCCCAGAGAACTTTGACAAAATATGCCCAGTCCCCCCTCCACCTCACAAATGCATGCCTCTCTGCCCACAACAGAGTCCTAATGGTTGACTGAAGATAGTTGAGATGCTCCATGAGAGGCAGGACCATGGCAGGATGGGTTCTAGGCTTCCCTAGACTAGTTCTGCCTTCTCTCCCATTGCTTGGCTGCTCAGAAAGTTCCCTCGGGCAGTGAGATAATTTGCCCATGTTCCTGGCATAGCTCTTGGTCTCATTAGCCCTTCACTACTTATCCTCTCCTTTCTGCCCACTCCAAGACTACTGTACAAGGCTATAGACGCAAATGAGGAGGACACAGGTCCCATCTACAATAACCGAGTGGAGATGGCTATCTTCTTCATCATCTACATCATCCTCATTGCCTTCTTCATGATGAACATCTTTGTGGGCTTTGTCATTGTCACCTTCCAGGAGCAGGGGGAGACTGAGTATAAGAACTGTGAGCTGGACAAGAACCAGGTATCAAGCTAGAGGTGGGAAGCAGAGACCCACAGGCCTGTGGAGAGAGCCCCCATTGAAACCCAGCCCTAGTCTATGTACCCCATTTCTCTCCAACCTGAAGCACTTCTCACTGGCTGACCTGTCCTGTTCTGTTGTGTCCTAGCGTCAATGTGTACAGTATGCCCTGAAGGCCCGCCCACTGAGGTGTTACATCCCCAAAAACCCATACCAGTATCAGGTGTGGTACATCGTCACTTCCTCCTACTTTGAATACCTGATGTTTGCTCTCATCATGCTCAACACTATCTGCCTAGGCATGCAGGTAAGGAGACGAGGGACTGGCCAGACCAAGACCTGGGGCCTGGGCACGGCAGGGACATGGAGAAGCACCCGTTAATCCCAGTGCTTGCCTAGAATACCTGTGTGGCAGCTGAAGGACGCAGGAATGAACCGATCCCAGCCTTGTCCCTTACGGCTTATTTGCTAAGGAGCTAACTCAATTCTCCTGATAGGTAGGATGGCAATTCTTCAAACAGGAGATGGCTGCTGCAGGCGAGGAAGACACGCAGGGAGCAGGACACATGCTCTCTGTTTTCCCTTCACTGTTGCAAATCTGGAAACTCATTTCTGACACCAAGAAAAATAGGTTAGGACTCACAAGACAGGTATCCCTCTCATAGGTAATATCATAGTCGGTAACATTGCGATAATGCTTTAATTAAACATCTGGCCCTATGTAATACAACTTCACAGCGAGGCACCATGCTCCTAGGAGCCCAAGACACACTCAATGTACGTTAGTTGATTATCTCATAAGAGTGACCAAACACCTTACATGAAACACTTAAGGGAGGAGCAGTTTATTTCGGCTCATGATTGGAGGGGAAAGGCACAGTGGCAGGCTGCTACATGGTGGTGGGAAGACGTGTCAGCTGCTTCCATCTCAGCAGAACAAGAAGAAAAGACAGGGTGAGGAGCAAGCCTTAGCAATAAACCTCAAGGTCTACCCTAGTGACCTACTCTCTCTCAAATCACTACAGTTTGGGGACCAAGTGTTCAAATGCACCAGCCTATTTCACATGTAAACAATAGCACAATGATTAGACCATGCCCTGTAGATTTAGGGGATGAATTGGGGAGACTCACTGAGCTACAGGCCATGGTCAGATAGAGGAATAGAAGCAGTGGTTTCTTTGGGGCTGAGTCAGGAAGTAAACACAGGCTGCCCTGCTGAGAGCAGGACAGCCAGCAAGCCCATCTCACCTACCTGGGAAAGTTCTGTAGAAGATGCTGAGGTTTCACCAACTTTTTTTTTTAAGAATGAGAGTCTCAGGTGGTCCATAGAGGTAGTCACGAAAGCCAAGGCTATAGACTGAAGGGTCTCTCCATCTCCATCACTAGAGCAGCTGGCATATAGGATACAGGACTCCTATATCCTAGTTAGCTTTGTTTCCCACTAGACAGTGGTGTTGTCAACTACAGAACGGAGGGGTCTTCTCTTTAGTCCTATCCCATAACAACCATGCAAAGCCCTAGCTAGGAGACTGCCAGTTTTGGTCACCCAAGACCAATAAATAATATTTGCGGCCCTGAGCCACGTTTGGTCATACTAGTGGTTGTTGAACATCCACTCTCCCGTCTACTGTTGCCTGTTATAGGATGGAATGGGCATGGAAGGTATCCTTAAGATCTGGTAGAAGTCAGGGGATTGCTAATATCCTGGCTTGCTGAGATAAAACAGGTGAGGTGTGGGCCCAAGGACAGGAGGGGCTGCCCATGGAGAGAAGGAAACTGGGAATGTTATCTGTAGCTGGTAAGCCTGGCCCTCCTGACCCACCTCTCTCCCATGTTGCCCCTTCAGCATTACAACCAGTCAGAAGAGATGAACCACATCTCAGACATTCTCAACGTGGCCTTCACCATCATCTTCACCCTGGAGATGATCCTCAAGCTCATAGCATTCAAGCCCAGGGTGAGTGACCAGGCCACGGGGACAGAGCAGGAGCTGTGGCCTGGGAGAAGAGCCTTTCCCCCCTTCTACCGAAGGTCCTGCAACCCAGACTTCTTCTCTCAAGCTGCTCATGCCTTTGCTATGCCTTCCATCAGAGGCGGGCCTAGCAAAACTGCCTGAAACCAGAATAGACTGATGGCATACCAGATGCTGGGCACTGCGTCCATGAACCTGTTCACGTCCCCTGCCTCCCTTTCCACTTCTGAAGCACAGGCCTCGAACTAGGAAAGGATCTTGTTTTGTTTCTTAGGCTCTCAAATCCATCCCCAGAATCCCATCCCAGTCTAAGTGAGTTCTGTTCTGTCGAGCTTGGGGCTCTAGAGTGAAAGACTCCGTCTAGACAAAAGTCCCAACCACCGTCTTACAACTGATGCTCTAAAGCAGCAGTTCTCAACCTGTGGGTTGCAACCCCTTTGGGGGATCATATATCAGATTCATAACAGCAGCAAAATTGCAATTATGAAGTAGCAACAAAGTAATTTTACGGTTGGGGGTCACCACAACATGAGAAACTGTACTAAAGGGTCAGAGCATTTGGAAGGTTGAGAACCGCTGCTCAGAAGGAGAGAATTAGAAGCCAGAAAGAGAGGAAACTTGGAATGCTGGAACCTTCCCTGGTCTGCCCAGCATCTTGATGAGTGTCACCATTGTCTGTCTATCCATCCATGCCCATTCTGTGTCATTGTTGTAGCCCCACCCCCACCCCGCCCGGCTGTCAGAACTGCTTTTTTCCACAGCTCAGCCCTTGCTCTTCTATGACCTTCTTTCCCAGGGTTATTTTGGAGACCCCTGGAATGTGTTTGACTTCCTAATTGTCATCGGCAGCATCATTGACGTCATCCTCAGTGAGATCGATGTGAGTATGGGATGGTCAGAGCCCTCACTGTTGTAGGGCTCTCATTCACTCTGCAAATGTTTATGGAATACCCATGACAAGTGCAACATGGTACCCTGGGGTTAGAACAGTGGAAAAAGAAGTCATCCGCCTTCAAGGAGCTGTATCCTGAAGAGCAGAGTGATGTGTGGGATGCCAGATGGACCCGAGTGTGTCAGCACAGCAGAAATCAAGAACAATAGCGAGTCATCTGTGGCTTGAGGAAGGCGTAAGAGATGGCAGTAGAGTTGGAAAGGGTAGCAAGTCCAAGGCAGGAAAAGTTCTGGAGATAAGTGGGAGAGAATGCGCAAAGGTCAGACATGTTGGAGTGTCTCAGTAGATCCATATGGACACGCAGAGGAGAGAAGGAGGCTGGACAAAGCTGGGGAGGGTGTGAACTTCATGAACCCACTCACTTTATAGGAAGGCACCAAGAGTTTTGAACAAGTCATGGAAGGGTTAGATCTCTGCTTTTGAGAAGTTAATCCAAGTGGCTGAAAAGGTAGCTTTTCTCTAGGGATCCAGTCATTTATGCCAATTACTAAGCACTTACTGAATACCTATATGTGCCTTGTATGGCTCTTGGTGCTAGAAGCATAGTAGGGAAGAAAATTGTAGAGGGTAGCAGACAATAAATAAAGGTATCATATGATAGACTACATAAAGGTAAATAAAGGGTAAGGATGAAGCACGGAAGGGAACAAGTCAGTGGTATCAAGAGCACTATTGGAAGAGCTGGAGAGATGGTTCCGTGGTTAAGATCACTGTTTGTTCTTCTAGAGGTCCTGAGTTCAATTCCCAGGAACCACATGGTGGTTGCTATGCCCTCTTCTAGCATGCAGGTGTACATGCAGATAGAGCACTTGTATATATAAATCCTTTTTTAAAAAGGAGGGGAAGGAGCATATTGGAGCCAAGATCTGAATAAAGAAAGGGAGTAAGCCATGCAGCTATGGGGAACACTGTTGTAGACCAAACAGAGAATATGCCAAGGGCCTGTGGGAGGGGCATGGCTGCTGAGTGCCCAGGACAGCAGGAGGCCCCTGTAGCTGCAATGGGAAACAACAAGGAACATTGTGTCAGGTCTTCTCAAAGGCCATGATTACACCACGGATTCTATTCTGAGATAGAGAAGGTGTACACCACCCTTCGGAAGCTCTAAACACTGTCAGACATTAGTTCTGACTGGCTCACTGTGGCAGCCCTGTTGAGCTTATTGCTGAGAAGAACCAGTGCTGACCCAGGGACAGCAGCCAAGAGAGGCTTGCAGTGGTTCATATGGCAGAGGAGAGAGTGGGGTTTTGTTTGTGAGGATGGTGAGAGGCGGTCAACTTGGGGTGTATTTTGAAGGCTGAGCAAGAGGGGAGAGAGGAGCCTGGAAGAGGAGAGCTAAAGATCAGAGGCAGAAAGCAAAAGACACTGTCCCCTTGGATCATCACTGAACCACACCCTGGAACCAGACAAGGGCAGAGGAAGCCAGAAGGCAAGAGAGACAGGGAAGGGCATTTATCTGCCTAAGCCACTGTAGCTGGAGAATCATGGGATTCTACCCCAGGGTTAGCTCATTCGGGGCAGCAGACTCATCACAGACAGGGCCTCCTTCTGAACATCCTACCTCCTGGCTCAAAGCACCAAGCTGATGGGAAAGACAGATATCAACCCTGGAGATGCCTAAGAGGGGGCTCCAGCTGAGAGAAGCCCGGGTCTATGAGGAAGGGGCTGTGGGCCCTGGGGGAAGCGGCACCTTCTGGGAACTTGGCTGCCACACCAACTGTCTGTTGTACTAGGGGAGGATCCTGGGATCTCTCTGTTCACCTCATGAGAACGGTGACAGACAGCGCCATCTGCTCGGGGCTGATAGATGGTGGGCTCTGGGCAAAATGGGGGGGGGGAAGAGAGGGTATATAAATAATGTGTACTGTGCATATGTGCTGTGTGTTTCCATCCAAGCTCAGTGCCTGCCAGGAAAATATTGCTCCGTGGTCTGAGAGCTGTGCTTGTCATGAGCAACTGGAAGAGAGGATTCAAATCAGCCAGAACAAATAGCCCCCACTCGGATAGTGGTTTCCCAGAGTCTGAGGCCCACGTGCCTGTGGCCGTTCTCTTGGCTGTGGGGGCTGTCCCGGTCATTCTTAGATTTTTCAGAAGTGGAAAATGTCCCTTGCCAGGAACATGTGTTTGACTCAGGGTTAAGACTGACTTGCCTTGCCTGTCAGAACTTCAGTGCCAGCCCCACCCTGCCCTGTCCATATACACCTGCCAGCCCTTTAAAAAGTGGCTGATGGCACTGAGGAGCTAGTTTCTAGTTTTATTTGATTTTCATTGTAAGTCAGATGGCCAGTTGTGGTGAGGGGCTACTAGTCAGACAAGTAAAGGACACAGCTGTCATCCAGCTACACATGAGACTCTCCTGATGTATACTGGGACCTCTGAAACCAGGCTCTGTCGCATAGTCGCTGGCTTCACTGGTCTGGTGGGCCTTAACAACGGCGTATGTCCAGTACAACGCTCTACATGAATCTGACATGCAGCCGGGATTGAATGCAGTGGTGCAGGGAACCTGAGTGCTGGGGCCCACAGAAGCTCGGTGATTACTTCTTTCACCAACCAAGGACTATATAGAAGATGGGCAGCTCATGAAATGTGGCCAGGGAAAAGATAGCCACTCCCATATACCCAACCATGCACTCTAGAGGAGCCAGCCATTGACATGTGTGCCCTGATCCTGGCCCCAGTCCTGAGTCAAGGACCGCCTGGTGGGAGGAGCCATCTCCAGTTTCACCACCACCACCCACTTTGCCCCTGGGAGATGGATCTCTGTGAGGGCATCAGCCCTGATTATGGGGTGGGGTGAGGTGTCTACTTATAACTCTGAACAGGTATTTCCTGGTATGCCCTTGGCAAGGATTCTCCCTATACTACACAACCTAGACCCAGGCAGAACCCAAGCCCTTGCCACCCATAGATGCACCTCAAAGACGAGATGTGACCTGTCTCTGTCCAGTCTTCTCCCCCCTCTTGTTCCTTCGCCAAGTCTCTTGCCTCACAATTCCCACAGAGCTTCATCCTCACTCCCACCCACTCTCTGGCCCTGACTGCAGCCATGGGAGGTTTCCGCCCCTTGCCTGTCCTTTTCTCTCTTTAACTCCCCTTGTGTCTGTCCTTTCTGACAACTCTCTTCACCTCCTTCCCATGTGTTTCTCTTCCCTTTCCTCCCCTTCCCTCATCTCTTTTCTCCACAGACTTTCCTGGCCTCCAGCGGGGGACTGTATTGCCTGGGTGGAGGCTGCGGGAACGTTGTAATTTCAGGCTGCATGAGCCTGTTCGCCCTGCCCTGCAGCTTGCATGCCGAGCTGGCTGCGTGGATTGCATGGGGTGCCCTGAGAAATCAGAGCTCCTTTCCCTAGAGCAGGCCCAGTGAGGGTTGGGGTTTGGGCAGAGGCCGGGACCTCTGGTAGAATATGCATGGATGTAGTGGCTTCCTTAGAGCCCTGAGAGGATTCTCTCTCCACACCCTCTCTCTAGATGACAGCACGGTCTGTCACAGGGCCCCCGTGGCAGTTTAGCAAGCACAGGGAACAGGACTAAGGCTTGCCCAACTTACACCACTCAAGAGTAGGGTGGGGCAAGTGGGAGTGGCCACACAGGGTACGGCAAACAGCCTGGTGACGCTGGATACTTCTGGGGGACATTATGAGCCACCGGATACTCAGTGGTGGTTTACAGAGAAGGAGAAACAAACAGGAAACCAGCCGCAGCCTCACATCAGGAAGAATCCCTGCTCTGCTCCCAAGCATGGGCTTATGGCATAGCTTGGGCCCCACACCCAACCTTCTTGAGACTCTCGGCCCCAGAGCCCTGAATCCCAGGATGGTCCAAGGCTATGAGACAATAGGGGCTGTGAAGTGGGTCTGAAACTGTCCTGCTGTGGACATGTCACACACTCACACACAAAACACACGCGCGTGCACTGCATTTCCTGCCTGCCCTGCCCCTTATCCCTGAGTGCCACCCCAAGACTGACCTTTGGGGCTGCTGCCCCACAGGACCCAGATGAGAGTGCCCGCATCTCCAGTGCCTTCTTCCGCCTGTTCCGGGTCATGAGGCTGATCAAGCTGCTGAGCCGGGCGGAGGGTGTGCGCACTTTGCTGTGGACGTTCATCAAGTCCTTCCAGGTGCGAGTGCCCAGCCCGACAGTCCAGGCCCGGGGATCCTAGAAACTGACCAGGGATGCCACTAGCTCAAGGAGAGACCCCGAGGTTCCAGAGCCAGGCAGGTCCCTGGTGAGCCGGGGGAGGACAGGCTGCAGGACCTGGGGCTGTGGTTCCCCGGCTGCAGAGCGGGCAGGGGGAACTCTTAGCTAATGCTCCATCCTCTTCCCCCACAGGCCCTGCCATACGTGGCTTTGCTCATTGTCATGCTCTTCTTCATCTACGCGGTCATTGGCATGCAGGTGAGGGGTAGGTGGGCTGGGCTAAAGGATGAGTCTTAGCCAAGCTATAGGGTGTGGACACAGAAAGGCCTACCAAACGTGTAGCTGACCACTGAACTTTCCCTATCTCCCACATCCTTGCAGCCAAGGGGTCAGCTCCAAACTGAGAGAAGAGGTAGAAGTGAGCCCAGATGCTCCAGTTTTATGACCCAGGATGTGGTTCAGGAGAGACCCTAGCATGGGATGGACATCAGGGACCAGATCTGGTCTTTAGCTAGAGGCCTGCCCCATGACCCTTCCCCATATCTTGACTAACTTAGAGCTTGCTGTAGAGAAATTGTCTGCCCAGCCTCTGGTTTAACAGGAAGAAAGTTACCTGTCCTAGAAAAGAATCCAATGCATTTGGCTTCAGACCCCACATGGCCTGAAGTGAAAGGTGCTGAGAAGAAAGAAGGGTGAGGGTGGGAAGCAGCCCAAGCAGAAGTTGGGGGAGGCGTTGAGGAGACACTTGTATCCTGGTTGTGTGTGTTTTGCAGATGTTCGGGAAGATCGCCTTGGTGGACGGGACGCAAATAAACCGGAACAACAACTTTCAGACTTTCCCTCAAGCTGTGCTGCTGCTCTTCAGGCAGGAGCCCCCTGGCTTTGCTGGGTTCCCTTCTGCACTCTAGGCAGTGCTGGTCCCACACAGGCCCCCCTGTCTGGCGTAATGCCCTGCTGTCACTGTTTGAAGACCTTGCCTTGCTGTTTGGCACTGAATTCCTCCTGGGTGGAATACTGCCTATTTACCCTACTAACGGAGAGTTCAGAGGTCAAATCCCACCCCCCACCCAGGAGCGATGAGGTCTCAGTGACCCTTGACATTAAGCTATGACACTCACTTTTGCTGTGGTTCTAATCATGGGTAAGAGCCACTCCCAATCCAAGAAAGGTTTCTCTATAGTTCGGTTCTGCTTTAGCCCTGCATAAAGGAGGAACATAAGGGCTACAGCAAAGAGGGAACACAGTGACCACGCTTACAGGGATCCTTCATCTAGGGAGCACTCAAGTTCTGCTCATCCTACCTGGCTGTTCCTGTGGACCAAGCAGATGTGCACAGGCTAACAGTGTCTCTCTTCTGTCCAGGTGTGCCACAGGGGAAGCCTGGCAAGAGATCCTGCTGGCCTGCAGCTATGGAAAGCAGTGTGACCCAGAGTCTGACTTCCTGCCCGGGGAGGAGTATACGTGTGGCACCAACTTCGCTTACTACTACTTCATCAGCTTCTACATGCTCTGCGCCTTCCTGGTGAGAAGTCTGCAGGTTCTGGCCAGGCCTTGAGGGGTGAGGTAGGGTGGGGACATCTTAGGGATACTGGGAACTCTTGTTAGACTGTTCCTTGTTCTGACCCTTTGGGGTGTCTGTTTTGTGAGCTCTTTTCTCTTGCTCCAAACGGGCTGCAAGATGTTTTCACTACTATATGTATTATACACGTTATATATAGTTTGCCATTAAGAGGTCTGTGAGAGACCAGTTCTCAACAGGTAGAGGCGTCCAGTACAGACTTTTAAGCCTAACTATTCCTCAGCGCAGAAAGGTGCTGTGGTACAAGACAACTGAGACTAAAATTCGTCTTTCAAGAGGTCCTAGTCAGGGTCAGAAACAGCATCAAATCACTTGGGAGGCACGGCTGTCCCTGGGAAAGGCACCTGCTGGATCTCCTCATACTGGTGCTGCTGTTCAGTCCCTATACTCACCCATAACCCTTATGTGTCTATGTTTGCCAGACACAGAGCTGAGCGCAGGGCGTATAACATGAACAAAGCCTAGTCTCCTGTCTCTGATGGAGTGAGTCCATGTGTGAGCAAGCCTGGCAATTCAAAGGACCCCCAGTGTAGACAGGAAAAGGGTAGTGTAGTGAGAGGGGCATGAGCCAGTCCCAGAATAGGCAGAGTAGCTCTCAGAGATCGGGATAGCTCGCAAAGGGGCACGCTCACTCGGTTTCAGCAAATGGTCACCAGCGCATGCTGGGCAAGAACAGAGGCAGGGCCCAGTCTTACTTGCGTGTAGACTGCAGAGTGAACTGGAAGGCTGGGATAAGGAAGGAGCCCCATGCCCTGTCTATCTCTGTTCCCCAAGTCCCCCACCCTGATACCAATCAGAGCATCGCTTGCCTGTGCTGTGGGACCCCTGTCTTTTTGCAGATCATCAACCTCTTTGTGGCTGTCATCATGGACAACTTTGACTACCTCACAAGGGACTGGTCCATTCTTGGCCCTCACCACCTGGATGAGTTCAAAGCCATCTGGGCTGAGTATGACCCCGAGGCTAAGTGAGTCTTTGTGTACAATGCTGGGTACTTAACACACTACCCTCCCTTCCATCCTAGTGCTTCCTCAGGGCTCGCTCTGTCCTCCCTTAATCTGCCCCAGGTGGGGAGCCAGTATGTCTCAGAGGTGGAAGGGATCCCTTAGAGAAGAGCCACCTGACCTTATGAGGTCTCTGAGCTTCTAGTTGGACACTCGGTACTCGGGGGTGAGGACTGAGACCTTGCACAACAGGCCTGGCTGCTCACATGTGTGCTCTGCTCTCCAGCTATATTGGAGACGGATTACATACAATGCAGAGTCCCAGGCCCCACTCAGACTGTCTGAGTTAGAGCCCTCATTGCCATTAGCCTGATCTAGGGGCCACTGCCTGCAGGTTAAAGCGTGGGAAGCATTTCTCTCTTCCTCCTCTTGAGGGAAGAGGTGGTAAGATCACATTTGCTGAATGTTTCCCAGTTCTAGGGTTTAAATATTACACGTATTGGTTCATCTAATTCTTCCAACAACCTATGGCACAGGTCCTCTGGTCTTTAAAGTCTCACAAACGGGCAAACGGAGGCACAGGAGATTAAGTTGTCCTGGGTCACACAGTAAGTGAGGGCCCCAAAATTCAGGACAAGTTGCTAGAGTCCTTGGCAACTGCACTGTAAAATGCTTCCACCAGGAACACTAAAAGGCCTTGGGGGTGGGGGAGGGGCTAGAGAGATGGCTCAGAGGTTAAGAAGGCTTGCTGCTCTACCAGAGGACTTGGGTTCAATTTCCAGCTCTCACCTGGCAGCTCACAACCATCTATTATTTCCAGTTTTAGGGAATCTGATGCTCTCTTCCAGCCTCTGTGAGAACTTCACAAATGTGGTACACAGTCATACAGGCAGGCAAAACAACCTACACATAAATTAAAATACAAAAGAACCTCCCTGGGGGCTGGAGAGATCTCAGAAATTGAGAACACTTCTTGCTTTTCCAGAAGACCCAGGTTTGGTTCTTAGCACCATGCCAAACAACTCACAGCTGCCTGTAACTCCAGCTCCAAGGGATCAGTTGTCCTCCTCTGATCCCCATGGGTACCTACACACACACACAATTCTTTTAATCTACTTGCTTCTATCACTACCCATAGTCATAACTTGAGCCTGGGAGCTGGGATGTAGCTCAATGATAAAATGCTTGCCTGTCACGTGAGAGACCCTGGGCTCAACTCTCTCTCTCTCTCTCTCTCTCTCTCTCTCTCTCTCTCTCTTTCCCTCTCTCTCTCTCTGTGTGTGTGTGTACTCAGCACTTAGAATGAGACAGTATGGAGGGCTTTGCAAGTACCACAAGCCAGCAGCAGAGTAACATCCATGTGAGGCAAGAAGAAAATCCCCCTCAACACGACCCAGTAGCCCATGTTGGTTCTAACTTTAGAGTCTGACACAGGGCGGTTTATTTTAGCCATATTTAAGTACAGTATAACTTGGAAAGAAGTTTCCTAAAGTAACATAATCCCTTGTGAACAAGGAGGCGTAATTACATCTAAACTCTTAGAGTACATGCCACTTTTTCCACGGAGACAGGCTGTACATGTTATCTTAAGGGCCTGGGGGGATCTGGAGTGGTCTCAGTCAGGTCATGCAGATAGCACAGAGGTTACTAGGTTATTAACTACCTCTGGTCCTGCCTGAGGAGGTCTGGGGGAGCCCCCTGGCCATACAGATAACGCAAAGGTCACGTAGACTGTTTGCCACCTCCAGTCCTGGCTGCAGAAGCTTGAGAGAACCAGGTATGTCTTGGCCTTACAGATAGCACAGGGGTTGTGTAGGTTAGAAGCCCTCTCCATTCTCAGCCTTCTGGGCAGAAAATAGGTCACGCATCTCTTTTCTTTGAAAAGACATCCCTATGTGTTCAGCATTCCTGGTTTTCCTAGTGCTTATCTGTGAGCATAAAGAACCTTTGTTCTCCCAACCAGACAGAAATGTCTTTCACAGACGCTGAGGATGAGATGGTACATAAAACCTCCCAAGTGAATGTTCCTAGGGCATTGTTCCGCTGCTGCCAGTGCTAATATGTTCAACTGGCAGTCCTGGTTGCTCTGTTTGGTGCCCATTCCAGGGTTGTAGTTACACTGCAATTGTGTTCCCAGCTCTGGAGGAGTCTCTGGAGTGAGCTGCCACCCCCTTGACCTAGATACAATACAACCCAAGAGCCCTCCTTTCAGCTTGACCAAAGCCTATGGAAAGTCTTAGCAGGGAGAAAAATGAAACTCAGATCCCCTGCCCTAGAGAATAACTCCCTGAAAGAAAGCATGTATCTGCCCCAAATATAAAGCATGTAAAGCCCCATTCTGTGATGGGCACCCATGAACCTCATCTCATCTTGTGAAAGGCTGTGGGACGGGGGTCTTTGGGACATGAGTGAATATGATCAAAACACATTGTATGAAGTTGACAAAGGACTAATAAAACAGAATTATAACAATATACTAGGCTACTAGACTGGGCCTTTTAAACAAGGTTAAAAACTTGGAAATGTGATGAGTGGTGGTGGCGCACGCCTTTAATCCCACTCAGGAGGCAGAGGCAGGTAGATCTCTAAGTTCAAGGCCAGCCTGGTCTACAGAATGAGTTTCAGGACAGCCAGGCTACATGGAGAAACCCTATCTTGAAAACAAGCAAACAATCAAGACAAAACAAAAACTCGGAAATGTTCCTGGACCTCTGGCCCCCTTCCCTCTGTGTCCTTTCTCTGGGTAGGGAGCGGGGCACGCTGGGTGACATCCCTGGCTGTACACGAGTCTGTGTGTCCTCCCACAGGGGCAGAATTAAGCACCTGGATGTGGTGACCCTGCTGAGGAGGATCCAGCCCCCTCTGGGCTTTGGGAAGTTCTGCCCACACAGGGTAGCATGTAAGGTAACCTTTGAAGCAGCTGTGGCTCGGGGAAGGAAAATCAGCAGGTCCTGTGGGGCCAGGTGGCTAGAGAGAGCCTGACAGAAAGAGACATTAACAGCAGTGAGTTTCTGGGTTACTAAGTCAGTCAGCTGGCCATCACCACAACAAAGACGGGAGACAAATAACTTACAGAGAGAAAAGGGTTATTTTAGTTTCCCGTTTAGGGGGCGCGGGGTGGGTTCCAATCTGTAAGTGAGGCAAACTCATTGCATTCGGGTCTCTGGTTATGGGTGATGGTACAACACATGGGGCCATGGTGGAGCAAAACCCACTCATCACATGGTGGACACCCAGTGAGGAAAGAAAGCCTCCTCCGCAATGACTCCAAACTGCCCTCTCTGTCCACCCCTCACAGCTGCCACCGCCTCCCAGCAGCGGCACCCTAGGGTCTAAACCTTTAACACATGGGCCTTGGCAGACATTCCCGATCCTAACTAGAGCAGTTTTCAAGTCTCTCCCTGCTACACGCAAGTCTCATGGACACGTTGTGATCCCACACACACCACAGCCCTTACAGCCACCAGCTTCTATGCCACACCGGGTGAGGATGACCCTGATGACTTGGTCGAAGGGTGTCAGCAAGTCCTACCTCTCCCTGCAGAGGCTGGTGGGCATGAACATGCCTCTGAACAGCGATGGCACGGTCACCTTCAACGCCACACTCTTTGCCCTGGTGCGCACAGCGCTCAAGATCAAGACAGAAGGTGAGGGACTTCTCATGGGTGCCCCTTCCTCTGGGAGGGAGGACTCAGGCACAGATTCCCAGAAGAGTGAACAGAAGCACAGGAAACCCAACTCCTTGTGCCCTTCAGGTCTCACAGGGACTTTGCGAACGCTCTGCACAGCAACATCACTAAGATTATGTCCCAGCTGGGTGTGGTGGCACAGGCCTTTAATCTCAGCACTCAGGAGGCAGAGGCAGGAGGAGCTCTGTAAAGTCAAGGCCAGCCAGTCTGGTCTACAGGACAGCCAGGACTAGAAGAGAAACCCTATCTCAAAAATCATAAAAGCCAGATGAGGTGGCTCATGCCTGTGATCCCAGCACTCAGGGAGGCAGAGGCAGGTGGATCTCTGTGAGTTGGAGGCCAGCCTGGGACAGGCAAGGCTACACAGAGAAAGCCTGTCTCAAACAAACAAACAAACCCCCAAAATAAAAACAAAACATCTTCCCATCTTCCTCAGCTGTGTCAGGGCCAGAGACATGACAGTGTTCACTCAAGGCTAGAGTCCCTCCTGAGTGGCTCTGGGTGGGGCAAAGGTAGGACTCAGTACTGGGCAGGTGTGATTGACTAAACCTGTAGGCTACCAAATCAAGAATACAGACAAGGTAGGATCAGGAGAAGTGGGGTTGAGGTCAAGGTGCTTTCCTGAGTTCCTTGTCAGAGTTCCAGTGGCTTCTGGGCCATGCCCCTGTCTGGGCCAATAAAGTCTGAGGCATCCATGCACAGGGTACTTGGGAAGAAAGAAGGAAACCAGGATTCAGGAAGGAACAGGTTAGAGCATCAGGATGACTGCTTGGGGACCGAGGGGCAGACATGGGGGACATGGGAGTATGCAGGGACTTGAAATTTTGGCAGAAAGGGAGATGCCAGCCTACAAAATTAACCAGTCCGATCATTGTAAGCCAAGGCCTGGGAGGATTAGATACAGGATGCAAATGTGGGCTGCCCATGCCCTCACCCCATTGACAGTGAAGAGTACTATCAGCTATCACAAAATAACACTGAGCCAGGGGGTCAAATGGCAGCTCTCTAAGGCTTTGTCAAGGCTTTCTCCTCCACCCTCTAACCCCCAACCCCAGGAAACTTTGAACAAGCTAATGAGGAGCTGAGAGCTATCATCAAGAAGATCTGGAAGAGAACCAGCATGAAACTCCTGGACCAAGTCATTCCTCCTATAGGAGGTAGGTGCTTCTTTGGGAGACCAAAGCCTAGGACAGACACAGAAAGGCTGAGAAGCTTCTTCAAAGTCCCTTGAGAATCTGACATCTAGATACGATTAATACCGTAGGCAGATGCCACGAGAATATCTAACACCAACTCGGGCTGAAAGGCTGGCGCCCATTCACCACCTCAAGCAGGATGGGCTGTGTGCTGGAGCCTGCTGTCCCCTACCCCACTCCCCCTTCTGAATCCAGTGTGAGACTCCCACTGGCCTTCATTGCCTACCTTTTGGCTGTCTACAGATGATGAGGTGACAGTGGGGAAGTTCTACGCCACATTCCTCATCCAGGAACACTTCCGGAAGTTCATGAAGCGCCAGGAGGAATACTATGGATACAGACCCAAAAAGGACACAGTTCAGATACAGGTAAGTCCATCCTAGGTGGGTCCCAAGAGATGTCCCGGCTGACCCAAGTCCCTCTCTCAGTCCCTCATCAATAGTCAGGGATGGAAGCAAAGAGAAAGGAGCCCAGATGAACAGAATGAGAAGAAAATTCAGGTTGGCCCATGATGGAGGCTGTTTTGGCCTCAGGAGGTCTGCAAGTGCCTTGTTTCTGAATGACTGTACCAAAGAAAATTTGATTTCTTAAAGGAGAGCCCACATAGTAAGAGCAGTGGTCTCCAAAGAAAGTGAAACCCACCCCCACCCAGGGGTCTGCTCCTCTGAGTATGAGAAGAAATGTTTAAAACTTTGTTTTGTCTCATAGGGTTTTGATTCCTTTCTCTCTTTTTTTCTGTTTTTATTGTAATGCACATGACTTAAACATTCAAAAGTAGACATGTAGGGCTGGAGAGATGGCTCATCTGTTAGGAGCACTTGCTGCTCCAACAGAGGACCTGAGTTCAGTTCTCTACATTGACATGGCAGCTAACAACCATCTGTCACTCCAGATCTGATGCCCTTTGCTGGCCTTGGCGAGTACTGCACAGACATAGTATGCTGGCCAAACACCCACACAAATAAAGTAATAAATAAATCTTTAAAAACAAAACACAGCTAGGCAGTGGTGGTTGCACACCTTTAATCCCAGCAATTTGGGAGACAGAAGCAGGCAGATCTCTGTGAGTTCGAGGCCAGCCAGGTCTACAAAGTGAGTTCCAGGACAGTCAGGACTGTTACACAGAGAAACCCTGTCTCAAAAATAAAACAAAACAAAATGACTCACTCACACACACACACACATTTGAGCTGTCTGTTCAATAACATAGTTGAATCGCCCTTGTGGTATTGAAACAACTATACTTTACACAATTGTACGTTTTTATATGAGCCATTTGAGAATAGCTCTTGCACGACAGTCTGTCAGCTCAGAATATTGTACTGTGAATTTCCAGAAAACATGGCCTTGACTACATAATTTTCCTACATCGCCACAGTACAGCAACAGTAACTAGGAAGTCAGTGTCCATACCCAGCTACCCTCCACTTCATTCAATTTTCGCTGCTGCTCCAATGATGTCCTTTACAGAAAAAGAATCCGTCTCATCTTGCATGCATGTCATCTTGTCTTGGTATCTTGCTTTCTGGAACCACTGGGCGTTCTTTCCTTAACTTGGCCTTGACCCTTTTGAGGACACAGACCGAACTGTCCCTCAGGTTGGGTTGGTCTGCTGTTTCCTCATACTAGATAGAAAATGCTCATTTCGAGGGAGAATGTCACAGACACAGGTGTTGCGTCCTCTTTGGAAATTACTGGGTGACATTCATTTTGATTTGTTCTATTTGTTGTGGTTGGAAGTGTCATTGTCTAAAAAAAATGTACCAATAGAGAAATTTCTCCACTAAGAGGCCTAGGTCAGGGGAGGGTGTACGAAGTCTCTCCCACAGGATTACAGAAAACCCCTTGGAACTTTTCAGAATATAGACTCTCTCCCCCAGAGAGGGACCATGGGGCCTCATAGGCCTGTGATACTGATCCAGGATGGAAAACAGGTTTTGGGAGAGCTATAGGTGCAGGGGGAACAGGAAATATGTTTCTGGTCTCTGCTCCTGGACTGCACGATCAACCTGTCACTTGACCATCCCTAGGCTGGATTACGGACCATAGAGGAAGAGGCAACTCCTGAGATCCACCGCACCATCTCAGGAGACCTGACGGCAGAGGAGGAACTGGAGAGAGCCATGGTGGAGGCTGCCATGGAGGAAGGGATATTCCGGGTGAGTGAGGGGCATGGCCACTTCTGAGGGACCAGGCACAGTAAGTAGCAAAAGGACAGGGGAGGGGGATGGCTGGAAGTTAGGCTGCACAGGGGACGGATGTGGGAACTACAGACACCATCTCTACCTTGCCACCCATATCTTCCAGGACTCAGAATCTATGACCCCACATATTAAATATGGTAACCCTTCCCTGCATTACCCACAAATCCTCATCTTAGTTCTATCTCTCAAGGATCTATTTCCAATCGGCTAGCCCTGGTTCTTAGTTCTGTAGAGAGTCGTAACCCATTGAATGTTGTTTTGAACAAAATCTCAAACGTTCAATTTACCAATAAAGGTTGGGGAGCCAGATGCTGGGGTGAAAGCCTACTGTCTCAGAAAGGCAGAGAAAGCACCCAGCTGGCCTTCTTCCTCAGCTAATAATTCAGAAGGAAAAAGAAAAGAGTCTCCTTCCCTCTACCATCTCAAACTGAATGCCCTTCCCCTTTACTTCCTGTGCATCTCTCTATCCATCCTCCTGACTTCCTCTATGTTCTCTTCCTGGCAATTAGTTGCTTGTTCCACCTTTTGATCTATGGTTGCCTTTATTTAATCCTGTTTACAATACTCAAGTAGAAAGCTCTTGGATTAAAGGTGTGTGCTAGGGCTGAGCCACACTCAACTAGAAACAGGTTTTCCCAGTAAACAACACAATCTCAGGGCTCACGGTGTGATCAAATGTCCTGCAACAATCAGGTCTTGAAGATTCTTCATGGACACCCCATTAAACTCTATTGGGTTTTCAAGAAATGGTGGCCCAAACAGATGACATGCCATGTCCCATATTACCTGATTAGAGAGGAGCCAGAACCAAGTCTTACACTGGCTGGGGGTGCTTCCATGTGTGTCACCTGTGTGGTTCCTTAGGTATGTTCTGTCCATCCATCACATTTAGACCTTGCTGATGGTATCATCCTCCAGTCCACTCCCTTCTGGCTGTTTAGATACATCTTCAATCCTATTGCTTGGTCCTAGCACCATTGTCTTAGGGTGACAGCCCACCCCATATTCTCATACCCAGTCACTGCTTTCCATGTCCCCACTCTCCCCCTTGCCTTTAGAGGACTGGAGGGCTGTTTGGTCAAGTGGACAACTTCCTGGAAAGGACCAACTCCCTGCCCCCTGTCATGGCCAACCAAAGACCCCTCCAATTTGGTGAGATAGAGATGGAAGAACTGGAGTCACCCGTCTTCTTGGAGGACTTCCCTCATAACCCTGGCACCCACCCTCTTGCTCGTGCCAATACCAACAACGCCAATGCCAATGTTGCCTGTGGCAACAGAAGCCATAGAAACAGCCCAACATTTTCCAGGTAACAGTGGTTAACTTCTGGCCATGGGTGTATAGATTCTGAGATAGGCTTGAGAGGGGAGGAGGCACCCTAAAACTTGTAGCATGTTCTTGGTTCGTTGTGGCCCTTTGGAGACCTCTCTGCTAGCCTAACACAGGAGGCAAACCGGTACTGAAGGGATGTCTTTGGCCAGCAGGGGGCAGCCTCTTGTCAACATTGGCCACAAACCTGGGCCAGCTTTTCTGTGATTCTCAGTAGGGAGGCACTGAAAGGTGTGGGTCACAGAGTAGAGTTTAAGAAAGGGCGTCCAGCAGCAGCATACACTGTAGGAAACTCTGGATGATAATAGGGTCAGCTTCCGGATGTGGGTAGTCCCACTAATCCCAGGCTGTGATTTAAGTGTCACGAAATACAATAGGATAGGGAGCAGAACCACTTAGTCATCATAATACAAGGGCTGGGTTCCCAGCAGGCTTCTGCTCTGGACAGGCCAGTGGAGTGGGGAAGAACAGGGCAGAAGCCAACGGAGTAGCTACTTCCCTGGTCAGGACTGCCAACACCTCACTCCAGTCCAAAGAGGCCTCTTGAATGCAGCCCAGAAGGCTTGAAGGTAGTATAGAAGCACAGAAGCATCAGGCCTGGCCTCTGCCTTAGGGTATGTGTCATGTGGTATAATTGTGACCAGTTAGGACCAATTAGGTGTACTGAAAATACAGAAAGGTTACTGATGACCACAGGCTGGAAAGGCCCAGAACAATTCTCGGTTTCAGTTGCACATGAGCAATAGCAACTGGGAGCTTCTAAAACTGCCTGTGTCCAGAGTGAGTCAGAGCCAATGGTCATCACAGCTTCCAGGTGAGCCCATGTGTAGCCAGGATTGAGAACTAGAGTCCTAGGAAGGCTGAGACTGTTCAGAGTGTGAAAAGGACAGGGGGAACATTGAGCAGGAGTGGGGGCAGCCATGAGTTTGGCTTGCTCCCTCAGAGTCAAGGATGGCTAGAGTCAAGCACTGGCAGAATCAGCCCTGCAATGAAGGCTCCTGCCCTCTGATGAAATGGTCAATGGTACCTCAGTGGATGGGTTCAGCCTGTTCTCCTTCCTTTTCAGCATCTGCTATGAAATGGAGTTCCCAGAAGAGGCAGACACACCTGCCAGAGAAGGACCCTTCAAGGAGCCCTGCAGGGTTTCTGGTCAGAACCTTCTGTGACTAAGAAGCTGAGCCTTCTCCTGGGGTGGGAGTGGGGATTGAAGGTGCTCCTTCCCCACTTAAGACCTGGGAGAGCCACTTAGAACCTTTATGATGGGGTGGGCACTAGTTAGGCCAGGGAGTAGGAACTCTATTACCATGCTGTGGAGGACTCTAGGTGAGAAGCTGAATGAAATGGGTAGGGAAGGCTTGTTCATTTTAACTAGCCTTATGCAGGCCTACATCCCCTTCTGTGCAGCTTAGCCTGGGATTCACTAGCCCCCTGGAAGGACCACCACTGCACAAATGACCCCCGACCCTGCAGCCGCCCTGTGGGTCTTGGGTCACTGTGTGACAGTAGGATTCCCGAGAGTGCTGGATTGCAGTCGTAGTAAGGGTACTTCCTTGCTCCCCAACACACTTCAACATGCATGCACATAGCCATGCTGACGAAGAGCTTGCTGGTGAGTCTGGCCCTCAGCTTCTCTCATACTGCAATGACAAAGCACTGGGGCAAAGAGAGCTGGGAAAGTGCTACCTGGCCTGGAGTTGCTTAGGACTCAACATGGGTCTACCTTCTAAACTACCTTCTGTAGCTGGCCAAGCCAGGCTCTCATGACTTGGCTTATCAGGAGTCAGCAAGCCCCACTGACCTCTTACCTTGCCCACAGGACCTCAGAACAAATCTCGCGTGGACAAGCTGAAAGAACAAGTGGCTCAGAGGGGAATGCCTGAAGGCCAAGTGCCTCCTTCCCCATGCCAGGTAACAAAGGCAAAGCCCTGGGAAGAAGTGCCATATAGATCCCCACCTGGCCTGATGCTAGGAGAGGGGCTCAGGCAGGGGAAGTGCCCTGTACATAGCAGCCCACCCATAACAGAAGGGTCCTGTGTTCCTGTATCCTTCGCAGCCTGCGGGTCTTAAGACTCTTTTGGGTGAGCTGTGGGGTCCAGCGTATCTGTGGACTCCAACGTGTCTGTTTGTTTTGGGGGGTTGTCTTTGCTCCCCCAGGCAGAGCCTCCTGTGCAGGAAGAGAGAAAGGGCACCATGCCAAGATCTCCAGAAACACCCCACAGCAGGAACTTTGAGGAGAGCTTCCCCAGGAACTCAGCTCGAAGGTGCACAGCTCCAGCTACTGCAGTGCTGATCCAGGAGGTGAGGTGGGGCTGGGACAGAGCAGCAGGCCACAAAGAAGGGTGGCCTTGTGACAGTCTGTCGTGGGGAGAGGGTAGGACCAACCATGGAGGGCCCCAGAAAGCAATTTTCCTGGAAGACCCACCCAACCTCCTCTTCCCCATGTAGGCTCTGGTTCGAGGAGGACTAGACTCCTTAGCAGCAGATGCTAATTTCGTCATGGCAACCGGCCAGGCCCTGGCAGATGCCTGCCAGATGGAACCAGAGGAAGTAGAGGTGGCGGCAACAGAGCTACTGAAGCGAGAATCCCCAGAGGACAGGGCCATGTCCTGGGAGGCTTGAGCCTCAGGCCCTCCCTGGGCAGCCTAAAACAGCACCGGGGCTCCCAAAAGTTCCTTATTCCTCCCAGGTGGTAGGCCTACACAGAATGACACATGCTTTGAACTGCCATGACCAAGAGCCAGACAGTGCTGAATTGGAGAAGGGCTAGCCCCGCCCAGCAGCCTCCCCTCCCAACTGTGTGGACTGAGTAGCAGGGGTTGGGGAACCACCTCAACCAGGCCATGGATGGGTGGGACAGGCCCTTTCCTAGCCAGGAAGAGGCAGGATTTGGCAGAGCTTCTGATGTCATTCACAAAGGCCTGATTAATGCCAGGGTATGTCTGTCATAAAGCCACTCCGACCAGCTGGACAGTAAAGTCTCCAGGCCTGACGCTGGCACCTGGCT
>CM053757.1:3696455-3762078 GCA_028658305.1 Pachyuromys duprasi | reverse complement strand
TATTTATTTATTTTAGAACAGTCGGGACTCCCTCTACTCCCTTTCTCAGGGAGCCTGGAGCACCTGGCTTCTGCTTGTGTGATTATTTATTTATTTATTTATTTATTTTAGAACAGTCGGGACTCCCTCTACTCCCTTTCTCAGGGAGCCTGGACCTTGCACCAGGCCATCTATACTTTTCCTCTGATCGCATTAGAAACAACGCCACGCCCTGGTTACACCATGGCCAACCTTTTTTGAAACTGTGATCCTGTGACTTTGGCCAGAGTCTACAGCCAACGCCAATACCAATAGTTTATGGCTATGGTTATCATTGTGTTTCCATGGCCCTTGTTCCATACTACCTAACAATGACAAACAGATGCTGTCTACCAATCAAGTACCTCTGTGCACCCTTTTCATCCACCATCTCCTGCCCAGGGCTTCCCATGTATTTACAAAGCACTTTCACACATAGTCGCATTTAAGATGAGGAAATAGAGGTGCAGCGAGCAGGCAAGGCATACCTGTAGTGTACATAGCTAATGCAAGGAGAAGCTGGGACTGCCCTGCGAAACCCTTTCCCCTTCACAGGACACTCTTTCCTTCTGCCCATTCCTCCATTAAGAGTGGGCCAAGTGCCAGCTCCATGAGTGTCTGTGGTAACAAGGCTAGCCCGCTGTGCAGCCTCCTGGAGAATCCCACAATGGTCTCCTGAGCTTCTGGGCCTGCCCCAGGATGTACATAGCACAGGACAGAGGTGATGCATCCGGGCCTTAGCCCCAGCTAGGCCCCAAAGCTTCCCGGTGCCCTGTCAGTGAAACAGTTTCAACTCCCCCACCCCTGCCTGTACCCCTTTCCTCCTGGTGCCCTGCCAGCGAAGCAGTTTCCCCTTTCCATAAGCCTCGGCACCCAATAGCTAGCCTTGTCCACCTCACCGATAAACAGAAGCCACCGGAAGGTCCTTCTCCTCAGTTCTTCTAATCATACTGATCTACCCACCCCCTCTTTCCTTTTTGATGTACTGAAAGCTGGGTCTTTGCTCCAGACAAAGAACTTTCCCACCCAAGCCACGACACCCTCTCCCTGTCTCTGCACTGGGTCCTCCCTCTTCCAACTGTGGCTCAACTCTGCCAGGCACCACTCTCACGTGAGTGAGGCTCCTGCTCACTCATAAGGAGCCACCTTACCTCTGAGCTCCCGGGAACCTCTCCAGAGCTTTCCTGAGCTTCTACCTGACCGACTTCTAACCATCCTTCAAGCCTCTTTTGCTGTCATTCCCCAGGGCATGACCATGCTGTTAAGAGCCTGGCCCCCAAACACAGACACCATCCTTTTCAATCTAGAAGGAACTACAGTCTTGCTATAACTGCATTTTACCCCAGCCAGAGGCTAAGTTCCCTGAAAGCTGGAGTTGTACCTACCTTGTTCACAGCTATCCCTCTAGGGCCTAGAACACTTTACCATTCACTGGTGGTCCAGAAGCTGCTTGTTTAATAGGTGTTAGAAAAAGCCAAGAAGTGTACACCCTTCCTGTTCAGCTCAGTGTCATCAGCTGAGCCTGGCAGGTACCCCAGCCTCCTTGGCTCTCCTAGGCCAGGAACAGGTGAGAGGAAAAATCTCTGCTTTACCAGGCATGGTGGCTCACCACTTCAATCCCAGTACTCCAAAGACAGAGAAGGTGCCTCTCTGTGACTTCAAGCCCAGCCTAGAATGAGTTTCAGACCAGTGAGTTTGAGACATAGTGAGATTCTATCTCCACAAAATAAAATAAATAATAACAATAATAATAATCTGTCTCCAAACATGCCAGGCCAGATTCTACTCTGCAGCCTCTGGGATGGAAGGAGTACCTAACCCACCTACAGGTGCTTCTACTGTCTCCCAGTCACCTGACTCATGTCTAGTGAGGTAATAGCAGACTACGTAACAGGTCTTCCTTTGATATAAAATACTATCAAAAGGCATTGAACTTAGATGAAACAGCTGAGTATCTTGTATGGTATTAGCAGGTACAGAATGCTAACTCTATAACACACCTTGTTTCAATAATTTTGATTATATATTAATGTATTTAGTCTTCTTAGCAATTAAAAAAGATATCATCTTCATTTTGCAACTCTGACACAGAGAGATATCTTACCTAAGTCTATGTCATGAAGGGAGTTAGACCTAGGCAGTTTGGCTGGCATTGTATTCCACTTTCTTAAATGATACACAATTTGTCAAATCTACACTGTCTTCCTAGCCTGACTGACAGGTACAAATGTACACAATAGCTCTGGGAAACTAATTCTTCATCCCTTTGAAAAGTTCAGGCAATTGCCTATGCGACATACACAAAGTTCTAACTCATTGTATGTGAATCCCATCCTCTACCCAGCATTAGAAACTGCCTAATGAGTGGTTTCTAACAGAGCAGCCAGACTGCTCAAATAAAGCCCAGGAGGAAAAGATGATGGAGGAAGGGGGCTGAGGAGTAGGCTGGTTTCAGATGAGACAGATGTCCCCTCAGAAGGACCACCTAACAGTCCATGGACCATGAGGGCAGGTTGGGGCCTTCTTCTGTCACTGGGGGACTCCAGTGATTGCCAGGCCCTTCTCTGCTCCTGACAGTTCTGTGCAGATTTGGAGCCCAGCTGCTGGGTGGGGACCGTGCCAGGAGGGGCAGGAGTGCCTGGGGTGGGCATGAAATGAACACAAAGGAGGGAAGCCTCTTCCATCTGGAAGGTGCAAAGCTCAGATAAAGCTTCCATGCAAAGGTCAAAAAAGGGAGCTCAGGTGCCAACCCGTCAAAGCCACGAGGGCTCTCAGTTCTGGCCTTAGGCCTTCACAGGGCCTGCTCTAAATAGGGCTGCCCTTTCAGGATTTGTTTATTTATTGTGGTGCTAGGGACTGAATGCAGGCCTCGTACATGGTAAGAAAGCGTTCTATCACTGAGTTACAAGTCAGCCCATCACCCGGCATCTGTAAGGGAGAGAAAAGGCCTCACTGTAGTTGTTAGAGCAGCCTTGGAAAATGAGTCTCAGTCTCTGGCTGCTATGTCACATGACACTCATGGATTTCACATTGCCTTGTGAGTCTACTTCTGTTCAACCTTAGGTATAGATGTAACTACGTGAGGGACCATGTCCTATAGGGTTTCTATTTATGTCATGAAACACCATAGCCAAAGCAACTTGGGGAAGAAAGGGTTTATGCTTATGCTCCCAATTTGCTTCCAAATCACTGAAGGCAACCAGAGTAGGAACTCAGACAGTCCAGGAGCCTGGAGGTAGGAGATGGGGCAGGGGCCGTGAAGGGGTGCTGCTTACAGGTTTGCTTGCTCTGCTTCTGCTGGGTGTAGACCATGCCAGGAAGGGCAGGAGTGTAATAATCATTTTGGTTCTATCAGATGCTGTGTGTGAGGGTCAGATCCCTAAGATGGGAGGAAGCAGACTTGAAGGGGATGATCCTGAGCTTTTAGGGGAAGCCAAGCAGTGACGGTTCAGGGAACCAAACTGGTTCCCATACTGGTCCTCACAGCCCTTGTCTTTGATGTGTATTGAGGCCAACTCCTGCTTCAGACCAATGTAGGAGATGCTGCCTCCGCAAGATGACCCTGACTCCCACCTGGTGTTTCATAGAGACTAGTTCCTGCTCTTCTGGCATCTCTGGTCACAGCCGTGTGTTACTTTTGCCCTGGGCACGACAGCTCAGGAATGCTAGGTGACACCCTTTGCACACTATGCTCTTGCTATTGATCTACATCTGCTCTGACTACCCAGAACTGCTTGGATGAGAGCTCACCAAGATGGACGTCCTGTGCAATGCATTCTGGTTGTTTTGGTTAGATCTGGTCTTTGAGACAAGGTCTAGCTACTCTGCACTTTGCAGGCTTCCAACTCATGCCTCCCCTCCGTCAGTCTCCTGGGTACTGGGGCCATAGACATGCTCCTCTCTCAATCTCTCCCGTGTGTGGGGGGGGTGTAAGGCAGAGACTCATTTGGATTGACAACGTGGGATGTGATGTTAGCCAAGGACTGCCCCCAGTACCCACCTCTCCTCTTCTCTAGCACAAGGGACCTGTGTCAGCCCAGGAGTGGGGAGATGCAACATGGAAGATGGGCTTCTTCCTTTAGGCTTTTTTTCTGGTTTGTTTCTGCTTTTCAAGACAGGGTTTCTCTGTGTAGTTCTGGCTGTCCTGGAACTCACTCTGTAGACCAGGCTGGCCTTGACCTCAGAGAGCCGACTGCATCTGCCTCCCGGGTGCTGGGATTAAAGGCGTGCAACACCACCACCTAGGCCACTGGGCTTTTTCTAATTTTGGTTGTGATTTAAAATCTTTGTTCCACCCAGTCTGAGCCCTTCCTTTTGTGTCTTCCAATTTACTGTGGAGATTACAGAGAGGAGAGAAAATGGGGGGGGGGGGTCTTTTCATACTTCTCTGCACCCTCCCTTGACCTTCCTGATACTGATTCTGCTGATTCTGCTTAAGATAATGCATTTCTTCTGTCTACAGCTTCAAGTTTCAGAAAACACCAAGCTAAAGAAGGGCTCAGGCAAACTTTTTAAGAGTGATGTCACGTCAAGCCAACTTGACTGTCAGAGTCAAAAGGGCCTTTGAACTGTTCCTAACTTTGACCCTGGCATCCAGGAACATCTTCAGGCTAGCAGCTGCGTTTCTAGAGCTGGCACCTTCAAGGTTAAAGTGTTAAATGCTTCTTTGTTGGAAATTTGCTGGGTAGGGCCTGGCTCAGGCAAATGTCTAGTAGAGCCAAGGAAATGATGTGTCCAGGGAGACTGAAAATCAATAATTCAAGGACAGAAATAACCTTTGTGAACTTCCTCAGAGAAGAAAGTGCCTTCGACAGAGGAGGGGCTAGGTCCTCTAGAGACCCATTTTGGAGGCTTACTGCTCATCCTGAAGTCTAGGAGGCCTTTGTTGCCTACCCTTATCTGCTTTTCTTTCTTTTCCCTTCCCTCTCCTGGCTTGCCCTAATCCCCTGGTTCTCCTCTTGGGCCCCATCTTCTGTTTATGCCACATTCTGTCTGTATTCCCTACTTCCCTGTCACTGCCCTCCTCTGGCAAGTGGGGTGGGGTTCTCTTTGAACCCCTATACCATGCAGTGCAGGGGAGAAAGGTCCTCAGGGGTTGAGAACTGCAGCCTGCTGTCTCTACCACCCCAGATAAGTCATCCATTCTTCACCTCTGTGCAAAGGGGAAGCTGAAGTTACCTTTTAAAAATAGCTCTGCTGGGCTGGAGAGAGGGCTCCATTGGTAAAGTGATTGCATAAGCACGAAGACCTGAGTTTAGACCCACACATAAAGACCCAGCACCTACAAAAAAGCTGGGTATTATGGGCACATGTAGGTAATCCCAGCTAGGGAATGGGGAGATAGGAAAAGGGGGGGGCAGGGAAAACAGGTGGCTGAATGGGTGAACTCAGTCAGAGAAGAGACTCTGAGAGCAGTTAAGGAGGGTACCAGATGATGACCTTTGACCTCCACACACAAAGCAGCTTTGTTGAGGAAAAAATTAACAGTAAATTGCACATATCCAACACCGCAACCATTTGCTTCGCCTTGAGAAAGGACTACGCCTGTCAGACCATCTTTGCCTTAACATATATACTGACCACCCAAAAGACTTTGTTCTCCTCTGTAGCCCCTTCTGACCTCTTCTTGCCACCTACTGCCCTTACATCCCTCCTTTTGCCAGACAACCACTGATCTGTTTCCTGGTGCTTCAGGTCCACTGTATTCTCTAGGATGTTCCTATCAGTGGGCTTGTACAGCACGTGCTGTTTGCTCTGCCTCTTTCACGGAGTACAACTGAGATCCATCTACTCTGCATCAACAACACATCGGCAGGGCATCTCTTTTCATTGCTGAATAGGATTCCAGCGTGAATATGCCAGTGAGCATCTGGGCCTATAGCAAAAGCTGTTGTGATCACCCCCATACCCACCCAAAGAGGTGACTTTCCGGGGACGCTCTGCTCATTGTCCCAGCCCATCAGCTGTCAAGGGGCAGATCCAGCATCTTCCTTCATGGCACTTCAACACAAGATGAAGTCACCATCAGTTGGCTGGGGTTTGAGCCCTGCTCTGTGAGTTGCATCACGACCTTACTGGTTTGCTTTATGGGGATAATTATTCCTCCTTTCTACGGTTGTAAGAATTACATCACAGCACGAAGCTGAGACGTTTACCACATGCTGCGCACCGTGTTCAGATGATAGTAACTGACACTTCACTTGTGCCTCTGAGGCCTCAATACTCTAGAATGGGTTTGCCCTATGATCTCTGAGCAGCTACCATAGCCCTTTGTGGTGGCTCCATTTTGCTGAGACTCCTCAGTAAAACTAAGTCCCAGAGCAATGAGTGACCTGAACAGGGCCAATCTTTGAGCTAGAGATGAATACAGGTCCTGAGGCCCATGCAGGCTGTTCCCACTGAGATGACAGGCGGAGGCAGGGGAAGGCCTTTGCCGGATTTCAGTGACTCCTCAGGGTGGTTCCTGAAGACTCCTGCGTATCAGAACAGCACAGCCAATGTAACTGTGGGACCTCAAAGGGTTAATTTGTAGACACATATTTCTTCAGTCACCACAACCCAGTCAGTGACCAAGAAGTCTAGTAAAATCGTAGTCAAATCAGGATGAATGGAGATAGATGGTAAAAGACTTTTCTTCCATCCCACGAGATCAGAACCCAACAGGGGCTTCTACCTGTGAGCAGACTAGGCCCTGACAGTCACTTGGGCCCTTTGGCATCTTTCTGTATCAGAGCAGGTTAGGCTATGCCAGGACTACACACAATTTACGAGTGCAGCGGCTGAACGTCTGTGAACAGCACAGCTGTGACGGTGACAGTGGTTCTTAAAGCTTCACTTTTCATTGGTTAAAGTCACATGGCCACTTACTATCAAAGGAGAAAGGACATGTAGTCCTGCCCTATGCTGGAAGGCAGGGTGCAGGAAATGCTCGAACAGCACTAATGGCTGCTACTCTAAGCCAAGTGACCTTTGAGCCCATTTCCTCTTTTGAAAACCTCATAGATGAGAACATGTGTGTAACACAATGTGTGTACAGGGTGAGTGCAAAGTCTTCCCTTTAGTGGGGCCAGCCCCCAGGGAGGTGGCCCCAGGTTACCTGTGTACAGGGCTACAGCTTTCTCCTGGAAAGCACAGCGTCTCCCAAGGTACTGCCGTGAAGTCAGCAGAGGGTGGGTGAGTTCCTGCAGATGTGCCTACCCACCCAGCAGATCTCACACTGACTGGCTTAGATGGTGAACATAGGATTCCAAGCACGCAGGGCAAGCCTTCTACCATTGAACTCCACCCCAGCCCCCACACTAAGGACACACACTTCATCCTCACAGCTTGTCCCCTCTCAGCTTGGTCACATTCACTCCTGGCATGCTTCTTTTTTGACAAACCCACCCCTCTGTCCAGACAGAGGCATGGTCTCTTGGAGAAAAGATGAAGACACGGAGGACAATGGGCACCGGCTTCCCTCATCGTAACCTCACAATGGTCCTGAGATGAGAACGTGATCCTTGTTTCGGGCGGCGGGAGCTGATGCTAGGCATGGTTTCATCACCAGCCCAGGGCTGCAGAGCTCATAAGGGAAAGAACTGGGATGCGAGCCCAGGTCTCTGTGACTCAGAAGATCACAACTCAGCCTCTGGGCTGTCTTTCGTTATTTCACTCAGACCGAAGTTTTGTCAGGACTATAAACTCACGGCCGTCTAATTTCAGATGTTTAGCCTTAGGGTCCTTATCGTGCTGCCATGGAGCCTGCCCTGGGACAGCACAGCAACCAATCTCCAGTCTTGCAGCTCAGCCCCTACTTCACTGTGCTATGAAACTTTAAACAAGTCTCTTTACCTCTCGGGCTTCAGTTTTTTCACTTGAAAATAAGATGGCTGAATGTAACCTTGGGGTTCATTGCCACATCAATACTGTTAGAAGGCACAGCAAAGTAGAAGGGTGGGTAAAGATCACCAAGTTTAAGAACCGTCTACAGTCAAGTAGTGGTGGTGCACGTCTTTAATCCCAGGACTCAGAAGCAGAGGCAGGTGGATCTCTTAGTTCAATGCCAGCCTGGTCTATTGAGCAAGTTCTAGGACAGCCAGGGCTACACAAAGAGACATCACCTCAAACAACAACAAAAGAACGATGTACAATGAGTTATGCCTGTAATCCCCATGCTCTGGAGGAGGAACATGAGTTTCAATGCTTACCTGTGCTCCATGGGAAGACTCTGCTAAAAAAAAAAAAAAAAAAAGAAGAACCATGTTTGAGATTATATAGAGCATTAATTAAATTCTAATTGCTATTTGGAGCCCAAAAATAGAGTTTGTTTTAAGACTGATGGATGTTTGAGACCCACAGGCAGCTCTGCCTTCCCTGCTATTTATAACAGACTCTGGTTTCCTCTGCGGCCGAGTCTGCCTCCTCCTAAACACAGGAAGTGAGGCTCAGTCCATGTCTGCACTCAGATCTCCTGAGTCTGCAGCTCAATGGACTTTTTCTGGGGTCCTGAGCTTCCTGCTGGTGGGAACTACTGGGCCCTACCTCTGGCTGGACACCGGACATCGCTGGACATCTGCTTAAGGACACTGTTAGACAATAAGCTGAGGCCTGCTCCCATGGAGCTAAGCACAGCTGCTGGGGTGGGCCTTGGGTTAGAACTCACGGTCCTGAGCACCCTATCCAAACCACTGTCGTCTACACCAAGGCTTATTTAGATTTTGGGCTGCTGTCATCCAGTGTCAGCCCTGAAAGAGGTGGAGGGTGGGGAAAAGGCTCAGGTACAGACCACCTTCGGGGACATTCCTGGTAACTATGGGTATCCATCTTCAGTGTTTTTATTTGTTCCCATAGTGTGGCTGTTAAAAGTGGAATGTGTTGAAGAGAGCTCAGGCCAGATGGCTGCCCTAAGTCACTGCTGGAGTATTTTAACTACAGTTGCGTGGGAGCTTCCTGAATCGGAGGGGCCCCCACACCTCCTCTAAGTTCCCATCTGCCCAGACGCCCACAGCTCCTGTCAGGAGAAATGATGGAGGACCCAAGATTCCTGGGGGAAGGAACTCAGCTCAGAATAGGAGTTGGGGCTTATACTCTAGTCCAGTTAAGGGCTCAGAGCCAACTCTCTCTCTCCTCCCTCTCTCTGTCTCTGTGTGCGTGTGTATAAAGCATTGAGGGGCTGCATATGCATCCAGTAGCTGATCCTTAGAAACATCATGGGTGTGTGCCAGCTGTGCATGTATGTGTGTGTGTGTGCCAGCTGTGTGTGTGTGTGTGTGTGTGTGTCTGTGTCTGTGTGTAAAGGCAGAAGGCATTGAGGGCTGCATACCGTAGCTGCTCTTGAGAAACGTCAGGGTTTAGGAAAGAGAGAGCGAAAGGAGAGCAGCTGAGAATAGGTAGGAGGAGGTGGGAACACAGCAAAGAAACTGTAAGTGTTTACGCTGAATAGAGCTCAAAACTGGCAGAGATTGTCTTGGGTTTTCTCTGACCTAATCTAAATCCCTCCAAACTGCAGCCTAAGCCTCTTTCTCGCCTTGGATCCCTACGTGACCTCAGCCCGGTTAGTCCCTCACTCCTGGATAGCAGAGCCCAGCAGTCTGGACCCACTCACCCTGCGGCTGCTTGGTGGCCCAGGAGGGAGGGCTGCAGTGGGTGGGGTAGCTGGAACCCTGAAACCCTACCAGCGGACACTTGAGTGTGCAGCCCATGTGCCTCTTTGCTCACGCTAGCTGGACCCCCTGGAGATCAAGAGGTGCAGAGGGGACAGCTCTGGAGGCATTTCCCAGCAGCGGGACTATGAGTCAGAAGGGTCACCTACTGCTGGAAGTCTGAGCAAACAGGAAACCCTAGCCAAGTACCAAAAAAGTCCAGGGATGGATGGGAGGGAGAGCATTTTGGTAAAAACACAACATTTTCACCCAGGAGGGCTACTCTTGTGGCAACTTCAGGGACAGGTGGGCAGTTCAGCTCTCTTTCCGCACAGGCACTCCCTTAGAGGTTATAGGAAGCCTAGAAGCACAGGCCTGAGTTCAAATCCTCTGCCTGTTGCTTAAGAGACCATTTCCTTACTTGTAAAACTGAAAAGAAAAGGAAAGAAAAGAAAAGAAAAGAACACTAGAACCTAGCTCACAAGGTTAGGAGTGTGAACAAGAACATAAACACAACGTACCTGCCTGTGCCGATGGTTCAAAAGCATCATTCACCTCTCTGCATCTTATTCTTGTTGGAAGACGGGGAGGATCTCAACTCCTCACCAGCCTGCCTCTTGCTCTAAGAGATGTGATCCACTGGCTTTGGGTTTCAGACGCTAATATTAATAAAATATGTAGGCTCCCAGCTGGACCCTCCACTACTATGGGGGCATGACAATCCTCCTGTTAGCTATGAGAGTAGAAACAATGGACTGACAGAAATTTTCTTTTGAAATGATTCCAAACAGGTATCTGGACTCTTGGGTGGAGCAGTCACAGGTGGGGGTGGGAAATGATGACACCAAGAACTGGATCCTCAAGACCCTAACACACACCCTTGCCAAAATCTCTTACACGGTTTCATCATCTGAAGCTGATGCAAGAAGCCTGGAGTCACACTCCCTCGCCGCCCCTCCCCCTGAGGTCTCCATCACATCTTGAGCTGCAGCTGGGTCCTCCTCTTGGGCCTTTTCCAGAGGAAGGAGCTGGGTGAAGCCAGTGAAGGGAGGGCAGCTGGTGAGGGGCCCTGTCAATGGCCCTAATGTTGGGAGTTTGGGGGCAGGGAGGAGTGGGGCTCAGAGGAAGGGGGTAAACTGGAAAGGAATTGATTTCACATCGCTGGTCCCTCCTCTCTCAAGGACCTGTGTTGAAGTCTCCAGGGCAGCCCCCTGTCCTTTACATACATTTGTGACTGAAGCTGCTGGCCTTCTTCTTCCCTTCTCCCCACCCATTTTGCCCTCCAGCCTCCCCCAGGTATTTGGAATTAAGTGCCTCCGTAGTTCCTTCTACTTCCCAGGCCGCTCTGGCCTCCCACTTTGACCCTCTACCCACACTGTCACAAAGCAGAGTGTGAACCAGGACCGGTGGGTCATCTGTGGGTCATAAAGGTCAGTGGGACTGAGCTGGCCAGTCATGAGAGCAAAAGATGAGCTTTAAGATGTTGCAGAGTGGAGGTGGGGAAATTTAGACATTAACAAGAATCCCCTTCAATAAAGGTTGGGAGACTTACAGGGATAAATGCAGAAGGGACACCCATCTGCTTTTTCAAAATGCAAGTCCCTAATGTCTGTGGCAGCTCTGAGGTGCAGCACAATGCCCAGAGGCCAGGGTTCTTACCCATGCCCAGCCACAGATTCTCTGTATGACCTTGGGCTGTTCCTCATTTAGGAAAGGAAGGTCCCGCAGAGGCTGAGGTACCATGACTTCGAGGGCCGTGGTTCCCGAACGGTCAACTTCCCAGAGACAGTCCACCACGCCACTCCCGCCTTCACCCACCAGCCCTCCAATCCCACCCGCCCCTCCCAGTAACACGATGGACGCGAGCCAAGAGGTCCCTTTAAAGGCTCAAGTCCCGCCTCTGCCGCTCGTTGGGGCCATCTATTGGCCGCTCCAGGGAGGGGCGGGGCCCTGCGCGGCTCTGAGGGGCTGGGGGTGGGTCTTGCGGTGGCTCGGCCCCCGCCCCCTTTGTTCGCGCTGCGGCGGGAGGTGGCGGCCGGGTGGGAGGTGTGTGCGCGCGTGTGCCGCGCTGTAGGGAGCTGCGGGTCTCACAGCCTGCTGTCAGCTAGCTCAGCGCCTCCGAGCGATGGCTGGAGGAAACTCGCGGCACCAGCCCCATGGGGCCGGCCGCGGGTGAGCCCTTCTGCCGCCTTCTGCGAGCATGTCACCTCCAGCCTGCGAGGTCGCTTTCGCTAGCCCTGTCGGTGCCTCCGCCTCCTGCAGCCGCAGCCGCTGCCCGGAGCAGTGGCCCCCGGACCCCCGCCCCTGATCCGCGCCCAGACCCTTGTGCCAGAGGACCATGGCTGGCCAAGGCGACTGCTGCGTCAAAGTGGCCGTCAGGTGAGGGCCGATGGCGGGGAAAGGGCGTGCGAGGAGGGGACTCGAGCTTTGTCTCGCGTGGACTTGGGGAGGGGGGCTCGGGTACCGCTCGAACTGGAGCCTGCAGTCCAGGAGGAGGGGCCGACGGGCGCGCGCTGGCTGGGCTGCCGCAGGGGAGCGGCGGCCCTGCGGACTGATGGAAGGTGGCTTTGTTTGGGTGGTAATTTCTGGCCCCTCTTGGGAGCCCTTAATGATCAGAATATCGAATAAACAAGGAAATCCGGTATTTCACACCCAGCCCTGGCCCAGGCCGGAGCGTCTGTGTGTTTCCTCTTCGCCTCCCCATGAGGTTGCTGTCTCATTCTGGGGTATAGGAGGGAATCCCTCCTCCCCCCATCTACCCCAGTTAGCTAGTACTATGCTCTTGCTGCATCTCACCATCCTGGGAGTGCGTACTACAGACAAAGATCGGTTGTGGGACCCATGAAAGGGTTGGAATGGTGCCTCAGCTTTCCACAGGGTGCCAATGGCTTTTGGAGAGAACCGTGCTGGTCCTGACCCAAAAGGAGATGGAGCTAGGGAAGGCGGGGGGTGGGGGGCGTATCTGAGGGACTGACCCTGAAGGGATAAAATGGGGTAACACGACCCGAATGCTACATTCACAGGAAGGACCCCTAGATTTATCTGGAGTTCCATTTCCAATATCTGTAGGCACTAGACGTGATCTGGCAGACATTAGGAGGGAGCAGGACATGACGGAGTGGGTTCTTTTTGAAGGGGCACATAGGTGCAGGGCCAGAAAATGCTACAGAGCTGAACCTCTGTTCTTTGTGGTGGGTGGAGATGCTATCCGCCGGCTCTCCCTATTTGGCTCTGGGGTCTTCTCATTGAGAAGGACACCCTGGGAGAGTACCAGTGTAAGAGCTGATCACCAACTCAGGGCTGCACAGAGGAGCGTTCTCATCTCTGTTCCAGTCTTGTAGAGTGGGGGAGGGGAGCAGCCCCGGGGTGGGTCTCTGAGACAAACGTCCAGATCCCCTGGGTCAGAGATGACCCAGATTCCAGGGATCCTGGGAAGTGGCTCCTAGACAGGATCAGAGAAAGCAATGGAATAGGTTCCCTCTTCCTGCTCCAGAGCAGAGGCTCACCTCCCCGGACTACTACCGGCCCCCACCCCCCACACCTGACCAACTCTGTGCAACCCCAGAGAGAAGGCACTGAGGCTTAGTATACAACTCAGGAGAGAGATTGAGGGCTGCTAGTCCAGCACCTCCTCCAGCGCTGAAAACAGCGCTTGTGCACACTCTTCCTGGCACTGAACTGCCTGAGACAAAGAGGAGTCCTGCAGGTGCCTGGTGGGCTGGTGGGGCGGAGCCAGACTGCTACTGAGGCTGACATTTCTACGAGAACCCTTGGAGGTCAAGGTGGGGGTGGGAGTGAGATATGTAAATATGGCATATACAGCTACCTACCATAAAAAGAAAATGGAGCCCTAACCCCCAACCAGTGCGAACCAGGACTGGCAGGGCAGGGGATGGGGTACTCTATCAATGGAGACTTTATTTCAGACTCCATTTTGCTGGAGAGAGCCAAACAAAGGCCTTTCCCAGTCTGGGCCTGACAAAAAAAAAAAGTGGGAACCCCATGGTAAAATATGGGGTTTTCACTTTAAGAGTCTAGGGGCATGGGCACCTGTGTAGAGAGTAAGGGAAAAGCTAGTGTTCCCTTCCCACAACAACCATAGAAGGTTTCTGGGGCTTTTGCCACAGAGAAGCGATGGCGCCTGCCTTCTGCACTCAGATCTTTGAGACGCTCTTCCCAATGGGAGCCACCTGTGTAGATGAAGTTGTGGGGAAATTGAACATCTGAAGAGCTAGCCTTTCCAAGGGCTCCAAGAAGGTGAGAGCCCCGCCCACTCATCTCATCTGGCTCTTGATCAGCGTGCCCGGCACACGCCAGACCTCAATGGGCAGTGGGCCGTGCAAAGCAGACAATGCCTGGACAGAACCCAGGTACTAATCAGAGCTAAGGGTGGGACGGGGCTGGGAGCCAGGCTGCCAGTGATGTGCTTTAGGGGGAACTCCTTGGTTTAGGATCTCTTTGAACGTCCCACCTCCAGAAATCACTGGCGGGATTGGATTTGGGACTACAGTCAATGGCATAACTATGAGGAGCAAGGATTCAGGATAGCCGAGACCTACCCCTAGGTTTCCCAGCCACTGACAATCTATGCTGTCTTTCTGACTTATCTCTGAAGTGCTTTCTGAATTCCCATGAGAATCACTTATGGTGAGCCCTGGGATCTGGCCCTGTGGACAGGGAGTGAGACAGAGCTGATGAGGGGTGTGTGTGGGCAGAGGGGCCCTGAAATGTTAGGAAGGGGACCTGGGGGCTCTTGGTTTGTAACTGGGATGAAGATAAAGCTGCCTGTGTACAAAGTGCTACTTGGAGGCCTCAACTCCTAGAGTCAGAAAGAGGAAACTTTCAGGATTGGGGGGACTGAGGGAGAGAGCCAGGTAGTAAGCAGGGCCCCAAATCCTCACACTGTGGTCTCACTCAATGAAGTCAGACCCATCTGCCCATGAACCCAGGCCAGTCTACCTCACACTACCAGCCTGTGATCCCTTTATCCATTAATCCCTGTGCTCTAAAGGCTGGGACTGGCCTTTACCTGAGGTGGGGGAAAAGGGGGTGCAGCAAAGCCAGAGAGGGAGGAGGCTGAGATGTAGGCACCATGCTGTAGAAACAGAGGAGGGGCATAGGTGCAGGGAGTAGCCAAGAAATGCAAGTTGGCAAAGTTGAAGCTGGGGAAGGAAGCCAAGCCACGTGTTGAGTTTATTGAAGACCCTTCCACCCCCAGCTCTGAGCCCCACCATAAGGAGAGCGTTTGGTGTTGCCTAGCCCCTTCCCCTTATCTCTGTCTGACTCTGCTCAGCTTCCTTCCTTTACTGTGCTGGGGAAGGGGAGGTGCCTTGGCCAGCCCCATAGCCAGCCAGGGACCCAGGGGACAATGCTAGATTCCACCCCTGCCTGCCCTGTCCTACTTGGGATAGCTTTCTGAAGCTACTTCCTGAGTATTAGGCTTCTCTGAAATCTTGGTCAATGATGGCCTAAATTTTTAATCAAGACTTTGTCAGAAAGGGAAGAAGAGTAGAGTCTGAAGAAACTGTGGGGTGGCTATGTGGTGGCGCCTTCAGGGTTCCAAAGCTAAGCAGCGCTATTCACTGCCAGCTGCGTCCTGTGCTGTCCAGTTTAGATTTGGGAAACTGAGCCCTCTATGGGCTGTGTGGAGACTTGAACATCTTGGTAATGGCCTCCTGTTTGAGAAACAGAGCTTATATCATCACAAGGAAGTAGTGTGTAGTAACCACTGGCCCCGGAAATTGGCCCCCTGCACTACCCAGCATGCTTGATTGGATCTTAGCATTTGAAAACAACCGAGCAGAGGT
The DNA here is from genome assembly GCA_028658305.1 of Pachyuromys duprasi. Taxonomy (NCBI): domain Eukaryota; kingdom Metazoa; phylum Chordata; class Mammalia; order Rodentia; family Muridae; genus Pachyuromys; species Pachyuromys duprasi. The sequence continues at coordinate 3,746,630 of CM053757.1, read as the reverse complement.
AGGGTAGGGCCGGGGCCAGGGAAGGAACAGAGGTGACACAAGGCTGGCAGCCTTACTCTTACAGCTCTGGGTACAAAGGGCAAGGCTAAGCCCATATAATTGTCTACCAGGGGGACAATTGTCTCTCTTGTCTTTCTGGACCTCACCATACCCACTGGAGAATGGGAGTGCTTGGCTGGTTCTGATCTTCTCCTTGTGCAGACAACTGCTGAGCATAATTAATGCCCCTGCAGGGAACAAAATACCAGAGGGTTCCTGGGGCACTGAAAACGAGTAAAAATGTTTAAACCAGAGTCCCTAGGTTAAGTGTGCTTAAAAGGTATCTCTCTCGTTTAAGTGATAATGACTGTTTAGTAAAAATGAATTTATCTCAGCCCATCTTTTTTTTTTTTTTTTTTTTTTAGCGGAAGTATGCTTTAGTGGAAAGAAAACTGTGACCAAACACCATAACAGCTTAAATTTTGGCTTGGTGCTAGGCACTGTGCCTGTGCTCAGCTGACCAAATAATCGGTGCTACTTCTCATAAGCACACACAGGAGCAGGCATGGGAAAGGCTGGATCTGAACTCAGGGCACTCACCTTCAAAGGCACATGCTTACCAGACATCTCTAACATGCCCTAACTCGCTTCTCAGTCCAGCTGCTAATTGGCTGGGTACTGTGGCCTCTGGGCTTCGCTGTCTTCAGATGCTTTGTTGTCCTGCTGTGGTGACAAGGGCGTGTGGGGTTACATACAGTGCTGTGTAGATGTGTGCCTCAGAGATCGCTGGGCAGGGCTGCTGTCACCACTGTGGCCGGAGCGCCCAGATTCTTACTGTTTTCTTTTGTGTTTGAGAAGCTTCTGTTCTCCTATTCTTAGGTTGCTGGGGCTGGCTCCTGCCTGAGCTCCACCTTGCTGCTCTCCAGGCAATGATGTTCTAGCCATGTTCGTGTTGTGACCCCCGACCATAAAATGATTCTCGTTGCTGTTTCCTGACTGTAATTGTGCTGCTCTCATGAATCGTGATGAAAACATCTGTGTTTTCTGGTGGTCTTTTGGGGGGAATTGTGACCCACAGGTTGAGAACCGCTCTAGGGTAGCCGTCCCAGTCAAAGGCAGAGCTCCAGGTGTCCTGGGTCTCTAGGCCTCTCATGCTATCATCTGGACATCAGTCTTGAGGGCATTGAGGAAAGCTGGGCCTCCTGCCCCTCCACCTTGGAACAGCTGGAGATGACTCTACCAGTCAGCTGTCTCAGCTTTGAAGATTGGGGGTGCAGCTCTGAGGGGTTGTGAAGCCATGGGGCAGGTGGTAGCCTATTGGCTACATTGTCCTGGTCTCTGGTGGACTCCTTTGACCTCTAGCTTTCCATACCTCTCTAGGGTATGGAAAGGAGGGCATGCTATGGTCCCTGACCCCAAATGCCTGGCTCTTTACCTTGGTGGCATGGCAGTAGGGCAAACTACCTGTCCTTCCTCTAGTCTGAGCGGCCCTATTTCAGTGAGGCGCACCCCATCCAAAAGCCAGCTGCCTGCAGACTTGCAACAGCGAATGGCCACAGGGCCAGTGTGGTGCAGCAATGCTCACCGCCCTCCATCCCCTCTAGCCAGCCAGCTGCCTGTTGCTTGGCATTCCTCAGCTGGGGAGTGTCCCCTGGGCCCAGCCCCTACAGAGCTGCCCCCCCCCCACCAGATGCAGATGCCGACACAGCTCTGGGATCTGGGCTAAGCCTGATGCTTCAGTGTCTCCTGTCTCTTGGGAGGTCATGGAAAACCCCTACCAGATGCCCAAAGCTGGGGGGTGGGACAGAGAAAGCACAGCTGAGTGGCACTTTCCTGAGCGGGGCTTGATCTTTTTCTCAGGCTGGGGAGGCAGAAGAGTCAGACCCAGTAGAATCTCAGGAAGCGCCTGGGGCTGCTCACAGACTGGCAGCTTGGTGGACCAGTCACAGGCTAGAGTCCTCCCCCAGACAGGAGCTAGCCTTCTCCCAGCCTCCTGATCTCTGGCTTCTGACATCTTACTCATCTGCTTGCTGCTTCTACCCTGCCTGCTGTCAGTTCTGGGGCGTGCCCCTGATGATGGGGCCACACCCAATGACACTCTCCCCAGGTGCATCAGAGCAAGCACTTGTCCCTGTTTCTGCTTCTGGGTGTGACTAAGAACTCTAGGAAGAATTGAAAGTAAAGTTGAGGACATTCCCCTTGGAGGGGTTTGGGTTAGAGCCCTAGACACCCCAGTGCCCCCTGAGGAGTTTGTGGAGTGTCATGTCCCCTCCACACAATCTCGGAGGCAGAAGTCGGGCAGAGAGTGGACCTTTTCACCAGGTCCACGAGGGCCTCATAAACCCATGCCCTTTGACTCCACAATACAAAGCCTTCTTGTTTGGTGCAGAGCCAGCGCAGTCTTTTCCCAGATGGCAACCACAAAAGGGTGGGCACCAGGTGATTATGAAAAGCCAAGGAGGTTCCTATAGGCAAACAATCTTACTGCCGGCTCTCATAGGGTCCTGGTGGCTTTGCTCCTACTACTGCTAGGTTTCCCCTCGCTCTGTTGAAGAGTCAGCATCCTGAATTAGATCTTGCCACGCTGATGGAGAGAAGACCAGCCCCTATGGGAAGATGCCCTGTCTAGGCGAAGTCAGCTAAAAGCCCCTGGGCGTCTGACAGCCAGACTCCCTTGAGAGAGCAAGGATTTTGCTTCTAGTAGCCTTCCCCAGAGCTGGCAGGTTGCCAGGCTGCCTTGGAGGGGTGTGTGTGTGTTTTGTGTGTTGGAGGTGGGGTGCTACAGAGGGCAAAAGAAGGCCTGCTTTTCTACAACTGGCCCAGCTCAGCCTCCATAGCTACAAAGTGGTGAAAATGCTTTCCCTGCAGGCAGGCAAGCAGCTGCTGGTGGGATCAGCAGGGATTCTAAAGGGATTGGTTTCCTCCAGCCTGACCCCTCTGGCCCTATCTAGGGGTGGCCTTGTGACTACAGCAGGATTGGGCACAGACAAGGCTGATTTGAATTTTGTCTGCATCGTTACAAATTGTGGGAGTCTGGGCTTGTCACCTTCAGAGTTTCAATAAAATGGGGCATGTGTCCCCTGCTTCCTAGTGTTGTCACACCTGTGTCCATGTGCATAAGTGCTCTTGGCACCCAGGTTCTCAGTAGATGTTCAGTACTGTCTCAGATGAGGGTAGTGAGTGGGAGAAGGCAGGAAGGATGGCAAGCCTGCTACCCTCCCTCCCCTCCCGCTCCCGGAATGACTTCCAACTCTCTCAGGCTTGCCCTTCCAGGATTTAACAATCTTTATGGGCAGGAAATTCTTTTTGCCAGCTTATCTAAATCCCCCCAGCTGTAGCTGAGTTCCTCTTTGATCTTGCCCAGTCACTGATGAGGACGAGCTGGTCCTTGGCAGGTCACATAGCATCATAGCAAAGTGGCTCTGTACGAAGGACAGACCGGAGACCATGCGGCTCCTCAGTGTCCCTTCTCAGTCCCTTGCATACATGAGCTAAACGAACACCGTGACCAACACAGCAGCTGGGCCTCACTCTGCCCTGACACCTGTGGTTGGAACTGGGCACGTGGGCTCAGGCTGGGCACAAGGAGGGAGCCAGTGGGGCTAAGCTGCCTTTCGTTTCTATCAAGCTTGGATACAACACAGCCAGAAGCTGGGTGATAGGCTCCTTTATAGTCCTCAGGAGCTCTCCCACCAGCCCCCCAGGGCTCCTATTCAAGATTCCAGAAAGGACTCCTTGTAACAAAACAGACATACTTTTAGCCCCCTTCTGAAGGATCTATGTTAATTATTTTGGCCATTCAAGGGGTAACTCCACTCCCGGTCTCTGGTTCTGAGAGCCTTGGGGGTAGTGGGTCTGGGGAGCACCTCTCAGTCTAGAAGTCCCTTAGGTGCAAATCTTACACAAGTGGCTGTTTGTGTGCATGCTAATTTGCTTAAGCCTCTGGAAAAGACAGCCTTGTTCCTTATTATCCAAGTAACCTTGAGCTAACGGACAAGATAGACAGAACTGTCCATCCTAAACTGAATGATATAATGCAATGACCTACCATGTGCAAAATGACTGGCATCTAGCAAGAAGTTGTCTTGCCCCTAAGTGGGTGGTAGTCCTTAACTGAAGTTCAGTACTGGGTAAAATTGGTTCCAGGTAAAGTCCCAGCGAAGAAAGGACATCAGGAATCAGACTCATTCTCATCTTTATGAAGCTAGGACCAGAGAGATGGCCTTTGAAAGTGCTTGCTGCCAAGCCTGATTAGTTCAGGACCCACATAGTGGAAGAAATGAGATGCCAGTGGCTGTCCTCTGGCTTTCGCCTGTGCACCCTGCCATACATGCACCTGCATACATGTATATTACGTCCATGCATACACACACACACACACACACACAGACATAATTTTTTTTAATTTAAAGCTTCTGAGCCTGAAGCAGGTCTTGTCTGTTTTAATGTCACCGCCTATTACTTCTCATCAGCGAAACGTCTTTTTAAGTGTAGAAAGCTGCACCCTTGACAGGCCTTGGCTGAAGACTTGGGAGAGAGAATAGGTTAGGAACTCTGAGAGATACCTAGCCACTAGCTGAGTGGATGGATCTAGTTTTACCAAAACCAACCAACCAAACAAGCAAAACAAAACAAACCACAGCCAACCCCTAGGAGCCAAAGGTTAATGGGCAGAGCTTCTGGGAGGGGTGATTGATTGGCTGATATTGTGTGATGTCACTAGAGGCCCTAGGGTGAGGCTCCTTCCTTAGAGGTGACTGTGAGGTCCTAGGCACGTGCCCGATTCATCTAGATATTGCCCTCTGCAGAGTGTGTTTTGCCTTTGGCAGTCTCTCAGCACCCCCACCCCACCCTCCAGGGCCCCGGCTTGCATCCTCACTGTGTCTTCTGCCCTTCTCTTCCGCCCTGTCCTGCTTCTGATGAGCCAAGGAACCGCTGAGCTCAGCTCTTCCCGTGGCCCTGGGCTCCGGCTGGCTGCCTTTGTCCCGCCTCGCCCGCCCGCCGCCTTTAAGTCTCTCTGCTGCGGCTCAGCGCTGCGGGGGTGGGGACAGCCGCCCACAGCACGCCAACCACTGCTCGTTTGTGAGCGGAGGAAGCACCCCGACCTCGGCCACCGTGCCAGATCCTGCCTCTGAAAAGCATTGGCTGCGCTGCCCTGCCTGCCTTTTGCCAAATGGCAAATAGGCCGGCTCTGTTCTGTGAGATTCCGGGGGTGTCGAGAGGGGCCCTAGGTCTTCCCTCCCTACAGTGTGGAGAGAAAGGATAGAGAGACAGTCTGCACTGAGATTCACAGTGACCTTGGACAAAACTGTCAGAAATTCTTTAGGCTAGAAGCCTTTATTGATAATAATAGGCTAGTGGTGGGCAGGCAATAGTGTGGTAATGTGATTGTTTTAAATGTTACATTTTTCCACTCCCAGATTTTCTATTTTAGGATAGAATCATACAGTGATGGGCTTCAATATGCCGGTCTCGTGTACTTTGATCTTACACCCACCTTCCTTTTACAATGCTTCTGTTTCCTCCTGACTTCTTTTTCCCTTTTCCCTTCCAGTCTTGTTTTTAAGTTCAAATACTACATATGCCAGAAAACATGATTAGGGTTTCCTGGGCCCAGCTTAGCAACTCTTGAATAGTTTGGTCCATTTCCTGCAAATAACATGATTCATTCTTGGCAATGGCAGTATGGTATTTCACATTTTCTTTAGCTGTTGATCTACTGATGAATACCTAGGCTGATGTCCATAACTTGGGCGTTCTGAGATCTGTTGTAAACATGAGTGTGCAGGCATCAGAAGGCATTTGATTCCTTCTGGGATGTACCTAGGAATGGCATATCGAGATACTAAGATCTTGATCAACTGAGTCTTGCCTTCTTCTGTTCTGTGCTTAGGGTACATGCCCCATTTGCCTCTTTCCAGTACTGGCCTGTTCTTAAAAAGCTAAAGCTACATAGATCTATCTAACCCAAGTGCAGGCTGAGGCTTGGGCCTTGAGAGGCAGGACAAAGTTTCCTGTCTCTGGCCTGTTGAGCTGAGGGTTCAAAATCTCCACCAGGCACCAGAGATGAGCTCAGCTGTCACAGGACAGTGTTGCCCTCAAGGGCTGGGCAGCCCAGTTCCCGGATTGGCCCTGCCTGGACATGTGGTACTTGATCCGGCTCTGACAGTGGCACTAGGGAGGAAGTCTCTAGCAAGGTGGGGGGTGGGGTTTTTGGGGAGAGGAAGCAGCCAGAGAGGTAGGAGAATGCCTTTGGTCTCAGCACAGAGACCAACCGCCCCTTGTTGTCTCACTGCCTGAGTGACTTAGCTGTGGTTCCTGCTGGGAAGTGGGGATCAATACCCCAGCTCATCCACCACGAGGGTAAAGTGATGGCGGGTGTTGGCTGGCCCACTCCCCACACATGGGGAGTGAGACCATCATTTTTGCTTGCTCCCACAGCAGCTCATTATCCACAAGACTGACACTCTCTCTCATCCACACCAGCCACTCTGAGAATTAGTGACTCAGCCAGGCCCTAGGTCCTCTGTCTCTCATTTTTCTCCACCTGGGTGAACTTCCTCACAGATTGCATCCTGGTGTTTCAAATAGGCTAGCAAAAGGAAAGATGGCTTTCTGATTCAGAATCCCATATCAGGATGGATGGTATCCAAAAAGGAATCCCAGGGAGACCCCCCTAACTCCTGGAACCTAAAGCCCTGGCTGACCCTACATAGCCCCCTCCCAGATGGCTCTCCTCCACTCTTTCTGTTTTTAATTTTTAAATGATTTATTTATTTATTCTTATTTTACATACACTGGTGTTTTGTCTGCATGTCTGTCCATCTGTGTGAAGGTGTAGTTCAGACCCCCTGGAACTAGAATTACAGATAGTTGTGAACTGCCATGTGGGTGCTGGGAATTGAACTTGGGTCCTCTGGAAGAGCAGCAAGTGCTTTGTAACCACTGAGTCACCTCTCCAGCCCCCTCCACTTTCTTCTTTGCTGCCCCCTTGGAAGCTCTGGGGACTGGCTACTGAAGACTTTGGAAGGGCTCTGACAGCAGGCCTGCCCCTCTGTCTCCAGGGATGTTGATTCAATCTTCTCCAATCGCCGGCATTGCCATCTGCCTGCAGTAATTAAATGGTATTTGAACTGGATCCAGAAATCCCATCACAGGCTGCCACGTGGTGGGGGTATCCTCAGGAGCTTGTGTCTACATAGTTGGAGGATCCTCCCAGGCTGCTGCCATGTACCCTCAGTTCACCAGAGAGCCCCCATGTGCTCTGGAAGGCAACATCCAGCCTGAAGCCCCACAGGCCCAAGGCAGAGCCAAAGCTCTGATTTCTATGCTATGCCATGCCTCACTCTCTGCAGCTGCCTGTGTTCTCCCGGAGAGTATGAGGCTCTCCCTCCACTCTTGGAGCCTGGTCCTTAGAAGCAGCCTGTGTGCCACAGGGCCGTGGAGGAGTGGTACGTTCAGCCTGCCTGGGCTTGGAATGGCTCCTCACTGTCTGTGTCTCTGAGGAACACCATCCCAGTTTCCTTATCTGTCAATGGAACACTAGTGAAGACCTCCTGGGGTGGTTGTGATGTTAAGAGTTAAGATGCGTCAGTTCACAGGCATTGCCGGGCGTGCAGTGAGTTCTGTGTGTGTCAGCTGAAGTGGTTAGGGTGAAGAAGTCAGGGTAGGAGCCTGCTGACCCTGAGGTGTGGGGTGGGAAGTGGGTGGGGTGGGAGGGATGGGGAGAAGTTTCTGGTCTGGAGGTCCAGAGAGAATGAGTAAGAATCAGTTTTGCTCTTTCTGTCAGGAACAGTTCAGGTGTACAGTGAGAGGCTGGGAAGCTGGGTTCCCATCTTATATGGCTTTTAGCAGCTATGTGAGGGTGAGGACTTCTTTGGGCTTCCATTTCTTTCTGGAGGGAGCCACTCACTAAAGGAACCATTTACACCTCCAAGAAAACACTCCCAAGGAAAGCCAGATTCCCCGAGACTGAGTGCCCACTCTACCCCTCCCCCACCCCCACTCCCCACACCTATTCCTCCCCAGTCCACTCATTCACAGCAGAGTTGTGGCAACATGCTTGGGAGCTCCTCACCCAGATGAGAGCTCTGAGTGGGTCTTGGAGTCAAGGGGAGTTGCAATAGGGACAAGGACATGATGGTGATCGGAGGTGCCGGGCTCTGCAGCTAGGCCCCTCTCTAGGCCTTCTGTGGGTGCTGGCCTGTCCAGTCTTGTTCCTTTCTTCTCTTGATAAATGTTGGCTTAGGGAGAGGGGGCCTGACAAGCAGTTCATTGTAAGTGCACAGCCTATTGGGCCACTCGTGTGAGTCCATGGCAGTAGAAGCCTACCCCCACTCCTGCTTTAGGATATCTGAAGGGGTACTTTCTGCCAGTCCTTGCATGCGCATGCTTACTGACTCATGCTCGGTTGCCATGGGGACCTCATCATGTTGATGCAGCTTAGAAAAAGGAGTGAGGGGTGGACGGATGGAGACAGTTCTGCCCATGGCTGGCTCACTCTGCACCGATGCCACTTCTCCCTCTGCATCCTTCTCTGAGCCAGGATCTGGGATATGAGTCCCCCCCTCAGTGTCTCCGCTCACTGCCTTGACGAGATACTTCCCACCTGACCTAGGCTGCCCTGATTGTGTTTGGTTTGGCCCATCAGCTCTTGGAAAGAACCAGAACTTGTGTCTGGGAGTGACAGCAGGCCCTGGGACCTGGGCTGCTGCACTGAAGACCCTTGCAGCCTCCGCAGGCCTTAGCAGAGCCTCTGGCCTTCCCCCAAACTATCTCTGGTTCAGAGGATTGTGGTCCAGACCTGTTGGGAGCTACCTAGCCTGTTGTCTCCCCAACCTTGGCCCTAAGCTTTATCTAGCTATCCTCTCCTGAAAGAGGGATACTGACTTCCAGGCCTCTGGGGTTGGGGGAGGGCAGCCCCTTCACAGGGTTGACCCCTTCATTCTCCATTGTTCTCAGGCCCATCTGGACAATCAGGCAAACAGATTCCTTGAACGTTTACAGCAAAGAACACATGAATTAGTTTATAAAAAACATACTTAACACACATTCAGGGTATCAAGTATCCAGTCAATGTTAGCAACTACTGGTCTGGGTGCTACTTGTATTACCGACACTGTTCCCTGGAGCGTCCTTCCTTCCTTCCTACCTTTCCTGGCTTGTGGGGTAAACAGAAACATGGCCAGTAATTTTGAGGACCTAACGTAGGGCTCTTTCCACCCTGGGCAGGATCCGGCCCCAGCTATCAAAGGAGAAGATTGAAGGCTGTCACATCTGTACCTCTGTCACCCCTGGAGAGCCCCAGGTCCTGCTGGGGAAGGACAAGGCCTTCACCTATGACTTTGTCTTTGACCTGGACACCTGGCAGGAGCAGATCTATTTTACCTGTGTGAGCAAGCTCATTGAAGGCTGCTTCGAGGGCTATAATGCCACCGTACTGGCCTATGGACAGGTAAGCCACACCTACCCCAACCAGGGAGTATTTCAACCTCAGTCTCCTTGCACCCTGTGGGGGAGATAGGCCCCACCAGAGAGCAGTCAGTCAAGGCCCAGGTGTGTGGTTTTGTCCGGCATCTGAGTTATGGCTGCATGGATGGTTAACAGAGGCAGGCTTTCCTCAGAGAATTCTGTAGGAGTATGGCTCTGGGATAGAAAGGGGTAACAGGGCTAGAGTAATGGGTAAGAAGTTTTGGCCCAAGTCAAGGCTTGCTGGTTCCCTAGAGGTTACTGGTTACTACCTGTACACTGTTTTTGCCGACACAGACAGGGGCTGGAAAGACATATACTATGGGTACCGGCTTCGACACAGTAACATCAGAAGAGGAGCAGGGCATCATCCCAAGGGCCATTGCACACCTCTTCAGGGGCATCGATGAACGCAAGCGGCGAGCACAGGAGCAGGGCGTGACTGGGCCTGAATTCAAAGTCAGTGCCCAATTCCTGGAGGTACTATGGCCTTGGAGGGTATTTTGGAGGGAGCTATGTCGGAACCTAAGACCATGGAAGCTGGGGCCTCTGCCAGTGCAGAGAAAAGAGCCCAGGGAACCCTGGAGATATCTCCAGAGGCCGAATTCCCTGCTGCTGGGGTTTCCAAGCACGGGCTAGAGAAACACTTGGTGGGGATAGCTCAAGTGTTTCCTGCTTCAGATGGGGCCTGAGGAGTCAGACCCTGGCTGATTCTGGCCCTGACCTAGGGCAGGTCATGTCTCCACCCTGAACTTCTTCCGCAAAGTGGTCTTGATGTCTCCCTTTCCTTAGGGGTTAGTGAGTCTGGCATGGAAGCCTGTACCTGGCACATGGTGGGGGTCCTGCTTCTGCTCTTGGCCTCTGGCCCTCACCACGTTCTTCCTCTGCCACCTCGCATCTACCTCTGTCTTTTGAACTGAAATGCATCCTGGCCTCTTAGTATAGAGAGTCCCCAGCGGGGGCTTTTCTTCATCTCTGGTCCTCCAGCTTTGGGAGGAGGGATCAGCCTGATCTGTGCAGCTGTGAGCTTTGGGGACTACAGGAGGGGATCTCTGGGCTTTTTGACATTTGGGCAGTACTGACAGCTCAGTAGTCCTATAAATAAATGCTTTATGCTGGAGATGTCTTTCTTGAGGAAAAGGTCCAGGAAGGTGATCCACCTTATTTCTCAAAGGAACCCGATCAGGCTCCTCTGAAACATGTCCTTGGGCAGTCCTGCTTCTCAAGATCTAGTGTTCCCCACTAGAGAGCCCTGCTCTGGTGTGTTTCATGGGTTTGGAGCCACCCTGCTCTCTCACCTCCCCACCCCGATGCTTTTCCTGGAACGTGTTAGCCCTCAGAGGGATGAATGGGGCTGAGGCTTGTCCCTGTATGCGACCCCAGTGGCTTTCCTGTGCACCCACAGCTGCTGCTTTCTCCATAAGGGACCTGTATGTTAGTCCTGTGGGTTACATCTGTGTATATATGCACATGTGTGTGTACAGGTATGCTTGTATACATGTATGTGAATATGCATGTGTGTACAAGAGTGCTTGTGTGCATGTGTGTATGCATGTCTGTGTGCACGGTGTGTGTGTTTCTTGCTGTCTGTGTATCACTGAGCTTTTCTCTGTTTTCTTCCCTTTGCCATTCTGTTGCCATGGAGAGCTGTGAAGAGCATGCTGGTAACCAAAGGGTGAACCGCAAGGGGTTAACTGATACAGTGTGTCTATACCAGTACAAGACACACAGACACCATGGCACTCCGTCTCCACCGTCTCTTCCTTCTGTTTCCTCTTCCCCTTCCTGTGGGGTATTTTTGTCCCCTTTAGGCCATCAAGGCCTCGGATGTCTGAGGGCTGCAGTGCCCCTCTCTCTGACGACATAGGACCTTATTGGCTTCTGCTTTTTTCCCACTCTGCCCACCCTCCAGCCTTTGACATCACAGCCTTTCCGCAGTTGAATTTCCACACAGTTCTAATCTTCTAATGACAGGAATCCCCTTGGCAGACACCATCTGAAACGGGCTGGTCACTCCTGGCTACCTGGCACAATGGTCTGGGCTGTAGTACCCATTCTTGCTCCCTGAGCATCAAGCAAGGCACACAGCCTTTCTTCCTCCATCTGAACATGCCATCCCTTCTACTTCAGGCCCTGTGGTGATCAGAGATTCAGAGCTCAGGGCACCGTCTCCCCAGTCTCTTTGAGCTTTGCCTTCTTTCATCTGCAATCACAGCCACATGCCATCTCTGGCAGCCTGGCAATGTGATGAGATCCTCCCAATTCAGGCTCATGGCTTTCCCAGCCCTTAACACCAAGGGCCTGAATCCCTTGACCTTGTCCTCAGCTTCACTTTGGAGCCGAAAGATGCTGGATACTGTCTGTTAGGGAGTAGAGCATCATGTGCAGCCTCAGGATAGCACTGTCTAGGAGGACCAGAGTTCAGCAAGTTAAACTCTGGGGCTTGTTCCCACTTTAGTGGACTGAGATGCCGTGTACATATGAGGAAGCTGTTGGGGCTCTGGGCCATGTACCATACCAACCCGGCATGGTTTCCTTCCCATCGCAGCTCTACAATGAAGAGATCCTTGACCTGTTTGATAGCACTCGTGACCCCGACGCCCGCCACCGCAGGTCCAACATCAAGATCCATGAGGATGCCAATGGTGGCATCTATACCACAGGTGTCACTTCCCGCCTCATCAACTCCCAGGAGGAGGTGAGCATCTTCTACATGGGCATCTTTAAAGGCCAGAGCCCCACAATGCCTGGGTCCTGAGGCCTTTCTTCCGCATTTGTTGCCAGCTGATCCAGTGCCTGAAGCAGGGAGCCCTATCGCGTACCACAGCCAGCACCCAGATGAATGTACAGAGCTCCCGGTCGCACGCCATCTTCACCATCCACCTGTGCCAGATGCGCGTGTGTGCCCAGCCTGACCTGGTGAGGTGCTCTTGGGGGCCCAGGAGCTACAGGCTCTAGGCATGTACCAGGGACAGAATAACTAAACATGGATCTAGGCTAGAATTCCAGAGATGGGGCTTGCCTCGACCACTCAATTTTCCTTTATTTCTCTTCAGCCTCTCACCCCATCTGTGCAATGGGGTAATGGTCATTGATGGTGCGTGTGAGTTCAGTGTTTGCTCTCAGGTGCTCTGCACACATAAGGGATTGCTACTGTATACCTACCCTCATTCTTGGGGATGGTGGTGATATGGGATGGAAGGCTAGCAGAGGAACAGGAGGATGGGCATGGGTGAGCCAGGTGTCACCTTCTGTTGCAGGTGAATGAGACGGTGACTGGGCTTCCGGATGGAGCAGCCCCCACGGGCACTGAGTATGAGACACTCACTGCTAAGTTTCACTTTGTGGACTTGGCTGGCTCAGAGCGGTTGAAGCGGACAGGGGCTACTGGCGAACGGGCCAAGGAAGGCATCTCCATCAACTGTGGTCTGGTAGGCACCCTGGAGGGTCCCCAGCCCCAGGAGCCAGATGGTACAGGCTCAGGCAGGCTATGTTCTTCAGTGACTACCCAGTCCTCTTTGGGCTTCTTCTAACTACTGACTGGAGCACCCAGAGTCACTCCTGTTGGGTTTTTCTTCCTTCACCCACAGGCCTCAGCCTGTCAGATCAGTCTATACACCCACCCAGGAGCCTGGGTGCTGCTGGTACCAGAGGGTACCAATGGCTGGGGATTGTGTCCACTGCCGTCCTTGAACTCTTGAACTCAGGCTCTTTCTCTCGCAGCTGGCCTTGGGCAATGTGATCAGCGCCTTGGGGGACCAGAGCAAGAAGGTCGTGCATGTGCCCTACAGGGACTCTAAGCTCACTCGGCTGCTCCAGGATTCTCTTGGGGGCAATAGGTATCTGATGACCACTGCCCAGGAAGGGTGGGGAAATACCCGGGTGGAGAATACTGACATGGGCTTAGGGCCTGAGTCCCAGAAAAGGGGGTCTTCTCAGCTTACTCTGCAGACTCAGAGGCAGCAACCTTGAAGGGCACAGTGACCTGTGGCTAGGTGAACTTAGTTTTGTTATTTCACAACAGTGGGAGACGATCCTAGAGGAAGCCACGTAGCCCAGTAAGACAAGAAGTGGGAAATGCCAGGGCAACAGAGAGCCTATGCCATACTTGTCTCCAAGGAGAGGATTCTGCAGTTAGGCCTCTTCCCTCGTTAACTGCGTTCTAGGGTTTTCCCCTCTGGCTGTGGAAGGTCTTAGTCATGTGGTCCCACATCCGAGGGTCTAGGTCGTTTAACACAACCTCTGCTGTGGGGCAGTGCTCCTGGGTCTGCTTTTGCCCCTTGTCCTCACCCAGCCTGGTTGCACTCTTAGCCAGACCATCATGATCGCCTGCGTGAGCCCCTCGGATCGGGACTTCATGGAGACACTTAATACTCTCAAGTATGCCAATCGGGCTCGCAACATCAAAAACAAGGTGGTGGTGAACCAGGACAAGACGAGCCAGCAAATCAGCGCACTGCGAGCTGAGATTGCACGCCTGCAGATGGAGCTGATGGAGTACAAAGCGGTGAGCACTTCAGGCCCCTTCAGGCACTCTAGGGAAGAGCTGATACCCTGCTCCACTCTGCCCTATAGCATTCAGCAACCAGGTCCCAAGCATCTCACCTTCCCAGCCCCCATCTCTCCTCGTGTTTCTTAGACATCAGTGTGCATCAGATGTGGTCCTAGTTTTTGATTTTTGTTTGTTTGCTTTTTGAGACAGGGTTTCTCTGTGTATTCTTGGCTATCTGTTCTGGACCAGGCTGGCCTCAAACTCACAGAGATGCACCTGCCTCTGGATTACAGGCGTGTGTGTCCAGCTCCTGGTACTAGGTTTTATGGCAAATCCAGTTCAGGCTGAGCTTAGAATACAGAATCTAAGAATTAGAACACCCTGGCTTTGGAGCATGGGTGTTTGGTTGAGGGAAGATGCTTCCCAGGTACTGTTATCTCTACTGAATGTACTGTGTTAGAATAGATGAGACCACTCCACTGTGGTGGGATCACTGACTGTGAGGGAGTACGGGAGTTTCCCAGTGATCTACAGGGGCACAGGGTGAGCCTGTTTGCTTGGGTGGCAGGAAGGGCTTTATGGAAGGTGCCATTCTCATGGGTTTTGAAAAACAAATGACTTATCAACAGGAAGCCAGCAGGCATTCTGGATAGACATTAAGCCATAGAAAATATAACAGAAAGGAGAAAAACAGGTGGTTTGAGGGGCATGTCTAATTCTGAATATCCAAGGCTGACGTCACCCATTGGTGGCCCATAGTCTGCATCTGTCACACAGATGATGGGATGCTACTTGGTTGCAGAAGAATGCAAGTTATTTGACAGCTTTTCTGAACATCAAGAAGGAAGTCTCAACTTCTGTGGAAAAGTTTGTCTCTGCCAACAACTGGCACTAAGTTGGCTGGAGGGAGTAGCAATGTCAGTTTATTATATGAAGAAATTTCATAATTCAAATACAATGTTCACAGTCATACCCTGTTGGTAAGCAATCAAGAGCCACTGACCTTTGCAACTCAGGACCAGTTAGACTCAAGGCAAGGAAAGAACTGATGCAAATTTTGCACTGCTAAAATTTTACCCTCATAATAATCTGTCTTCTTTGACTAAGTAAGGACTATAGTAGCATCTGTGGACAAAAATAGAGGGGATTTTAAAAGATGAAATTCATTCGTTTGCAACGTTTAACTTTTTATTTCTACAATAGACAACGCTGTAAGTCCAGTGTCTTGTTGACAGTGTACACAGTTACTGTTTTAGCTTTAAGGTTAAACACGAGAGAGCAGAGATATCAAAAGAGCGTCCGCCTCTTTAGACTGTCTGTGACTTCTCTACTGCAGTCCCACCACTTCCTGTCTTACACTGAGACTACTCACCCATGTAGGTCAATTGCCTGGACCAGGTTAGGGTTTTGTCACTTGTTTAGCATTCTAGGATAATGAAAAGTGATTGGTAGCAAGTTAAGACTTTTTTGTTATCAGGGAGAGAACTGGGTTTTTTGTTTGTTTGCTTGCTTGCTTGTTTGTTTTATACAGTATTCTGCCTGCATGTGAACCAGCAGGCCAGAAGAGAGCACCAGATCTCACTATAGATGGTTATGAGCCACCATGTGGTTGGTGGGAATTGAACTCAGGACCTTTGGAAGAACAGTGCCCTTAACCTCTGTTTTGAAGAGGAGACTTTTATGTAGTCCAGGTTGGCCTGGAGCACATTTTGCCCAGGCTGGCCTTGAATTTGTGATCCTTGTGCCTCAAACTTCCAGGCACTGAGATTATGAGCAGTGATCCCCATATCCAGCACTGTGTAGGGGTGAGACCTGGGAGACAGGAGCTAGGTTAGGAAACCTGGAGATAGAGAGAGACCAGAAGTGCCCCCGCGCCCTGGGGAAGGCTGAGGGCAGCGGCAAGAGGCGTGTCGTGGTACCCGTCCAATGAGATTTAGCACCTGCTCCCCACCTGTCTTCCACCCCAGGGCAAGCGGGTGATTGGGGAGGATGGTGCGGAGGGCTACAGTGACCTGTTTCGGGAGAATGCCATGCTACAGAAGGAGAACGGGGCACTGCGGCTCCGAGTGAAGGCCATGCAGGAGGCCATTGATGCCATCAACAACCGGGTTACCCAGCTCATGAGCCAGGAGGCCAACCTGCTTCTGGCCAAGGCTGGTAAGTTGGGGCCCAGCAGACTAGCCTGGAGTAACAGCGTGTCTCCTGCCCTTGGTATCGGGCAGGCTGTAGCAGCCAGCCAGTGCACAGATTAGTTCATGTATGCATTTCCCCCAACAATTTATCGTGACGCATAAATACCCTTCTTGTTAAACATGTAAAGGACACATGGTACAGTAACCAAAGGATGAAAATCCCCTCAGCAGGCTTTCCACTCACATATTCTCTGCTTCCAGAAGGATCCTTCCTGAGCAGCTGAGTACATGCTTCCCCATCCTTTCTCAGGACATTTGTTCTGAGCATAAGTACATTTGAGTATTTTCTCTTTTTTTTTAAATTTTTTTCGAGTCAGGGTTTCTCTGTGTAGCCTTGGCTGCCCTGGACTTTGCAGGCCAGGATGGCTTTGACCTCATAGCAGTCTACCTGCCAGGGCCACCTCTGAGTACTGGGACTAAAGGCATGCAACACCGTGCCGGCTCATGCATTTCAATGTATCATGTGTACATGGTTGACGATGCATTGCATTTTCTGTATATGAGATCATACTTTATATTTTATGGCTTCCTTTTTTCATTTAGCAGCATGTCTTATAAGTCTCCATATTCAAAGCCACTTAATTTTTAAACAACTACACGTTGTTCCATATGTGATGTTGAATAATTTATTGAACAGCCTCTAGTGATGGGTGTTTAGATTGTTTCCAATTTCGTGCTGTTACCTAACATCGCTTGGATACAGCTATGATCTTGTTCAAGTCTTTCCTTCGCATACATTCCCTTATGGAAGAGCCTGTGTGAGCTCCCGTGCTGGAGGCATGTGCGAGCCCACCAGTCTTAGAGCCGTGGTCCCAGTCCTTGCTGTTGTCACCTGTTTTGTTTGTTCTGTTTTTTTTAACTCGTCTTCTCTTCCAGGTGATGGCAATGAGGCCATTGGTACAATGCTCCAGAACTACATCCGGGAGATTGAGGAGCTTCGGTGAGTAAGCCTGTGCATAATAAGCAGGCCGGGTGGACTTCATCATGCCCATTTTATGTGGCTCACCTGACCCCACCCACTCACTTTGTCCACACAGAACAAAGCTCCTGGAGAGTGAGGCCATGAATGAGTCCCTCCGCAGAAGCCTCTCACGGGCTTCAGCTCGGAATCCCTATGCCCTGGGAGCATCTCCAGTAGGTCCAGCCTTTGGTGGCAGCCCGGCCACCTCCATGGAAGATGCTTCTGAAGTGATCCGAAGGGCCAAGCAAGACCTGGAGCGCCTGAAAAAGAAAGAGGTCAGGCAGCGAAGGAAGAGGTGAGTGGAATGTCACCACCCCCCACAGCAAGAACATTCAAAGCTGGAGGCCCCCACACACACCATCTAGGAAGACTGCTCCCTACCCCACATACAGAGAGGACCACTCCTACACAGCCTCACCCCATTCCCAAGGCCATCGCCAGTAATGTTTGGGAATTTCTCAAGCATTTACTCAATTTGGAGGAAAGATACCACCCCAGCCTTCTCTTTCGAGCTCTTCTACCAAGGCTAATTCCAGGAGATTAGAGCAGGGGTGTGTCTGGGGGAGGTATGGGTGCTGGAGAAGAAGAGCTGATTCTCTGCAGAGCAGGAACTCATTCCTCGCACGCACGACCAGCAGCACCCTGCGGTTAATCTCTAACCTGGCTTCATTCTCATTCCATAAGCAGCCCAGAGAAAGAAGCTTTCAAAAAGAGGGCAAAACTCCAGCAGGAAAACAGTGAGGAGACTGATGAAAATGAGGCTGAGGAGGTGAGGACTACCCTGGTCTTCTTCATCTTGGGCTCACCAGCATGTCCCTGTTGGGGTAGAGCCTCATCAGTGTTGGGGGATGGGGGAGGAGTTTGCTTTCAGTTGATCCTTGAGTTTCTTGATAATGCTGACTTGTTGCCATGGTGATCTCCATCCCTCGGGCCTTTGTCTCACCTCAAATGGATGATAGTAGCTAGACTGAGCATCTTCCATAAGGGCTGTGGCAGGGCAACTAGAAGCACATGGTCTTCTCAGAGGGGAGGATATGGCTGGCTCCCACCCCTGCTGACACACACTCCTGAGGTCTTGTGTCTGGCCCAGTCTCTGCTCGGGGCTCCCATCTTACCAGGCAGGTGCAGCCCTAACGGTACTTCCTGCCTAGGAGGAGGAAGAGCGAGATGAGAGTGGCTGTGAGGAGGAGGAAGGGCGTGAGGATGAGGATGAAGACTCGGGCAGTGAAGAGAGCCTGGTAGACTCAGACTCCGACCCTGAAGAAAAGGGTATGTGGGCTGGGGCTGGGGAGATGAGTTGCTTGTGGCCAGTCCCCATGGTGGGACTGTCAATCAGAACTGGGCTCCTGAGAGGCAATTTAGATAGATCTGGGTGAGGTCAGGCCTGAGAGAGTACTCAGACTGCCTGTCTAGACGGGGCTCAGACTCCTACAGGAGAAGCCAACAAAAACAAGAGTAGTGACAAATGGTTGCAAGCACTTCGCTCTCCTTATATGCCCACTACTGTGTTTAGTTTGACCCTTCACAAGGCCTGATGAATCCAGAGCTCACTGCTTCCTTATGCAAAGATATTAGGCTCCCCTGAATCGTTACTAAGCATGCTCAGAGAGGTTCCTGACCCACGTTGGTGGACTCAGACACTGGTGTCGAATGACTCTGGCCCTCTCCTTTAGAGATGGCTGTCCTTCAGCTCTGCCCGCTTGTCATCTCTCCCCACAGTCCTACAAGGTGCTCTGGGGTACTTACTCTCCTCCCCCCAAGCAGGGTCCCATGTCATCAGTCATGGTGACATAGGGCTATGGACCCATCTGGGTGGGAAGGGTGTTACTCTTTGCCTGTGCGTTTCTGAGGCTGCTCATTAAATGCACTGGCAGCACTCTGCCTACCTTACTGGCCACTGATTGGTCACTGCTGACCAATCGCCCCACCCTGACCCCAACCCGCAAGTCTGCTCCCTTGCCCTGCACCTGGCACGGGGCTGAGTGGGGCTCTGTCTGGGTTCGCAGAAGTGAACTTCCAGGCAGACCTGGCGGACCTGACGTGCGAGATTGAGATCAAGCAGAAACTGATTGATGAGCTGGAGAACAGTCAGCGGCGGCTGCAGACGCTCAAGCACCAGTACGAGGAGAAGCTCATTCTGCTGCAGAACAAGATCCGAGACACGCAGCTGGAGCGCGACCGAGTGCTGCAGAACCTCAGTGAGGCTACTGCCATGCGTCTCTTTTCTGACCCCCTCCTCTGTCGAAAGACACCCGCCATCGTTCTGATAATACCCGGGCTTCCTGCGCAGGGGTCTTTGAACAACGAGCTGTGACCCTTCGCCCATAGTTAAATTTTTCTTGTGTCTAATCCAGTTTCTCTGCTACTTTTGCTTGCAAATTACATTTGTGGGGTGCGTGTGTGCATGTGTGTCTGTCTGTGTGTGTCTGTGTGTGTGTGCGCTCGCTTGCACCCACACAAACTTGTTCTCTCTTGAACTCGTTACTTGGCACACTTGTAGAGGTCAGAGGACAATTTACAGAAGAGTTCTGTTCTTTCCTTCCACCATCTGGGTCTCAGGGATTGAACCTTGATCCTCAGGCAGCAAGTGTCTTTGCCTGCTGAGCCCTCTCCACAGCACCCCACCTTTTATCTGAGACAGAGTCTTGGTATGTGGCCCGGGCTGGCCTCAAACTCATGCCAATCTTTCTGCCTCAGTGTCCCTGATGGTAGAACCACAGACAGGATGCCTAGCTCTCTATTTTTTATCTTATATATTAAAGATATATTTTTATATTTATTCTATATTAAAATATATATTTTATCTTATATATTTAATATGTATTATCTTATACTTTATCTTCCTAGGCATGTGCCTAAGATACCTCCCGACCCCACCCTGACTATATTCAGTTTATATGACTTCTCAAATTGTGCCTCCTCCTCCTGCTCTGCAGCCTACTCAGTCAGTGATTGGTTTTCTCATCCACTTATTCAGCAAATGTTAGCTGGCTGTATTTTATAGAGAAGGTGTTATTCCAGGCACTAGAGTTGTTTTCGTATGTAAAATCCCTCTCTGGCGGGAGTGCCTGCATAAAGGAAGCAGAATTGCCAGCAGGGTTGGTGCTCCTAAGTATTTTGTTTTTTAAAATATGGCAAGGAAGGGGATAGGGAGTTCAGGGTTGGGGGCAGGCTGGGGAGGGCATGGAAGGCTATACAGAGAAGGCGACCTTGGAATAAGGCTTGAAAGAGGTGGTACATCACAAGAGCAGAACTAGCCATGGGAAGAACATTCTGGACAGAGGGAACAGAAGCTGTTGAGGCCCCAAGGCAGCCATGTGCCTGGCATGTTGGTGGAATGACAGTCTAGACTAGTCAGAGAATGGGCTGTGTCTGTCATTGTAATATGGTGCCTTGACTCTGGGAGCTGAGGGGGTAAGGAGTTTTGGGAGGAGGCAGGGTAACACAAGACGCTGGAAAGAATTTTTAAAACATGTTTGCTATTGTATAGGAAGATGAAAGCGGAAGCTAGACCACTTAGGAGGCAGATGGGTTAGGTGGTAGGATGTGGCCAGGGTCAGGTACTCAAGACTTGCTGTCTGGGCAGGAGGGCTGAGGGGTCCGGGAGCCATGTCTCAGGATGCAAGCCTCCAGGCAGGAGGCGTTGAGGTTTTCTGAGATAGTAGAAGTCAGGTTGGTCTTGGACCTGCTCAGTGAGGATGTCTGTTTGCAATTCAGCTGGAAAGTGTCTGGGTGAGGAGCCAGTTGATCCTGCCTGCAGCAGTCATATCATACCAGTTCTTCTTGTTAACTTTCTGATTCCTGCTGGCACCATGTTTCCAGGGACCAAAGTCTCAGTCTGAAAACACTACCGAATGATCAAGTGTCAGAGCAGGAAAGGGCCTAGGAAGCTGCTGAACCCACATTCTTTGTTCAAATGAAGAAGGTGGCTCAGGGAGAGGTCAACTATGAAAGCAGAGCCCAGCACCTGTCTCCCCATTGAGCCCACATTTAGTGGGAGTATGGAACCCCATTGAGCCCGTGTTTAGTGGGAGTATGGAACCCGTGCCTCTGACAGTGCTTTTCACCATTCTCAGGCACCATGGAGTGCTACACGGAGGAGAAGGCCAACAAGATAAAGGCAGATTATGAGAAGAGGCTGCGGGAGATGAACCGGGACCTGCAGAAGCTACAGGCTGCTCAAAAGGAGCATGCCAGGCTACTCAAGAACCAGTCCCGCTACGAAAGGGAGCTGAAGAAGCTACAGGCAGAGGTAGCAGAGATGAAGAAGGCCAAGGTAGGCAGAGGGTGTGAGGAGTGGGCCTAGGGTCCTACGCTGTGTCTCAGAATCCACATCCCACATTAAATAGTGTCGCTGCTGTCACTGAACGCACAGCATCAGCCGATTCAATTCTGCCTCAACCCGTGCACACTTAGTAACCGCATCCCACTACTGGGTTCATTGCAGGCACCCTGCTCAATGCTGCCCCTTGTGCTGGGCGTCTGTACTATACAAGGAAGCCTTGAAGCCTGTTTGGTACAACCCTTGCCTCTAATAATAACAATTGGCATAATGGCCAGCTCTCAGTTAGGCATATTATGTGCTCAGTCATACCCCATCATTAGGAAAGGTGAAAGCCATTCCCATTGTGATCCTGGAGATTTGAGGCTCAGGAAATGTAATTCCTGCTACCAGGATGTAGCTGGGATACAAATTCTGCTGTTGATGTTCCAAGTTGGTGTGTGTTCTTGGTGGCTCTCGGCTCCCTTTTCTACTTTGCCAGAGCCCATAGGGCACAGCCTGTAGGATCTGCTCTCATGATGTCAGTGGCTCAGGTCTTAAACTTCTGGTATCTAGTTTCAGGAGTGGTGTCGGCTCCTGCCTGAGGTCCGCAGATCTTTGCTCTGTGTATGTTCTCTATCACCCTCGGACCTTCCTCCCATGGTCCTTAGCTTCTGGTGTCTCCCATCTCTCCGACACTCCAGGCTGAGCTCTGGGGCTAGATCCCTAACAAAGACTGGCAAAGGTGGTAGCCCCAACAAGCAGAGTCCCTTGGGAATGGAACAGGGGCCATTAGTAATGTATCTTTAATGCTGTCCTTACTGATGCTGACTGTTGAGCACAGGAAGGAGGTAGTTATTGATCTTAAAGGAAATGGAACAGTACTTGGCGGGCTCCGTCCCCAAGCAGGTCCAATGCCTCCATCCCTGCTTGCTGTGATCAGTTCAGCATGGCCCCAAAGAGCCCCATTTTTACTTTCTGCTTCAGTGCCTCTACCCTGTAGACACGATGCCATTGATAGTAAAAAGGGCTTGGGATTCCAACACCCAGAGTCCCCTGGGCCCATGGAGCCCTTTGGGAATGCAGAGAGGTCCAGTGAGTTTTATCCTCAGGCTGTCTGTAGTCCACTGTGACCTGGGCCTTCGACAGGTACTGCTGAGGCAACCTTGACATGCTTGTCTGTGTTTGTGTCCCGTTGCCCGTCTGTCCCTGTCTCTCCCTAACCCCTATCCCTAGCTTCTTCCTGATGCCTCTTCAGGGTAGTTCTGACCTCTCCTTAGCCTGCTCCCATCTTGAGTGAGAATGACTCTAGAAACCCTCACAAGAGAATACTCTCATGGCATTCTGAAACTTGGAGGGGGAGGTACAAAAACCAAATATAGCCATATGTGCAAGACATGGTACAAAAGGCAGAAGAATCCACACCTATGCAGGTCCTCATTCTTAGACTCTGAGGCTCTTCATCTGGGAGCCAGCTCTTTCCGCTTGACAACACTTTTGTGATACCATGGTTCACAAGAAAAGAAGAGCCTCAGGTTACCCCAGGGGTGCACAGCAGGTCCCATTTCTTCACTAGAAGGGTAGAAAGAAGATCAGCTAGCTGGATGCAGCGGTACACATCTGTAATCCCAGCATTCTTGGAGGCAGAGGAAAGCGGATCTCTGTGAGTTCGAGGCCAGCCTGGTCTACAAAGCGAGTCCAGGACAGCCAAGGATACACAGTGAAACTCTGTCTCAAAAAGCAAAACAAAACAAAACAAAAACCAAACAACAAAAGAGGGTCAGCCAAAGACTGCAAGCAGAGTCTATGTCTTAGGGATCTTAACTGGGGAGGCCCACAGCTTCAGGGTCCCATGGCAGGAGGGCATAGTGACTCCTGTCTTAGAACTGCAGAGCAATGCTGCCTCAGTACGGAGGCCCACTTCAGCACTGCCCTGGGCCTGGACTGCACTCGCCTCCCTGGAGTGACATACGCAGCCGCACATTCGGGTTATACAGATGAGCCTGGAGTTGGGAAGTGAGATGACCCCGGCTCCCAAGTCTAGCCAGCCATTCCTAGCTCTGTGACTGCCAGTCATGCTGTCTCAAAGGCTCATCTCTTTCATTATAAAACAGGAGAGATGCCTTTCTCATATGAGTGTCCTAAGGACGGGGCCTGCCATGTAGCCAGCTTTCATTATATCACTGTGGCTATGAGATTGGCCCTGGAATCTCAGCTATGCTGAGCATGGTGGCTTTTAGTAGGGCTGGGAGAGACTTCAAGCCAGTGCTCCCTAGAAAGCTACCTCCCTGACCAGCTACTGACCGAGGCACTGGGCCACTGCTGCCCAGCCCTGCCTCACCTCCTTTGCCTCTGCCATCCCAGGTAGCACTCATGAAGCAGATGCGTGAGGAACAGCAGCGGCGACGACTGGTGGAGACCAAGAGGAACCGGGAGATTGCTCAGCTCAAGAAGGAGCAACGGAGGCAGGAAGTGAGAGCCCCGGAGCTTTCGGTCACCCCTCCCCCAATTACCCACCCCCTCCCAGTTCTTACTGTTCCGAGTGACAACAGCCATGCTCAGAGCACAGTGCAGCCCATCAGAAGGCATAGCCACTGTTGGCTTCTGAATCAGCCCTACATGTCTAAAGAAATAAATTGAATCCAAAGAAGGACATGAATCTGCCTCAGGGTCACCAGCAAAATCAGACACATGGAGCTTCAAGGCCCAGAAGAAATAGCCTAGGAGGACTGGGCATATAGTCCCGGTTCATGCTCATGGTAGGAGATAAGACCGAGAGAATTGCCCCATGGGCAGGAATTCCTCATGGCCTCCCCTGGTAGAAGGGATATCATTTTATCTACTATTTGACTGTGTGAGACTCGCCCCACACAAGAAAATCCTGAGCTTTTGGCTCTATAGCTGCCCAGCCTGTTCCCTGTCTGGACAGAAAGCAGTGGTGCACGCCTTTCCTGCCGGTACTCAGGAGGCAGAGGCAGGTGCATTTCTGAGTTTGAAGCCAGCCTTGTCTACAGACTGAGTTCCAGGACAGGCAGAGCTACCCAGAGAAACCCCATCTAGCATCCCCAGTCCCCCGAAGGAGTGCTGTTAGTGTCTGAACGTGGCCCAACCCTTTTCTTTTAGTTTCAGATACGGGCCCTGGAATCTCAGAAGCGCCAGCAAGAAATGGTCCTGAGGAGGAAAACTCAGGAGGTGAGTGCTCTCGGCAGGCAGGCTGGATGTGTATAGGGCTAGCCCTGGCTCCCAAGCAGGGGAGCACCTCATGCTACTTGTGGCCTGAATCTCCTTTCATTCAGTGAGCAGCACAGCTCTGCCAATTTGTAGCAGCCTGTGAGAAATGAGTTCTCACCCATTGATCCGACCCTAGAAGGCAGAATAATAATCCTGTCTTCAGTGACCAGCTGGTCATTTAAAAAAGAAGAGCAAAAAGTGCTAAAGAGGTGTCCCAAACAGTAAGTTACTTCCCACATAAGCATGAGGACCTGTGTTCGAACCCCCAGAACCCACATTAAAAACTGGGGCATGGTTGAGACAGATGGATCCCAGAGCTTGCTAGCCAGCTGGTCTGGCTAATTGGTGAGAAAGTAACAGGGAAGGGTAAGAGGGGCATGAGACTCAGGGTTCACCTCTGGCCTCCACACATGCACACGCATATCCAAATGCATACATACCCATAAAATACAGGAGAGAGAGAAAGAGCATCTTAGGTTTATTTTACATTGCAGACTTCTTAGCCCCAGGTTCAGGCTTGCACAGAACTACCTCTGTTCTCCCCAGCACCTCAAGACAGGCTCTCCCTGACCCTCTGGGCTTCCTTGCTCACTAGGTTCCCCCTCTTCTTGTCCTCACTTTCCTCAGGTTTCTGCACTGAGACGCTTGGCAAAGCCCATGTCTGAGCGAGTGGCCGGGCGTGTAGGATCGAAGCCCCCCAATCTGGATTCTGGGGCTGAGGTGTCTGCCAGCACCACCTCATCTGAGGCTGAATCGGGAGCACGCTCTGTCTCCAGCATAGTGCGTCAGTGGAACCGGAAAATCAACCACTTCCTGGGGGACCATCCTGCAGCCACTGTCAATGGCTCCCGTCCAGCCAGGTGAGGAGTGTGAGTGGTGCCGGCGGCAGGACCAGAGTGAGGGAGCATGAACGTTGAGGAAGGGCTCTGGTGCCTGGGCTGTCTGCTTCAGGCTCTGTGTGGGAGCTCAGGAGAGCTGCAGAGGTTCAGAGAGGCCCCTTTGCCTCTACCTCCCAGGAAGAAGTTCCAAAAGAAGGGAGCCAGCCAAAGCTTCAGTAAGGCTGCAAGACTCAAGTGGCAGTCTCTAGAGCGGAGGATCATCGACATTGTCATGCAGAGAATGACCATCGTCAACCTGGAGGCCGATATGGAGCGGCTCATAAAGGTGGCACCTGCCTCCTCACCTCTTCCACCCCACTCTCCACATGTCTGGTCACTTCCCACGTCTCTGGCTCCTCACTCTTTTCCCTGACTCCAACCCTGTGCTCCTCACGCCTGTTCTGACCTCTGGACGATCCTAGACAGGCGGGTGGTTTGGTGTAGGAGCTATGGGCAGGGCCTGCCCATGCCTGAATGCCTCCTCTATCACTGTCTCCACCCCCACCACCCCCAGAAAAGGGAGGAGCTCTTCCTCCTCCAGGAGGCGCTGCGGAGGAAGCGGGAACGCCTGCAGGCGGAGAGCCCCGAGGAGGAGAAGGGGCTGCAGGAGCTGGCTGAGGAGATCGAGGTGTTGGCAGCCAACATCGACTACATCAACGACAGCATCACTGACTGCCAAGCCACCATCGTGCAGCTGGAGGAAACCAAGGTGCCCACAGGACCCAGCCCGGCGGAGTGGTAGCAGTGAGTGGGCTTGGCAGCCCTGTGTGACGGGTTCTGCTCTTTTACTCTCATAAAGGAGGAGCTGGACTCAACAGACACATCGGTGGTCATTAG
This sequence comes from Pachyuromys duprasi, assembly GCA_028658305.1. Lineage (NCBI taxonomy): Eukaryota > Metazoa > Chordata > Mammalia > Rodentia > Muridae > Pachyuromys > Pachyuromys duprasi. The sequence continues at coordinate 3,720,331 of CM053757.1, read as the reverse complement.
CTCCTGCTCCCTGGCTGAAGCCCGCCTACTGCTAGACAACTTCCTCAAGGCGTCCATTGACAAGGTGAGCTGGCTGTTGACAAAGCTCCCCTGGCTACAAGGCATGCATCACACACCCTGGGGGAGAAGCCCCCACTGGTTTGGCTCCTTCCCACCTGCGTCACTCACAGGCTGGGACAAGCTGCTGAACCTGTAAGCCTCAGGTTCCGTGGCTATAAAACAGGAACCTTGACAATACAGAGCTTGTAGCTGGTTGTTTGGTGCTATGCGTGAGGGGCTTGGCATACTACAGGGCTTCAATTAAAGGTGACCTGGCCCAGGCCCGTCCACAGCAGGACGAGGCTTGGGTCTGTTGGAGGCAGAGGGAGGAGTATGTGTACATTAGAGATTGGGGAATAGGAAACAAAAATTACATTCTCCCTCTACCCCCTCCAACCCACCCCTTGTCTACCAGAACACCAGGAGTCTTTGGGTCCCTGTCCTTAATCAATGGCCAGAGTATATGTGCCCTTCTGTCCTAGGGCCTGAGTCTTAGGGGCAGACACAAGCCAGTGTACACATAGTTAACTGGAAAAAGGTTGGGAGGCCACCGGCCAGACTCTTAGCCAGACCCCCCACGGCTCCTCAGTGTTGCTTTGTGTCTTAGGGAACTGTATTAGTATGCCAGGGTTGCCAAGACAAAACTGTCACAGACTGGGCGGCTGGTGTAACGGGATTTACGAAGGCTGAGATCCAGGTGTGGCAGTGTGGTTTCTTCTGAAGCCTCTCTCCATTGCCGTTGTTTCCTCCCATGTCTTCGTATATAACCTTTCCTCTATATGGCTTGCCATGATCTATTATTACAAGGACACTAGTCATACTGTATTAGGGAGCGCCCTATAACATCATATCACCCTGGTTCCCACTCTAATGGACCTGTCTCCAAGTAGACCACATTTTGAGATAACATGGGTTGGGACTTCTGTATATGAATCAGGAGTCGCAAGTCTGCCCGTAGCAGGGTATGTGCTAAGTCACTAATATGTGCAGGGGAGTCTAGGGGCTGCAGTATCAACCACAGGCCAGGAAGAGTAAGCCCGAGCCTTGTTCTTTGCCTCCAGGGACTACAGGTAGCACAGAAGGAAGCCCAGATCCGGCTGCTGGAAGGTCGCCTGAGACAGACAGACATGACTGGCTCTTCCCAGAACCACCTGCTCCTAGATGCTTTGCGTGAGAAGGCCGAGGCACACCCCGAGCTGCAGGCCCTCATCTACAATGTGCAGCACGGTAATACATAGGTCTGGGACTTCCAGCTCCCAAAGCTCCCCTGCCTCAGATTCCCTCAGAAGCCTTCGTCTGATCCTCATGGGTGAGATGCTAGAGAGAGACTATGTCCCCTTTCCCCATACTCAGATAGGGTCTCTCAACCTCCTTCTTACTTCCCTTTCTCCTTCAGAGAATGGCTATGCAAGCACAGATGAGGAGGTTTCCGAATTCTCTGAGGGGAGGTAAGTTTTCAAGCAGGGAGTTAGAGGCTGCCTCACACACAGCATGCGCCCGGGGTGGAAGAGGGATTGCCATAGGTCCCCAGAGCTGAGCTTGGGTTTAGACTCTCTGGGACCAATATGTCTAAGTCTTAGGGAGACACAGTATAACTATCCTGATCCTAAACTTTTTTGCTTCTTCCTCAGCTTTTCCCAATCATTCACCATGAAAGGCTCTACCAGCCATGATGACTTCAAGTTCAAGGTAAGCCCTACTAGAAATCAGGCTATAGGTTTAGCAGGGTCAGCCTCTCACGGCTTGATTCCTATGACTGTAGTTCTAACTCTCCATCCCCAATTCAATTGTGTCCTCAGCAGGAATAGAGTTGCCAAGAAGGATCTTGCCTGGAATTGGAGGTGGTGGGAACTAACCTGGAATTTTCTATGTAGACCAGGAAGCCCATTCTTTCTTTTTTGCTAGCTTTTCAGCCTCCTGTGTACCTGTAATTTCACATCTGTGTCATCAGGCCCAGCTCTCACTTCCCCTTTATGGTCTATCAGTTGGACAAATTGGTCCACTCATCTTTCTTTCCCTAGGGTGAGCCCAAGCTATCTGCGCAAATGAAGGCTGTGTCTGCAGAGTGCCTGGGACCCCCACTGGACAGCTCCACCAAGAACATCACCAAGTCCCTGGCCTCCCTCGTGGAGATCAAAGAGGATGGAGTGGGCTTCTCTATCCGGGACCCCTACTACCGGGACAAGGTCTCACGCACCATCAGCCTGCCCACCCGAGGCAGCACTTTGTAAGGAGGGAGATCCAGGTACATGGGATCAAGGCGGGCAGAAAGTTAGGTCTCAGATTCACTGGACCCTTCTTTTCTAGCCCTCGGCAGTCTCGAGGTGGTACGGACACATCCCCTCTGACCAGGAGGAAGTCTTATGACCGGGGGCAGCCCATCAGGTGAGAGAATCTTCCAGAATCCGCTCTCGAGTTACAGGCCTTAGGTGCATATGTGGCTGTGAGATTCTTCTCTGTGGATTGTACAGGCTTCCTAATATGGCTGGGTGGTATCAATCATTCAGCTTTACCATGAACCCTCACCTCAAGAAAAGCCATCCCCATGAGGCCCATGAAAGCACGTATGTCTAAACCATGGGCTGAAAACTCCTGATATGCACCAACCTAGATGGCTCGCAGCAGCTTTGACTGGTGTTGTCCTAATGTACATTAGCCGCTTTTTGTGGCCTTAAATTCTTGGAAGTTTCCACTCTTTCAAAGGCTTCCTCCTATGAAGGAAGCTGGGACTATCAGAGAAGTCATGTAGACATCTCCAGCTAGCCAGGGACACAAGGACCCAGCTTTGTAGAGTTTCCACATAGATGACCCTTTTATGGCCTCATGGTCCTATACTTATGGACTTCCCAACTAAATGATGAGGCATCAGGGCTCAGAGTAACCGTTGCAGCCTACCTTGTTTGGAGTCTGACTGGTACAGGAGAAGAACCTACTCCAGACCCCCTTCCCTCTTCACTGAAGCAGCTGCCTGTAACCCTGGCTTGCACATGGCCAGCGGAGAGGAGTTGAGCGGACACCTGTATACTTGTACCCTGATGGACTTATATGTGAACTCAGAGAACATGCTGAAGTTGTGGTCTGAGGATGAAGCTGAACTCATGGTGCCGATCCATGGGGGGATGTGATGATAGCTTTCCAAAGAGAGGAATGAGCAGAGCCACTGGTCTTAGAGAAGATGGAGGGCCAGGTTCCTTTGAGGAACTGGTTGTGTTTTACATGATGTCAGCATCACTTTTTTTTTCTCTGTCTCTATTTAAAGGCATCTTAGTTACTGTGTACCACTGATTGTTAGAATTGAGCTCAACCACAGCGCTACAATTCAAGCCCCAATGAAGCTTGTCTAATCTCTCCCAGCTTTCTAATGCTTAGCAACATCAGAGAGCATTCTTGCACTATGCTTAGGGACTGTTTGAGTAATCAAAATCACCATATAATTGTGCATGGTAGCCCGCACTTACGATCTTAGCACCCAGGACATGGAGGCAGAAAGACCATTGCAGAGTCAAGGCCGGCCTGCTCTACATAGTTAATTCCACACCAGCCAGGGCTACATAGAGAGGTCATGTTTCAAAATGCAGTGATAAACAAAGGCAATAAGTAGGGCATCACCAGGACACTTGCTTCCAGGAAGGGTGGAAACAGCCTCAGTTGGAATCACAAATTGGAATTACTCAGAATTTTCACTGCTTACTCTAAATCTGAGAACCACACAGAAAGTGACCAGGAACACTACTTGGGGAACTGCAAATTTCAAAATGCAGGTGAATCTCCATGAGGATGTGATTTTTAAGAACATCACCTAGGGGCTGAACAGGTAGCCCTGTGGTTAAGAGCACTGGCTGTTCTTCCAGAGGACCTGGGTTCACCTGCCAGCTCTCACAGGGGCTCACAACCTCCTGTAACTTCAATTTTAGGGTGTTTGATTCCTTCTGGCCTCTGCAGGCAGAACACCCACACACATAAAATGAAATAACTAAAATTTAAAAGAACAGCTTCTAGGATCTTGGCTGGGGAAGGAGCTCTGAGGTTACCACACAACAGGCTCTGTCTTCTGGGGCCTCGGGGTGGGACAGAAGCTGCTCGCTCAGTACTGGGCGGACCTGTGGGCAAGGATGGTCACTGATTACTTTCTCTGTCCTCATTTACCAGGTCTGCAGACATGGGCTTCACACCACCATCATCGCCTCCTACTCGTCCCCGCAATGACCGCAACGTCTTCTCTCGCCTCACCAGCAATCAGAGCCAGGGGTCAGCGCTGGACAAGTAAGAGCAGGCCCAAGGAGAACACTGAGGCTGGGGGGAGCCTGTGGGGCCAGTTAACTGGGTAGACTCTGGCCCGACTGTTCCAGCTCCTCTTGAGCCATGAGACCTGATATGCTCATCTCTTCTGCACTGACCAAGGGTCTCTTCTTCCCCCAAGCATGCTAGGATGCCAGGAAAGAAAAAGAGGGGGGTTCCCTCACTGGAGTGGGGCAGTCAGGAGTGGTGGCCCTGTGGGGTGAGCACATCAGAGGGTACTCTAGAGTGCCCTTTTTACCAGCTTCCGTTGTCTTTGCTGTTCTCTGAAACCCTTTCTTAAGCTTCAACTACTATCCTACCTGATTGCAAAAGCAATAAGACCACATGATCCTTGTCCCCAGCGGACAGAAACCTCTGAGTCATCTCCTTGTAGCAGGCTTAGCCCCACCTCTGCTCACAGCGCCTGCTGTTATGCTGTAGTTGTTATGGGGCCATTCTGTTCATAGTCAGCCCTGTATTCAGAAGGTGCTCAGGCTTGCTTTGTGTCTGCTGTGCATGCATGATTCCATGTGAACTGCCTATCAGCCCAAGAATAGTCTGTCCTCCCTGGTTTGTATAAGAATGTATCCAAGGCAGAGCCCAGGGGCTTTTGCTTAGAAAGTGGCCCAGAATCTGAGGCTGCAGACTCTTAACTAGTTAACCCTGACAGTGGGACTTTGCCTTGGGGAGGACCCCATCGCTCTTGGTTTCATCTCTGTGCTCCCCAAAGCCCACTGTGACTGTCTTCAGTTCTGTAGTTCCCCCAAAGGATTCCTTTCTTTTCCTATAAAAGCTTTCCTGCCATGAGGACCAATGATGCTGTGACCTTCAGGGGAGTCCAGGATATAGGCTGTTTGTCATTGTACCTGATACCCACCCTCTCACATAACTATCCCCTTCTGACTCAAAACGCTACTCCCTAGATGCTTAAACCGTGAGGGACAGACCCAGCAGCTCAGCCTCCTGGACACTGTCCTTCCCTTACTAAAGGAGCTGTGGGCATCCTGGCCCTCCCCATCATCACATAGCTCTCCCCAGTGCCATGCAGTTGACTTGACTGGTCATTTTGTTCACTGTTTATTTCTTTATTTTGTCTTTGAAACAGGGTCTTGCATATCTAGACTAGTCTCAAACCTTTATCCTTCTGCTTTAGCCTCCCGAGTGCTGGTATTACAGGCATGTGCTACGACACCCAGCTTAACCTTGTCCTGTTTTTCTTTTCTGTTCCGTTCTTTTCTTCGCTGTTCTTTCTTCCTTCTTTTCTTTTTTTCTTTTTCAAGAATTGGGCTAGGGCTCTGCCCATCCTGCCCTGGTCTACAGGCTTGATCCTATCGAGTGGTCCAGCCTTGGGACCCACATACAACACAGAGTTAGCTAGACCTGGTCTCAGGGAGAGGAAAGAGTAGAGAGTCTCCTTGTGGCCTTAGATGTGCTTGAGCATTATTGGGGTGAGGCAGCTGGCCCCAGCTTATTCAGTGGGCCAACCAGAGAGCTTGGAACTAGCAAAGGGACCTGGAACCATCTCCCCAAAAGTGGGCTGGCCTCCCACACCTCCTGTGACCCCTTCTCCTCAACCCTACCCTGCTAGCTGAGAGACCCCCTGGTGGTCCGCTGCTGGGGACTCTCCCAGCTCCCAGGCAAGTCTGTCCCTACCCCCCCCCCCCAATCTCCTCAAAGGCCTCTTCAAACCCTGCCTCTCTCTGCCTTTCCTGAAGAGAATAACCGCCCTCTGACGTCCCTGCGCTGTTGCTGCTGCCGCTGCTACCACCATTCCTGTGTGTGTGTTCCTCTCTCCCCTAATCCAGCTAATTTTCTGCCCTTCCCAGGTCTGATGACAGCGACTCCTCTTTGTCGGAGGTCCTGAGGTACACACAGAATGTCTCTCGTGTTTGATTCCCCTTCTCGCTCTCTCTTCCTTTTCTCTTTGCCTCACGCTGCATCCTCCCCTCCTGCCTGTACACTTGTCCTCAGCATGCAGCCCCTCCTCTCCTAGCCCCTGCCTCTTCCGCATCTGTGTCCCTCCTGAGACCTCTTCTTGCCCCATGGTTCCTTCCTCTCCTGGTGATCCCATGGCCTCAGACTATGCCATGCCTGGCTAGAGCTAAGGGCTTGCGGTGGGGGAGGGTGCAGTTGCTTGTGGCTCGCCCTTTTCTCTTCTCCCTCCTGCCCTGGGCAAGGTCAGGAGGGACATGGAAGCCTGGGTTGGGCTGGAGTTGAAGCAGAGCTTTGCTGAGCAAGAGGTATCATGTGGCCCTTGTCAGCCTGATCGCCTTTTACTGAGTCATTAGCTATGGTGGCTGTGCTTGCGGTTCTTGTAACTTAGCTTGTGTTGGTGGGTGAGTCTTGCAAACTTCAGCTGGAGGGGGCGGGGCACCAAGGCAAGCAATGCCCCTGCTTGTATCTCTTAGCATGCAGCTTGTGGGTGTGTCCTCCCCTTCAGCCCATGGGACAAGCAGAGGCTGGTCCCTCAAGCCTACTGAGCACAGATCCTCCTCGGCAAGGGGGTGAGACTTGGCACTCTGGCAGCAGAAGGCTCTTGTTTAAAGGCCTAGAGCTCCCTCTAGCTCTCCGTGCATGCTCTCTGCTCATCATCCTCTGCTGTGTGGTTAGCGCCACTGATTATCCCCCTGCGCAGCGAGGCCTTGCCAACAGATGTTACCTGTAATGCGCCAGCTTCTTCAGAGTGCAGACCCCTTTCAAGACATTTTCATGGTGACCTTGGCCTGACTCTGCCCAAACTGGCATCACAAGCTGGGAGCAAAAGCAGCTCACTTGCTTACCTGGCAAGTGGGCATGCCCCACTAGTATGCTGGGATTGCACCTGGCCAGGGGCAAGTCTGCCAGGGCTGTGGAGAGTGCTACGAGTGGGATGTCAGTCATCTTGACACCACCATTAGCAATAGCATTCTCCTTTGGAGAGCCTGGCTGTGGTTTTAGATGTGACTTGGCTGGGTCTCATCCCAAAAGACCTTCCCAAGAACCATGAAATCATCCTTGGAACCCCAAGAGGCAGATACAGCGAAACCCTCATGCGTACTCCACTCAGCCTTATTCCTGCTGCTGGAGTGCTGTGCAGAATAACCAGGCAACAATTCCAGGTCCAGGCAGGCTGGTTCCAGACCCCAGCTTGGCTGCGGTCCCCTGAGGCGATCTATCTCTTTGCAGTTTTTAGGGGGTTGTTTTTGGTTGGTTGGTTGGTTGATGTTTGACAAAATTTTCTTATATGTGCCTTGAGCTCCTTATATAGACTAGTCTGGCCTCAAATTCACAGTAACCCTCCTGCTTGAACCTACCAAGTACTGGGATAACAGATGTGTGCCCAGCCCTGATTTATTCCTTCGTAAATGACAGACACAGGTCTGAGTATGCTGGTCCAACTGGGGGCTCTGTGTAGGTATCCACCTGCCCCGTTGCTGGAAGGTGCCAGTCCCAGAATGCTGACTGGCAAATGAAGTATCCCTCTCTCTTTTCTTCCCCCCATTTTTGATTGCCAAAGAAGCGTGTAGACTCGGTGGGAGCTACAGAGGCCAGTTCTAGCACGTGGGCCTCTGCCCTCCCCATAGAGCTGGCTGCAGGCTTGTCTCTAGCTTCAGGTTAGGTAGCCTCTTCCTACCCTGTTCCTTCCAGTGTGCCTGGCATGGGCTTCTCCCACAGTGCTGAGGATGGCAACCGCAGTTCTTCCTGGCTCTCAGACCTTGGTGGAGTTTTGCTAACAGCACCGGAATCTCTCATTATTCATTGTCCCTTCTGAGCCCTCTTTCCTGCCTCAGTCAGCCTGGCCATGGTCTCCTTGGCTGACTGGCACATCCTCTCTCCCTCTCTCCTGGGAAGGGGCATCATCACCCCCATTGGAGGAGCAAAGGGAGCACGGACGGCCCCATTGCAGTGTGTCTCCATGGCCGAGGGCCACACCAAGCCCATCCTCTGCCTGGATGCCACCGATGAGTTGCTTTTCACGGGGTCCAAAGGTGCGTGGAGACTTGAGGGGCCAGCGGGGTTAGGTTCCCCCACCCATTCCACTTTCCTTTTCCAGAGTGGCCTGTGAAGGCAGCACCATACAGAGCCCCTGGAGCTGAGGCTACGAGGAGAACTTGCAAACCACGCTATCTTCTGCCTGAGCCTTCCCTCGCTCATGGTCCTGGCGGCTCTACTACTGCCCCCCTCCTCCAGACCTTTAGACATTTTGAGAAGCTTCTCTGAAGTCACAATGTCTCAACTCTCTAATATCACCACTTCCTCCCCAATATTACCCACATCATTGCTGTAGCTGTACCCTTGCAGTTCCTCTGGTCTCCGAAGAAGGAATTTACAGTCCTACAACTAAGTCACACACACACACACATACACACACACACACACAAGCTAAATATTTGACCAGAAGAAAGAACAAGTTTGCAGCAGACTGCATAATAGGAACCTGTGCATGCATATGAGTGCGTATGACACATACACATTTATATACACACAGGGGAGGGGGTGTCTATCAACTGAGGTGTGATTGATTGGCTCCAAGTTTTTCCATGTTTCCTTGGTCATTTAATAAGCAGTGGAGATGTAGGAATTTTCTCTCAGCCCAGGACACCTCAGCAATGATCAGAGCACTCACCATTATTTGAAGCTCTGAGCCCCTTTTCTGTCTCCTGAGTTTTTATGAGATTGCACATGCACACATGCTTCTCCCTCAGACCTGGCATTCTGAAATGTCTCTCCCACTTTCCACACTAAACATGACTTCCCACTCTCCTTTGGGGGAGCTTCCCAGCCCCTCAACTGACATCACCCCCTCCTCATAGTCGCTTCCCTGTCTCTGGCAGACCGTAGCTGCAAGATGTGGAACCTGGTGACGGGGCAGGAGATCGCAGCTCTGAAGGGCCACCCCAACAACGTGGTCTCTATCAAATACTGCAGCCACTCAGGGCTGGTGTTCTCTGTGTCCAGCTCCTACATCAAGGTGTGGGACATCCGGGACTCAGCCAAATGCATTCGGACACTCACGTAAGTACGCTCCCACTACTCACATGAGAATGCTCCCACACTTAGGTGACCACTAAGCACAGCACAGCCTGATTAGGTGGGCACAGCAGTTCTTCCTAGCCCATGGAGTTGCTTTGACAAGGTGGCTTGGGGGACAGTTTCTGAACAGCAGGCTGGAGAGCCTTTGGCCTACCTGGCCCCTACCTGTGTTTCAGTCCTCCAAGACCTACCATTTGAGAAAAACTGTATAATATCCCAATGAATTAAAAACCAGCAGGTGGCGACAGCATCCAAAGCCAGGCCAGCCACCTGCCTCATGCACCACCCAGCATGGTCCTGCGTGTAGGAACCCGAACCCTCCCGAAGTCAGGTTTTGTCCTTATAGGATACAAACCCTCCTAAAGTCAGATTTTTGTCCTTATATGTGCATTATAAGCCACAAGTTGTTTAGTTTGATGGTTGAAAAACAAGCACAGAGGATATTTAGGGCCAGAAACTTCTGCATGAGGCAGTAGTCACAGATAACGTCACACATTTGACTGAACCTGTAGAATGTAGAACACCCAGAATGACCCTGTTGTACATGGTGAGTTTGGGTGACGGTGTGACCTGCTTGCTGTGACAACGGGGAAGGCTGTACATGTCGGGAAGGAAAGAGGTATATGGGAAAACTCTGCCCTCAGTTTTGCTGGGAGCCTAAAGCTATTCTTTTGTTTGTTTGTTTTAATGAAGACGGGGACAGGGAGTGGGTAGTACACAAAATGAGAATGTGGAAACGGAGGCTCTGAGAAGTTCAGTGATTTCTTTGTGAACCAGGTTCAGCCCTGTCCCTTGACTCACAGTCTATTCAGACCCACCCATGCACACCAACAGGCCACTGGGACATGTTGGGTAGAGTGTAGCTCTCCCATTGGCCTGGTTTTTAGAGGAAGCTTGTGCCCGGGTAGGGGAGGCATCCTGGAAGAAGTGGCTCTTTTCAGCAGGTCTGAGTGAGGTTTGTTTGTTTCCTGGCCTCTGGGGTAGACTCTTCTGACCTCCGCCTTTGCTTTTTTTGCTCCGCGTAGGTCGTCAGGCCAGGTGATCTCAGGAGATGCTTGCACAGCCACATCCACACGTGCCATCACCAGTGCCCAGGGGGAGTACCAGATTAACCAGATGGCCCTCAGCCCCTCAGGCACCATGCTCTACGTTGCCTCTGGCAATGCTGTTCGTATCTGGGAGCTCAACAGGTCAGTGAAACGTCTGGAGAAGAGGCCCAGGGAAGGTCCACAGGCCTCTGCATGGAGTGGCCTACCCTAGGGTGGGCAGGGCCTCCACTATGCCTCCAGTTCCCAACTCTGAACACCTTGGTCCTTGCTCTTGCTTTGAAGGGGACAAAGAGTAGACTGGCCAGGCCTGGACAGATTCCCTCCAACCCACTGTCCCTGGCTGGGCTCTCCCCACCCACAGGTTCCAGCCCATTGGCAAACTGACTGGCCACATCGGCCCAGTGATGTGCCTGACAGTCACCCAGACTTCCAACCAGCATGACCTTGTGGTGACTGGCTCCAAGGACCACTATGTGAAGGTACCTACAACTGCCTTGACACAAACTGGGGCCTGGCTGGGGCCAGCCCTGCCCTGAGGTCTGAATGGTGCTGGTCTCACTATCCCCCTTTTCTCCATTTGTTACCTGGGGAACACATAGTAAGCAATGAGACTGGTGGGGATCGCTGCTGGAGAGGGCATCTCAGAAAAGACAGGAAGGTGTGTGTGGACAGTTAAGGGTGTAGAATTATTCTGTAAATGGTGAAACATTAACAAATGCATAAGGATTGCAGGTAGAGCCTCTGAGTGGGATGTGAAGCAACCATTAAAATGATAACTAGGAGGGAAAAGGCAAAGTATGCAAACCCCACCCATTTGACTTGCTCCCTGTGGATAGAGTTGTATACTCTATGTGGCCAAAAGGAGACAGAGGTGGAGGGACTATTATGGCAATGTTCTTCCAACAGTGCTCAAGGCCCACCCCCAAACATGCCCCTCTCTGGGCTCTGCCCCTTCTCTACAGATGTTCCAGCTGGGCGACTGTGTAATGGGCACCATTAGCCCAACCCACAACTTTGAGCCCCCTCACTATGATGGCATCGAATGCCTGGCCATCCAAGGAGACATACTGTTCAGTGGCTCCAGGGACAATGGCATCAAGAAGTGGGACCTCGAACAGCAGGAGCTCATTCAGGTTCGGGGAATGGAGGGAGAGATGAGCCAGGGTGAGGCCCCGGGTAGACCTCAGCAGAGCCCTCCAAGACTGCCCTGCTCTCAACGAGCCCTTGCTTTGGGTTTGAATGAGAAGCACTAGATTAGCCTAGCTCTTCTGTGGGCTGAAGATTCCCTAGCAGCACAGATTCAGACGTTTGAATGTGGGAAGTGGGCAGAAGAGCCCCCAGCACAGTGAAGCTCAGCCTGGCTCCTGGAATGATAGGCCCTGTCCGTATAATAGTATGGATGCCAGGAGCCAGGTGGCCTCCTCCAGTGCTAGCAAGAGGGCTGCGCATGTTCCCGGGGTCCCCGGGGCAGGTCCTCTCCCTTCTCGGACACCTTATCATCCCTGACCCTCCCACAGCAAATCCCCAATGCTCACAAGGATTGGGTATGTGCCCTGGCCTTCGTTCCTGGCCGGCCCATGCTGCTGAGCGCCTGCCGGGCGGGCTTCATCAAGGTCTGGAATGTGGACAACTTCACACCCATTGGTGAGATCAAGGGCCACGACAGCCCCATCAACGCCGTCTGCACCAACAGCAAGCACATCTTCACAGCCTCCAGGTGGGTGCTGGCGGAGAGAGCCTCTTCGCTCCCCTCCCTCTTCCTAAAGCGAGCAGGTTGACAGTCACCTCGGGGCTGTGCAGCTGTCCCCACAGACCCAGTTCACAGAGCAGAACCCCTCAGGGCTCTCCTCCCTGTACCTCCTGTTCCTCTTCACTGAGCACTAAGTACCCAATGTCCTGCCTGCTGTGCTGGGCAGGGGACCAGGGAGTCACTGGGATCCAGGCCAGGACTCTCTCCCCAGCTGTTGCGCTCACTCTCTCCCCTGGGCAGGAGCTAAGGACTGCCCTGCCGCTCCCGAACCTCTGCCCCTCCAGCTGCAGCTCTGGCCCCCTGTGCAGGCAGTTCCAGGGCCCCAATCCCTGGGCTACTACTCAGCCGGGCTTCTTCTCTCTCTCTCCTTGTTCCCACCATGTCCCTTCTCCCCTCTCCCATCTCTTCCTACCTCTCCTCTGCCTCTCTGCCTCTCCCCCCATAGTGACTGCCGGGTAAAGCTGTGGAATTACGTCCCTGGACTCACCCCCTGCCTTCCTCGCCGAGTCCTGGCCATAAAGGGCCGCGCCACCACCCTGCCCTGACCCTTCCCAGCCCTCCCCCTTCCTCTCTCATTCTTCCCCCTCTTGCCTTTTCCTGTCTTTCCCCACCTCGATCTGAGCTGCTTCTTCACGGTATGAGATTGTTTTACTCTTGACCTTCTTATTCTCCCTTCACACCCTGCCTGGCCTGACAGATTGCCCCACCCGCCCCTCTTGCAAGCATGAGAAATGGGACAGAACCCTAGGTAGCAGAGAGCAGAGGGGGAGGCGTGCAGGCCTGGACAAAACGAAAGCAGGAAGGTCCCGGACCCCAGTCCTGCAGGGTCTTGAGACCATGGCCTGGGCCCGCCCTCCCTCTGCCAGCACCCTTCCCCGTGTGGTCCCTACTGCTCCTAGGCAGTATTTGCCTTAGCCCAGCCATATGTGAGGGAGTGGGGGAGTCTGCCCAACCTTTATTTTGGGGGGCAGCCAGCTGGGCTCACATGAAGGCTGAGCAGCCTCACTCTGTCTTCCCCAGTGACCTGACGGTGAAGTTCTGGAGCATGCGGCGGCTTCCAGCAGCCCACCCTTGAAGTTAGGGCTGAGGGTGGCCAGACCCTCAGACCCAGCAGCCTACACAGCATGGAGAGGAAGCTGTGGCCTGACCTGATCAGACCAGCCAGGTGCACTGAGGACAGAGGATGTGGCCCTTCTCTTGTTCTGCTTCCTCCAAAGTCCCCTCTGTCCCTCCCCAGCCTCCTGAGAAAGGAGAGGCTGAGGAGGGAATTAAGCTGTGAAGCCAAATGGCATGATCCCCCCCCATCAACCGGTCCCTGCCCTCCTCCCAACTGGCCACACTGGCCACCGCTGAGCCAGCCCTGATGCCCCTCGTCCAGGCCCTCAGCCCAGGGTGAGACTGAGGGAGAAGCAGCCCCAACCCCACCCCACTCTGTCCATCTGCCAGGGAGCTAGCCTCTTCCAGTGTCCCCACCGCTGGAGCCACTGCACCTGCCTCTGAGCCCACCAAGGTAGTTCTCAGGTAACCATGGAAACCAGATGTAAGCAGCTGAGTCCTGAAGCTGACCCTAAACCCTACAGCCACCCACAACCAATTCCAGTGGGGCCCAGTCATTCCTTGAGGCCCCGTTCTGCTGGGGCCTCAGAGAAGCTGCTTAAACAATTCCTTTGGGAAGAAGGTCAGCAATACTGCAGTTATTTAATTTATTGATTTTTTTAAAATTATTTTTACGTTTTGCTGTTGCCTCCTGGAAACTGACTTGAAGTTTCTTCCCACCTTCTTCCCTCCGCTCCTGGCGAGGGGTCTTCTCTCTGGCGCTCCAGGGTCCCTCTCTGCTTGCTCTGCAACCGAGAGGAAGGCCCCCTCCAACCTTTGCAGGTCTGACCACTCTCCCAGTTCTGCCCACCCCGGTAGACCTTCTAGTATAGACCAGGCCTCTAGACAGCCTGATGCCGTAGTGCCTTCTTTCCATCCTGAGGCCTGGCATCATGCTGGGCAGCCTTATACCAACCATGCCCACAGCCCACATGTGTCTTTTACTTCTGGGCCTCGTGCCCACAGCCCCTTAAAGGTCAGCAAGTCCACCCCGACAGCCAGGACCAAGGAGCCCGTGTGGTCCAGTGGGAAGTAGCTCGGTAGACTGTCCACTAGGTAGGCTTGAGTAGTGAGACCATCAGGTACTTTGCCTGACCGCCCCCTGCCCAGCCAATTATATTTCCACCTCCAAGGGAAACAGGGGGCCTCCTCAGCTTCTTTTCTTTTAGTTGTTCTAGAAACAGGTTTTTTCAAGCCTTAAAATCAGCCTGGGCCAAAGGTCCCTCCCTTTTAGGTTAGCATGAGGAGGTACCGACTCCATCCTGGCTTCTCTCCTTGGCACTGTGGGCTCAGCTGCTGGGATGAGGTGGAATCTGTGTCTGGCGCCCCATACTGGAACAACTCTGAATTTATACGACTAGGCCTTGAGGGCCCAGCTCTGTTCCTCACCCCTGTCTTTCCCTGCCCTTAAGCCGGTCCACACCTACTCTATTGCTTCACTGTCTTATGCTTTCTGGTCTCATTCTGGGAGCCTTGAACCTCAGCTCCATTCAGAGGACGTGGTGGCTTGTGGACTTTGTCTGCACTTAGCTCATCTATGGTGGCTACATTGGTGCCTGTCCATGTGGCCCTGGGATGTGAGGGTTAGGCCTTGCTGAGGCCTGACTCTCTCCGAGCCATCTCAGAGCTGTGTCTGAGGCTGACAGTAAGAAGACTGTCCTGCTGATTGGTGGCCCCTGCCTGACATGGTGTTAGGTCTGGGGAAGTGGGTATTCGGGACGATGCGCCTGGAACCTGGACAGTCTGTCTGCAGTGCCCAGAAACTCCCCCACCCTTCCTCTGCTCAGTCCAGGAGTGTTAAGAAACTTTCTTAGCACTCAGAAGCAACCACATCTTCTCCTCCTCCTTCCTGAGTGGAAAGCCTGGACCTTACACCCTGTAAGAAAACCCAGAACCCATCTGCATGACTGTTTACAAACTACAGAAACACATGAGACTTGTATCCCGACCCTATGGGCTAGGCTGCCCCAGCATGGGGTACCTGTACTGTAGAGCTGCAAGGCCAGTTCTTGCACAAAGTGGGTGGTCTTACAGCCCCGCAAGAGGTGCTCACCGTCATTGCCCCCTCTGCCATTTCTGATGGGTCACTACCTCATGGCGGGGCTGCTATGCTGTCCCAGCGAGTGTCATTGACTAAACTTGAAATACTTCGGAGCTCTGAGCACATCATCCCGAGCCATTCTGAGCTGTGTTCTGGGAATGTTGGCGTCCCTGTCCACTCTTTTAAGGGTGTCCAAGATACCTAATCAGGGGCAGGCCCCCAGATCCACTTATTGCACAATCGGCCGACAAGATGGAAGCACAAACTGGTTGTGATTTGAGCACAATAGCAGGCCTCTGGGCAGACGGTCTGAGCAAGCTTGGGTGGGAGAGGTCTTTCCCAGATGGCCTGAGTCTTAAATTAGACTAGGGATGCCCCTGTCTGTGTCTGACTCACCCATGTACTTCTGGGACTTGTCATACTACTTCTTGTGTCCATATTGAGACCTGAGGCCCAGGCCATATCTGTATGCTGTGGGGCCCTCCCAAGACACCCCCACACCCCAGGCCTTTAAAAACACGGGTACAGCTTGACCCCACCGTGCTGAGCCTGAAGAGCCTGGCCCTGGGCTCCCATCTCCTGAGCTAACCCCCACAGCCATGTTTCTGAAGCTGAGGGGCTTCCATCTGGATGGAAAGTGTCTATGTCCCCACTCTCTTAGGCCTTCTCTGCACAATCCTGGGCCAGGACCCATTCCAGTATTAACCAATTCAGTGTTTGCTCTTGTTGGAGAGACTTGATTCTACAGCAGCCAGCTCCCCTTCTGAGAGCTGAGCCTGGAGCAGCCTTTAGAGACTGCCCAAGGAGAAAAAGAACGTGAAGAGGAGGCTTGCCCAGCCCAGCCCTTGATGTGGTCAGAGTGCCACCACCAACTACTTGAAAAGGGACAGCTACGGATTAGGAAGTAGCCTCCCACTCTTGTCCCAGCTGCAGGCTTGGAATTGTCTGAGGTCGTGTGGCTTGAGCAAAGGGCAGTATAAAGCACAAAGCCATGCCAGGAAGGTGCTGCCTCTCTGGGTGTTCTCCAGCTACCTGTTGTGGTGGTAGCGCGGGTGGGAAGCTGATGTGAAGTCGGGACACACTTCACATCTCTCCCCTGCCCTTTCCCAGTTCTTGGAGGCTTCCCTGGAGTCTAGGCTGGGTGCAGGCATACCTGGTATGTTTGTGTGGGCAGGACCTGCCCTGCAGCAGCAGTGAATTCCTTCCCTTCACGTGGCCCAAAGCTGGGGCATCTGTCCCTTTGTCTTTTCAAGCAAGAAACTTCTAACTGCTTCCTTTGCTGAGCATAGTGGCCAGGGCCTCCGCAGGCCTTCTGAGCCCACCCCCTCCTGACTCCAGCCTTCACTGCTCCTTATGAGCAAGAGCAGAATCTGCAGGGAAAGTCATTCCTTTGACATCATTGGTCTGCCCCCTGTGCCCACCTTCCTTCATCCAGCACCCAGCTGACCTCCTTTTGCCTCCTCCCCTCCACCTTCCTAAATAAAGGCTTTGTCAGAAAGTGGGAAGTCGGTACTACTGAGAGTCGGAAAAGACCGCTGAGGTCTCGGGGCCCTGCCACCAGCTCTTATAGCCATTGCCCCTGCCCAGGTTGCTCGCTCTTATTTGGCTCATATGCTCTCCTGTGATGCGGTAGCACAAGGTGTGTATATGTTTTGTACCTCTGCTGATGACTGTACATAGTGTATGAAAGTTATTTAAGCCTCATGCTGTACATTTCTGTTCTGGAATTGGATGTGTGTGTTTTAAGAACTTGTCATAAATAAAACCCGAATGACCATTGTCCATAGACTGTATGGCTGGTGGGCTGTTGACCTGTGGCTGGTGGCTCTTTTTTTAGGGGTGGGATGTTGTTTAGGGGTAGGTGTATAAGACTGGCCTCTGTGACTGGGCCCCATGGGAGGGAGTGGTCTGCACTGAGTTTAGGGTTTTTTGGAATCTGTTACCTTCTCCTCCCAACCCTCCAAGTGGCCTGCAGGGTCCAAGGCAGGTACAGTCATTCAGAGCAGACACTCAGCATTAACTAGCACACACTACCAGGTGCTGCTCCGTGTGTTCTTTGCTAGATCATCCCTATCCCTGGTAACAGGTGATGGTTTCTTTATGAAATGAGGACAGTCATGAGAAAGGGGTGACTCATCGGGACAGAGCTGGATTCTATCAGCCTGCCCCTCCTCTACCCCCACCCCACCCCTCTGCTTCCCTTCACTAACATAGCGCATGCTTTTTCTAGGACTTGGGACTCCCTGTTGTGTGGTAAATACTGGATGTATTTTGAAGACAGAAATGTAAATGTACTGAAGAGCTCCTCATAAACTCTGGTGGTTGTGACTTTATTATTAGATCAGTACTTCTCAGTCTTTGGAAAGCTCTATCCTCTACCACCCCTTTTCATTTGGGGGGCTGGGAATGAACCCAGAGCCTCGCACACACTAAGCGCATGACCTACCCCTGATTTACCCCTCCATCCCAACTACATTGTTTTGTCACCTATCCAGCTGTCTGTACTCTTGAGTGTCTGGCCTACTCCTTAAAACCAACCATCCCAGGTTCGAAGGCTCTTCGTCATGACTTCTGGATAGCCAGGAAGCTTTTGTCACTTTGTCAGAAACAAACAAACAACAACAAAAAAAAAGTGGCTTCAGAACCCATGCAAGCCCCTGCTGCTTATGCTGACCCAACAAGCTAGAGTCCCATGCTGGGTGGGAAGGGATTCTGAGAGAGGCAGAAGAGCAAGTGGGTGGGACCCCTAGCCACAAACAAGAGACACCGTGCCCAGCCCTGCCCTCTGTCCCCAGACTCTTGCGCAAAAACAGAACCTTCTGCCTTGGAGAATGGGGTGGCTTCCTGGAGATCATTGTTGGCTGGCCAACTGAGCCCCACCCCATGCCAGTCTCCTGTCCCACCCCTACTCCCCAAAGCTCATATTTTACACAAGATTCTCTTCCACGCCACAGACAGCTGAAGCCTGTTGTGAATTGTGGAAAGTTCAGCCACAACCACTGCTGAGCTGTCGTAGAGATGAAGTTCGAGGGAGGGAGGGACGGAGGGAGGGTCTCAGCAGGTTCCTCCTTACACTGATTCCTCCCCTCATGTCCCAGACGGTTGGCAGCAAGTTTTTCCCAATTCAGGTCAGCCTATGGGAACATCAACATCCTTGGCAAGGGACCCAGAATTAAGAGATTCTTAAATACGGAGTAGGGGGCAGGGTTAGAGAGATGGCTCAGTAGTCAAGAACACTACTGTTCTTTCTAAAAGTATATTTAAAGCTGGGCATGGTGGTACCCACCTTTAATCTTAGCACTCAGGAGGCACTAAGCACTAAGTTTGGGGCCAGCCTGTTCTACAGAGTGAGTTCTAAGATAGCCAGGGTTACACAGAGCAACCCTGTTTAAAAATAAACTAATAAATTTAAATTTTTAAGTGTGTGTGTGTCCTACACATACGTGTGTGGGTGGGTATCATGTGCATGCCTGTGGAAGTCTGAGGTCTTCCTCAATCACACCCCACCTTGTTTGTTTATGTATTACATTTTAATTATTTTTTATTTCTTGAGACATGGTCTCATTGTGTAGACCAGGCTGACCTCAGACTTACAGAGCAGTGCCTTCCTCTGCCTCCTGAGTGCTGAGGCTAAAGGAGTGTGCAGCCACACCTGGCTTCTACCTTACTTTTGAGGCAGAGCTCCTTCAATTGAGAATGTGCTCATTCAGTCCGGCCAGGAAGCCAATTCCCCACCCCACCCCCGCCAATCCTCCTGTGTCCGCCTCTGCAGCACTTGGGTTAAATGGGCACACCCCCACACTCTGCTCTTTTCTGTGGGTCCTGTGAGGGTGGACTCGGATCAGACACTAGCGCTGAGCCCTCATTGTCTAAGCTGGGTGGCACCGCAAAAGACCTATTTTTCCAAATCCCTCATTTTATACACAAAGGGAATTGAGGCCCAGAGAGGCCAACAGAATTAGCCAAATGGATAGTGGGACAGAAAAGGCTCTGGAATCCATTCTTTTATACGTGTCTCTTGGTTTGACTAAGGTGAATGGGCTGATGTGGGCACACCCCGTCTTGGAGGAGGTTTTTATCCCCAAAAACCCCTATTAACTAGTTTTGTTTGATTTTATTCTTAATATAAGCCATACCATTTATCCTTGCTTACAGCCTTTGCCCTTTGGGAGCAAGGAAGGGGTTGAAGATATTACTGAGTCTTGGATGTTTCCATCTCCTTCCATGTATAAAGTCTTCAGCTCAGAAGGCTTTCTAGTGGTAACTGGTGGCAGGTAATGATAAGCCAGGGAACAGGCTGAGGGGAAATGTGAGAAGCACCTCCTGGCCACTGCAGAGATTAGAGCAGGGCCTTCTATGCCACTTTGGGCTAGTTTGCAGGCAGGTGAACTTGTAACAATGTGAGAAAGGTGTGGGCCTAGGAAGGCCCATCAAGGAAGAGGCACCTCAAGCTCCTGAAGGCTTGTGTGCAGGAGACAGATGGTAATGTGAAGGTCTGAGCCTGTGTCGCCAGGCCCTGCTTCACAGTGGATGGTGCCAGCCAAGCCAGAGCCGGCTTGCTCACTGAAGGAGCTTGCGTTTGTTGGAGGAAATTAGATCGTTGTTCTATAAGCTTATCCCATAGCTGAAGGTCAGGGTAATAGACAGGGTGGTGAGGGCAGACAGGCTACAGGAGCCACAGATGACCCTGCATAGACCCAGTGCCCTGCAAGGACTCCGCTGGGTAAGATCACAGTAAAACAGGGGCATGAGAAAGATCAGGCACTGCCCTGGCTCCTTAGCCCAGCAGGGGCAGGACACTCTGGCTCTTCGGAAGAATGGTGACTATACCAGTCCCCTTGGGTTCTCCCTTGGGCCACAGCCACTGGCTGGGCAGTGCCCAGGGGCAGCCACGGTGCTGCTTTTGCAGATGCTTCTACCACAGCTAACCACACTCTCTGTGAGCTCACAAAAAGAGCCCTAAGTCAACCACTTCCTGCTTCAGCGAGCCAGAGGGGACACGGTTGTCTGTCAGCAAGAACACTGTCCAGCCACTAGAAGAGTTCTAGACCAGCCTGGGCTACATAGCAAGACAGTATCTCAAATAAAATAAAGTCTGGATATTGTGAGACACAGCTATAATCCCAGAACTCAGGAGACTGAGGCAGGAGAATATGAGTTTGAGGCCAGGCTGGGCATATGGCAAGACCCTGTATAAAAACAAAATGAACAACGAACTCTGCATGCCTCGTGTGTCTAGCATGCAGTCTGTAATTTAAGTTGGTTCAAAGAAAACCACCTTAAGGTCACATGGCTGAATGGGAGTAGGCGCGAGGCAGCAGAGCCAGAGAAGCTGCCAGATAATTTCTGCATGCAAGGCAGCCCATAACCACAAATTGACATCCAACTACACACACACACACACACACATACTCATACGCATACACACACACGCACACGCAAAGAGCTTGGCTTCTCTTTTTATTAGCAGAGTTCTATAGTGCAGGACTAGGGGCGGAGGTAGCCTGCTGTCATAGTGTTGGTGACGAGCCTTCATCTTGGACCCTAGCCCCTAGCATGTTGGCTCAGTGTTATCTCCTTTGAAGCCCCTTTGAGCATAGGCAAGAGAAAAAAGTCTTGGGCTCCGACACCACGTTCTTGGCCTCTAGGATGTAGAACGTCTGCATGGTGAGGCAGCTGACTATGGGATCAGGGTCCCTCTGCATGTACATCAAGGCTGTAATAGATACAGGGGTGGAACAGTGAGCAGAGAGGTGACTGGCTTTGGGAAACGGCACGACACTGCTCGGAGGAAGAACACAAACTAGCAACTTTTACAGTATAAGCAGAGATTTCTTCTACAAATCCACACTGTTTTTTTTTTTTTTTCATTCAAGATCCCAAACTTACCCCGGGCTTATAGAAACACCGATCTTTTGGTCCTCCCACTTGCCCCTCCCCAACTCTGGCCTCCTCCCTCATTCTGTGTGAAGTCCTCTGACCCCCAGGAGAACTGCAAGCTGGGACAGAGCCATACCTTGGGGTGTGTGGGGGAGTCACTGTGTCATGAATGCAATGCGAGGGATAGGTGAGAGAGAGGCCCAGTGTGCAGAGGACATGTCTCAGGGACAGTGAGAACACAAAGGCTCCCACACTATAACACGAACAGTGGTGACATTCCAGTGGGGAGGGAAGCGGACACGGGCACCCCAGGGAGTGAGGTAGCTCTTTCCTAGGGAGAGTTTAAGGGGCCAGCCTGGCTGAACGAATGAGTGAGTGAATGAGTGTGTGGAGCGGAGGTGCTCTGACCAATAACCCAGACCCATGTGCCTTGGAGATGTCCTTCCGGATGATGGCCTTTTGAACCCTCCTGCCTTCATTTCCAAGCCACCCCTCTGATACAAGTATACCCCTAAAAGATGCAAGCAGTAGGCAATGGGGCGACCACTCACCTGCATGTTCCTCTTCGATTTCCTCTTTCTCTGCCCTGTTAAGGATCCGGATAATCTGACCTGCAGGGGCACACAGGCACTCAGTGGCCTCGCAAAGGGCCAGTGGGCCCTAACTGTAAGTTCTCTGGTAAAAGTCATCATCCCATCCTTTTATCTGTCCTTCCTACCCTTGGCTACCAGCTGGACTTGCCCCATGAAGCCAAGCTGCTTCTCCATTTCTGTGAAGGGCTCTAAGCAATTGGGCCAGGTACCAATGATGCTTGCCCATGGGGTGACAGGAGGTAGTGTCCACCTGTCTTTAAACTTCCTCCCCTAGGGAGCACACACAGACCTGACGCTCCACCCTTTGGGAGCTATGCTGGTTTCTTAGGAGTTGCCCATTCTGCTAATACATGGGCTGTCCCTCCCCAGCCAGGCGCTCCCTGTGGTGAGAGGGACCAGATGGGGACAGTGCCAAAGACTCTGTAATTACCTGGGGTCCTGTAATTAACTCCTCGAATGCCCAGCCCTCAATCGATTTGAAAAACCCAACTTCAAGGAGACAGTGGCTCCGAGATGACAGAGGGCCATCATACCTGAAAACCACACAGCCACCTGGCGGATGGGGCCCTGCGGGCTCTTGAAGAGAGCCACACTCTGCTTCAGAAGCCAGAGCGCCCTGCGCCTTTCCTGCCGCAGCTGGAAGAAGCAGCGTTAGATGACACAGCTGAGGTGCCAGTTCCCCTGCCTCTCAGACAGTCTGAGAGGGCGGTGGACGGAAGTGACCCCCAACTGCGAACGAAATCCTTCAGAACCTCCTAAAATTCACCTCCAGTGTCCCAGCTTCCGAAACCTTATTTCTTCCATGAAGCCTTCCTAACTTGACCAAACCTCGGGGATGACAATGTATATAAACCCCTGATATACTGAGTCCTCAATTCTACTAGTGTCTAGGTTTCTATGTCCCCACAGCCTCAGGCATTGATGGCGCATGGTTGGGAAGGTATAGAAGGTGTGGCCTCGTTGCAAGCGCGTCACTGGGGGCAGTCTTTGAGAATTTAAGGACTTGGGCCATTTTTAGTTGGTTCTCTCTGCTTCATGCTTGTGGTTCAAGACTTGAGTCCTTGGATTCCATGCTGCCACCATGCCTTCCCTCTATCACCTTGGACTTTAACCCCCTGGAACTGTAAGCTCAAATAAATTCTCCATGGTGTTTAATCACAGCAGTAGAAAAGGAACTATTATGCTAAGCATGACCATTCCTCCCCTGTGAAGATGACCCCCTTTTCTGGGAAGCCTTTCTTCAAGTCCAAGCTGGGCCAAGTGCACACTGCCTTTGTATTAGAAAGCACATTCCTCTCCCTTACCCCTTCCTGAAGTACTCCAAATCACCAATTCATGTTCCTAGCTCTCCAGGGTAGAGAGAAAGTTCAGAGAGGGCAGAAAGCACCACCAGGTGGCCAGTACAAAGTAGACACACTGATGAATAAGCTATGCGTAGTTACTGCTGAGCGCAGCTGCAGAGAGCAGACAGATTCAGATGCTTAGGGCCAAGAGTGTGGGGGTCCAGGGGCTGGCCCCCTTGCACAGAGCTGGCCCCCTTGCACAGAGGTGGCCCCCTTGCACAGGGCTGGCCTCCTTGCACAGAGGTGGTCCCCTTGCACAGGGCTGGCTCCCTTGCATGGGTCAGAATGATTAGTCAGCTGCCGGCTTACCAGGGCACTGAGGATGGTGAATGCGTCCTTCTTGGCGAAGACCCTCTTGAGTTTGGACCAGCCCAGGATGGTAGCTGTGTTGTAGAGGCTGAGCCTGCAGACCTGGGGAGATAAGAGGTTCAGCACATGGAATCGTGGGGATGACACTGGGCAAATTTGGCCTTGGTGGATTGAAGAACCTGCAGGGATCTGGGCTTTGGAGAAAGATAGAGCTTGCCCAAGCCTCTGGCTCTACTGAAAACCTCTCTCTCTCTCTCTCTCTCTCTCTCTCTCTCTCTCTCTCTCTCTCTCTCTCCCTCTCCCTCTCCCTCCCCCTCGCTCTCTTCCTATGAAGAAGTTAAAGTGACAGTTCTAATGCTTTTACAGTAGTAACATTGAGCTCCACAGCTCTGCGGCTCTCTACAGTGCAGCCTTTGGCACCATGGCTTTCCCGCCCCAAAGCAGTCTCTCTGAAAACAAACATCTCCAAAGTCTTTGTTTGTTTGT
>CM053757.1:3601629-3695955 GCA_028658305.1 Pachyuromys duprasi | reverse complement strand
AAGGGAAACAGGGACTGTTTCAGTCATGAACTTGATGGCTGACTCTTTGACCCTTCCCCATACATGCCAGGGAGTAACAGCCTGGCTAGATCCCAGGGGAGGACATTGCAGCCAGCCCTGAGGAGACAAGATGAGCTGGGGTTGGATGGAAGGGGAGGAGGTCCTCCCCTGTTGGTGAACTTGGAGGGGGTGGGGAGAAGATGAGGGAGGGATGGGGAGGGTGGGAGGGAATGAGGGAGGGGGCTACGCCTGGGATGCAAAGTACCTAACCTGTGATTGATATAAAAATAAATAAAAAAAACACTCAACAAATATTGAGGGGTGAAGTGGCTTTGTGTCATATTGTCTGAGCATTTACAAACAAGCGAATAAAGAAAACCACTGAAGTAAAAAAAAAAAAAAAAAGAAAGAAAGAAATATTTGGGCAACTGTAACGGGTCGTTTTCTCCTCTTAGTTTAAAAATATACATGACTGTTGAAAAGAAACATAACAACTTTTGGCAGTTTCTTCAATCTATGTAAATGTGAGGTGAATGACAGCTATCATGTGAAGCAAGGAAGGCAGAGGAAGTTATTGTAAGATCTTCCTTTTCTTAAAGTTATAGATACCAACTAGTAATAGAATGCTATGTGGTCACATAAAAATTCTTAATTGCCAAATAAATTAAAGGTAAAATCTAATCCACTGAATGTATGGGTAAAGAAAAATGTAAATACCTGAAAGAATTCAAGTAATTCAAACAGGAGACTATAGATATACATAACAGAGAGACAGACAGAAAACAAATCATAAAATGGTGCATAAATTCAAATAAACCACTAATTACATTAATTGTAAATAATCTAAGTATACAAATTAAAAGCTAGGTAGGGGGCTGGAGAGATGGCTCAGAGGTTAAGAGCACTGGCTGCTCTTCCAGAGATTATGAGTTCAATTCCCGGCAACTACATGGTGGCCTACAACCATCTACAATGAAATCTGGTGCCCCCTTTTGGTGAGCAGGTGTTCATGCAAATACACATTGTATACATAATGAATAAATCTTTAAAAAAATTAATAAATAAAAGCTAGGTATTTTCACACTGGATAAACACACATGATATAGCTT
This sequence comes from Pachyuromys duprasi, assembly GCA_028658305.1. Classification (NCBI taxonomy): domain Eukaryota; kingdom Metazoa; phylum Chordata; class Mammalia; order Rodentia; family Muridae; genus Pachyuromys; species Pachyuromys duprasi. The sequence goes on along the minus strand of CM053757.1, from coordinate 3,694,846 downwards.
TGTGAAAAAGTGTTTGCCCAACACGCATAAGGCTCTGGGGTCAATCCCCACTACCACAAAAAAATAGTACAAACACATACAACAACCAAACACCCCAAAGATATAACTATAAGCTATGTAAAATAAATTTATTATATACATATATTAGTTAATATATATTAGATATATATTAGTTAAAATAAAAGAGCAGAAGAGCAACTGGGCCTTAGTCCAAAAGGCACAATTTGTTATATTAATAGGATAAAAAAGAAAGAAATGCATAATCATTTTAATAGATGCAATAAAAATTTTTAAGTAAATTTAATTTCCATTTGTGATAAACAGTCTCAAACTACAAATATAAAGACACTTTCTTTTTTTACCTTTAAAATACTTAAATTTTCAGTTTCAGGGGGTCTGATGCCCTCTTCTGGCTTCTATGGGCAGTGTACTCGTGTGCACAAACCTACATACAGTTGTGTACCATACATATAATAAAAAATAAAAAATAAAGTGTGTGCATGTGTGCATATGCGTGTGCAGGACAAAAGACAATTTGTGGTGCTGAAAAATGGCTCAGCAGTTAAAAGCACTGGCTGCTCTTTCTGAATACCTAGGTTCAGTTCCCTGCACGTAAATGGCAGCTCACAACCATCTGTAACCCCAGTTCCAGGGAATCCGGCACCTTCTTTTGGCCTTTGCTGGTACCAGGCATGCACACGATGCTCAGACATGCATGTAAACAAAACACCCACATACAAACAATTAAATTGAAATTTTAAAATAAGACAACTTGTGGGACTCTGTTTTCTCTTATGGCCTACGGGTCCCAGAGTTTGAGCTTGGGTGGCGGTACCTGCTAAGCCATCACGCTATATAGTTGTAGATACAGGAAACTCTAGAAAAGGCTAAATGACGGGGACAAAACACAGATCAGTGGGTACCAGCAACTAAATGTACAGAAAGAGGCGGGTCCTAGAAAGTACAACTGGGGAGGGGTTCATGGATCTCCCACCATGGTTGTGGTGATGGTGGTTGTGACTATACATTTAGAGAAATCATATATCTATATGCCAAAAGGATACATTTGCTACATATTTGCATAAAATATTGCTACATAAAATATTAACTTTATTTTAAAAAGAAAATTATAGTATAGATTTATACTATATTATTAAGAAGCCATTACAACTTTGCCTAATAAAGGGTATTACTTAGGAAATTCTGTAATAAAACATTAAATGAAAAAATACACAAATTGGTAAATATGGTATGGGCTTAACTATATTATATATAACATATTATATATAATACACATGTGTTATATAATATGTACGTAGTATATATAAATAGCTTTTTAAAACACTGCTTTCAGAAGGTAGACAAATTATAAATCATATCCAAATGATAACAAAAATGCTATTGGCTAAAATTTAATATTTTTTGGCTTTGTGTTTTCTGAATTTTATATGCTTCAAATATTTCCTGCAGTGAAGTGGACAGCTCTTAGAATCACTCTGCCCTGAATAAATAAGAAAATACTTAATATTGACTACATTGTGAGAGCAAGCTAGCAGCTGGAGGGATGCATTCGGAGCATGGACACCCACATAAAAAGCTGCGTGCGGCAGCACACGTCTGTAAGCCCAGCACTGGGGAGGCAGAAGGGGCCGAGAGCCTGGTGACAAGCTCACCAAGCTGAACTGGTGAGCTCCAAATTCAGTGAGCAACCTGTCTCAAAAAAAATAAGATGAAGTGTGGCTATGGAAGATGTATGACATCCTGTCTAGCCTCTGCACACGTGAACAAATCTGCAGACACACATGAACACACACAAAGGCCAACAGTGGCTTGTAAGTTTGTAGCCGACAGGGTGGCTCACCTTTGCGACTGTTCCTTTATCTTGAACAGTGACAGGATAACCTCGTCCGTGTGGGACTGGACCAGCAATTGGAAGACCTTCTTTATGGCACTCTGGACGGTTTTCTCGGTGACCCTGTCTACGCAGTAGTAAATGAACTGGATGATTTCTGGCACCTGAAAGAGCAGGAGGGAGGCTTTTTCTGGACAGCAGAAATAGTGACTGGGAGTCACTATTTAAAGTGTGGGGCTGCAGACAATATAGTACCCAGTATCAGGACCAAGTCCTGACATCTGACCAGCTGCTCCAGAGCACTATGGACCTGTGGCTCCCAGACTTTCAGAGGGGCAGATAGAAAGCAGCCATGGAGGGCCATTCCATGTCTGGAAAGCATGGCATGAAGAATAAAGGAAGAATGATGTGGGAAACGGAAGCCAGGGTCATATGACTTTTGCCTCTAAAGAACACTGTGAAGGGAGGGGGTATTTGGAGCATCCTTCTGTTTCCTAGCATGTGGAACAGAGGCTGCTGCATGATGAATGGCATAGACTGGGGTCACTGTACTACTTGGGTTTGAATGTCACTTCCAAACTTACTTGCTACCTCTGTGAGATTTTCATCTTCCTTGTCTTTTGTGTCCTCACGTAGAAAACAAGAGGAATGTTTTCATCTACCTCAGCATCTGAGTTAGCACACCTGTGTTGGCTAGAACAGTGCTTCTCAACCTGTGGGTCATGACCCCTTTGGCAGCCAAATGGCCCTTTCATAGGGGATCACATATCAGATATCCTGCATAGCAGATACTTACATGAGGAGCTGTATTAAAGGGCATTAGGAAGCTTGAGAACCACTGGACTAGGATATTGCCTGTCATGCAAAATGTTCAGAGACTTCAATCTCCAAGGCTTATGACCTCTTTGAGCCTTTCCTTATTGCCTTACATTAATTTACTCTCTCTCTCTCTCTCTCTCTCTCTCTCTGTGTGTGTGTGTGTGTGTGTGTGTGTGTGTGTGTGTGTGTGTGCAGTGACTGTGGAGGCTAAGAGCAAAGGATCCCCTGGTGCTGAATTACAAGTGAGTGTGAGCTTCCCCATACAGGTGATGGAAACTGAACCCTTGGGAAGAGCAGTACACACTCTTAGCACCCGAGCCATATCTGCAGCCGGATCTTACCTATTTTTAAGTAAGCAGTTTGCGAATAAAAAGCTGCGTTTAAAGTAAAGAACCTTTCTAGGTTGAAGTTTGGGTATAATCATGGTGTATTCTCAACACAGGCATATGCCATGAATCAAGGGACCCAATGAATGAGTTTAATGGGAGAAAAACGATAAAGGATGGAGAGCTGCTTCTTTGCAGGATGCAGAGAATGGAACACAAGCCAGGGGCAAACACAGAATGCCATTCCCAGGACCGTTTATAAGATGGGTGACAAGTGTCTTCGCCCTCCCTGCCTTGCATAACGCTAACGTATACTATTTACTTTTGATTTTGCGATGACCGTGTTGCTTACGGTGGAGTCTGGCTGCCACAACACTCACTAGAATGGCCCCAGAGGCGCCTTCAGCTCTGCCCACCCATCGGTATAATCCAACGGCTCTGCAGGCCAGAGAGCCACGAAGGGTTGGACCCAGGAGAGCTGACAGGCCCTACTAAAGAGATGTGGTGAGCAACAGAGAGGTTGGGTCAAGCCATTCAAATGACAATGGCACTATAAATTCCCAAGATCTTTTAAAATGATTTAGTAACCAGAGCAGCTAAAGTGAAACTGTCCTGTCTTCATATTATTGAGAGCAGTCCTCTCTCTGCCAGAGGAGTCTCAGCATTCCACTTCTATTTGTGGCCATGTCTCCTAAGTGTTTATCTCCTTTAAATACACATCCAGCTCCTGCCTTGTGATTTTTCCAACTTTCTGATGGCACAAAAGCAATACACATTCCTTAAAACATTACTTTGATCTAACTCCCACCTTCTCTAGGGGCATGGCATATGCGACAGGATTCTCTTGATGCTGGGTGGTGGCAGTGAGCTATGGTTTTGTTAGTCTCCAGATGAGGAGACGGCCAACAATATAGCGTGCTGCTGAGCCAGGCTGTTTGGTTGGCAAGGTGTGTTCTCAGCTTCCAATATTTTCAGTGAGTTTATTACTATACTCCATCACCAAGCTGTCAAGGAGCATCTGCATATTCCTAGCTTGTGAAGGCATGAATCTGAAATACCTCCAGTGGGTTCATGCTTTGAATTTGCTCGTCAGCTGACAGCATTATTTTGAAAGCCTGTGGAACATTTGGGGGACCTAGCTAGCAAAGACAGATCCCTAGGAGCAGGTCTCTAAAGGCGGCGGCCCGGGCCCAGGTTTCTGTACACTGCCCTGATTCCTGGTCTACTGCCATGGGAACAGTCTCCTCCATCACCCTTGCTGCCAGGTACTGAGATTCTCTGCCATGTCTTCCTTGTCATGGTGGACTGAAACCCTCTCAAACTGTGAGGAAAAACAATCCTCCCCCCCTTTTTTTCTTTTCAAGATCACATCTTTCTGTGTAGCGTTGGCTATCCTGGAACTCGCTCTGTAGACTGGGCTGGCCTCAAACTCACAGACCTGCCTGCCTTTATCCCAGCACTTAAGCCCAAGTCCTGAGACTAAAGGCCTGCCCCACCACCACCAGGCTAGCTTTCCTTCTTAAAGTTGTTTCTGCCTGGCACTTAGTTGGTCACTGATATCTATACCTGCATCTACCTTTGTCCTTGACCACGCATCCTCCCACCTCCATGAAGGAGCAGCTACACAACACAACTCATGCACAGTGTCTGGAAGTAGGAAGGATAGCCAAGGTCTCTTCTGGTCCTGTGAGGCCACAGCACTCTTCCACTGTATCTTTGACCCAGTGCTTGCCTTCCTCATAGAGATGGAGGCCTGGTCATCACTACTTCATTCTTTCTCACAGAAACAAAGCAAAACAAAGCAAAACAACAACAACAACAAAAACCTTTTGCACTATTGAGAAAACCACTTTCCATATGGCTTTGCTCTTCAGGGCTAAGGGACTTGGGGCTGCTCAAGTTCAAGTTGATAGGAAATAAAACAACACCCTAAAATAGAACAGAAAGACATTGAAGCAGTGAGCCCCCCAGGAGCCTACCTTGGCAACTTCTGAAAAAGGGTGCTGCAGGATTGTCTTTAACATCTGGGAGGCTGCAAGGACATCATTCTTGCTGCCGCTGGTCATGGCCTCCATGGCCACCAAGATCACATCAGCTCTCTCTACAGGGGTCAGGTATCTCCTGAAGAACTAAGAGAAGAGAGGACCTCTCCATGCCAGCATTCTGCTTGAAGGCTGCCCCCAAAGTACCCAATGTGCACAGAGACCCATCAGACAGGGTTCCTTTAGGAGGCAGCCTGGGAGGCACCTTTGCTGTGAGGTCATCTCCAGAGAACCACCAACTCTGATGGCCCCAAAAAGGAATAGCAGTCAGACAATGTGACACAGAGGATGATGCCAAAGGACCTTCCTTTCTAAACTTGAACTGCAGTCAGGTGAGCCCACTGGGAATATGTTCTATGCCTAGTGGCTTTACAGCGTTCCAAAGTGAGTAGAGAGCAGCCAGGCATTGCCTGCTAACAGGAATCTGCAACTGGGAAACTCACTGCGGCCAGGCGGTATTGGTACCAACTCTGTGAGTGGCTCTGTTGTTGGGATCTAGGGAGGACTGCAGGCAAGATGCTCGATGCCTTTGCCCTCTGAGTACTCAGCATCATCCAGGATAGGGACGGAGGAAAGGAAGCGTGGAGGAAAATGCTGATAATGGCTGTGGCAGGGCAATGAAACTAACTGGGAAGACTGAAAAAGCTTCCTGGGACCCAATCCTGAGGAGAGCGGGGAGCAAGTTCCAGCAATGAGGTAGAATATGTGAAGGCTGGGTTGGAAGGGACCTCAGTGTGACTACAGTGTCCTGTATGGAAGAGTGGGGCCAGCAGGAAAGGGAGACGAATAAGGACAAGGCAGGACCGACAAGTCAGGACCAGGACCTCGAAGGTAAGAACAACGGAGAGTTCCCACGTGGGCTGAAGGGAATGTTATGAGGCTTGTATTTTAGAAGCATTTTCCTGAATGAATGAGAGATGACTGGCAATGGAGCGTTCGAGGACGAGGCTGCTGTACTGACCAGGCAGGAAGTGAGAGGGGACTCAGAATAACTGCTGTGGGGATGTAGCATGGTGAACAGACTGAAGAGCTACACAGGAGGAAGAGCAGCCAGGTGTGCTGTGGAGTGGGATGTAGGAAGCAAGGACCAAAAGACACTTCCTATACATCTGGCTGAGGTGATCTGGGTTGGCTGAACTTGGGGACATCAGCACTTTTTCCTAAAACTTTCTTGGTGACCTCAAAGTTCACGCAACTCAAGTGTCACTAGGAGAGAATGGATCTTACACTCTTAACCACATGTCCCTGAGAATTTGAAATCTGTAAACACTCCTGTTTGTGGGGATTACTGCGTCTATAATCTACTACCTGACCTCTGCTCTTCCCCACTAGTCTCCCCCTCTGGGCATCTCTCTCTCTCTCTCTCTCTCTCTCTCTCTCTCTCTCTCTCTCTCTCTCTCGCTCGCTCGCTCGCTCGCACGCGCACACAGACACACACACACACAGCCATTTGGATTACCAGTGTGAGGTTCTGCATGTTGGCCACCCAGTTTCCACGGAAATGCTTCTGTAAGTTTTTCAGGATGGTCTCCATCTTCATTCTTACACCTCCAATCCAAAAACAGCAAGTAAGGGACTAGGCCTTAACAGGAAAATGAACTCATGCTCCCATCTCTCCTCCAAGCCTCTGGGAGCAATAGAGACAAATGGATGAAGCACCATTGGCCCAAAAGAACAGAGGGAGTTCCCTAGCGCTTGAGTGAAAGGTAAAGAGGGGATGTGGGTTGGGTCTCAAGCTGGCACCTGTTCCTGCACCAGAACCAACAGTGGACTGAGTCATTCCTAAGAGCTTAGCGGAGAGCAACCCACTTAGTCATAAGAAGTCAGGGTCTCAGAAACTGCCGAGTTTGGGGAGTTTGTCAATTCCCTGGTGCCTCTGTGATCATGACTGTTTGAAACAGAAGGGCTAGTTCAAAAATCCCCACAGTTGTTTCCCAAAAAGAGATGCTTACTTCCCTAGTGTTATGCATATGGCTGGGATGGGACATCTGAGAAACACTGAGGATTCAAGTGGACCCCACAAGTGACTTCAAGCTTAGCTGCCCCTCCCAAGAATGTCATTGGAAAGAACATAGTATCAGAGATGGAGCTGGCATTTATCCGAGTAAAGTTTCCAGTAAAGTTGATCAGTTGATCACCTGGCCTCCCTACATTATGGCATATTGTATCACCTCTCAGATGCCCCTGCTAGAGGGACCAACCTTTTGGGGTATGTCTGAAACAATGCAGGTTTCCACCGAGTCAGTGGTTCACTTACTTCTCTGAAGCACAAGGGTGGTGAACAAGTAATACAGAGCTTCTAACGCTGCTGCACTGATCTCTTGGCTGGGATCCAGGCAGAAGAGGCTGAAGGTGCCTATCAGTTTCCCAATTATGGAGAACGATGCCATGTTCTAACAGGAAGCAGAAATGGTTACCCCTCCTCCTCCTGATGGGGCTTCTCCCCGCTAATGCGCCCCACCCCAAGCTTCTTCCTTCTACATTCCATTATCATCATCTCTATGTGTCCCAGTCCTTCCTACCCAACAGTCTCCTAGCTAAGAAAAGCCTCCCTAGACGACATGCAGGGAAACAAACAGCCGGAGCCTTGAAACATATTACCCAGTGGGCACTGGGCTGGCATCCAGCTGTATAAGCCAAGGACCCCAACCAGGCTCATCCAAGTTTATTAAGCCCAGGACAAACCAAAGAACAAATCAAGCCTCTTGATTGTCAGGGACAGAAATAAACACTAATGCGGAAAAGCAGCACGTTCTCTGACTAACTGCCTTCCAGCTGCCCCCACAGAGCCCTGGGCTCAACCAGCGTCCCTGCCCAGAGAAACAAGGCATGCTGGGTCAGCCTTGCATGGTTCCAGAAATACTCACTGACAGATCAGAGAAATTACAAATAAACCTCAGCAGTCGGGAAATAGCGCCCAGCGCTCGGATCTGCTCGTGCACTTTGTCTGACTGCGTTAACCAAGGTAAGATGATCTGTAGAAGGGACAGAAAGACTCATCAACGTGGCGGTGGAGCAGGGCTCCCTTCCTGGCTTGTCCTGTGTCTACCGCTGACAACCAGAAAGACGAACAGGAGGAAGCTACAATGGGCACTACAGGAGCCCAGACCCATTGAAATTGGTAAAGCAAGTTCTTAGTCACTCAACCTGTTGCCTTCTGAGCCTCTTCACACAGGAAATGCTTCAAGAGAGAACACGGTACACCTTCAAGGGCAAGAAAGAGTAGCAGGGAGTGGAAGATGGAGTCATCTCGACAGCATATACATTAACCCCCTCCCACTAGGCCAGGCTCGGGAGTGAAGTGTCCTCTGAAGGGTGAACTCGGAGCCAGTGGTTTCTAGGGCTCGATAATAATGTGCTTCCAGAAAGGATTCTGTGGACAAGGACTCGCGTTATCCTGTGAGCTCACATCATCCTGCAAGATGGCATTTTGTTGCTCTTTGAGGTTGAGGCTCCACCAGAGGGGAGGGGCCTTTGTCCCACTTGGTGCTCACTTTCCAAAAGTGGATCTGGGTCAGAGCTGAGGACCAGCTCCTTTCCCCTTATCGTGTGAAAAGGGGGATAGCCTGAGTCTCAGCCGCACAGGTCTTTAATCCCAGCATTTGGGAAGTAGAGTCAGGCAGATCTCTGAGTTCAAAGCCAGCCTGGTGTACAGAGGGAGTTTAGGATGGCTTGGCCTACACAGGGAAACCCTGTCCTCAAAAAGCAAACAGAGAGAGAGAGGAAAGAAAAAAGCAGAGCCTGTGTAAAGAAAAGAAACAAGAGAGATGAGCTGGGACAGTGGTTTAGTCAGACAGCATTTGACCTGAGGACCTGAATCCAATACCTAGCAATAGGGAGAACAGGAACGAGAGGTGGGGAAGGAAAGGCAGAGGGTCAGATGGCGGGGGGGCACCATCCATACCTGGTAACCAATACAAACTCAGACATGTCAGAGATGTATTCTTAAAATCTAGAATTAAGCTGGTCTGGGTAGATTACACCTATAACCCTAGCATTCAGGAGACAAAGGCAGGAGGACTGTTGTGAATCCAAGGCAAGCCTGAGCTTTATTTCTTCATGTGCAATGACTCAATATATAATATTTTAAACAAAAGAGTCCTACCATTGAGTTCTGCTGGATAACCAAGAGGAACAGCAGTAGACTGTTTCATTGAGGGGTCTATGGCAATACCCTTGGCTGACAACTTGAAGGAAGATAACAAACACCTGGCACTAGTCTCTGGTGTCTACTCAAGGCATTATTCCACTGTGTAAGAAAACTCCACTGGGGGCTGGAGAGATGGCTCAGAGGTTAAACACACTGGCTGTTCTTCCAGAGATCCTGAGTTAGTTCCCAGCAAACACATGGCGGCTCACAACCATCTATAATGAGGTCCAGTGCCTTCTTCTGGTGTACATGTGTACATGCAGACAGAACATTATATATATAATAAATAAATAGAACTCCACTTAAATTATATATATATATATATATAAATTTTATCTAAAAAATCTTTAGTGTTATTCTACTGTTTAAAGTCAAATTAAAAATTAAAGTTTTCTGGCCAAACTATCATTTTTCTGGCCAAACTATCAAAAGCAATTGATAGGTTCAACACAATCCCCATCAAAATTTCAACATAGTTGTTTATAGACCTTGAAAGGATAATTCTTAACTTTGTATGGAAAAACATAAACAAAAAAATAGGATGGTTAAAGCAATCCTGTACAATAAAATAACTGCTGGAGGTATTACCATCCATGACTTCAAGTTGTGCTACAAAGCTATAGTAATAAAAAAAACAATGCATGGTATTGACATAAAAACAGACCTGTTGTTTAATGGAATCAAATTGAAGACACAGACATAAATCCACACACCTATTGACACCTGATTTTTTATGAAGAAAATACACACTGGAAAAAAGGCAGCATCTTCAACAAACGGTGCTGGTCAAACTGAGAGTCTGCATGTAGAAGAATGCAACTAGATCCTTATTTATCACTCTGCATAAAAACTCCAGTCCAAGAGGATCAAAGCTCTCAACTAAAACCTGATAGAACTGAACCTGATAGAAGAGAAAGTGGGGAAGAGCCTTGAACATATTGGCACAGGGGACAACTTTCTTAACAGAACACCAACAGCTCAGGCACTAAGATCAACAATTAATATGGGATCTCATGAAACTGAAAAGCTTCTGTAAGGCAAAGAATACTGTCAATAGAACGAAATGGCAGCCTACAGAATGGGAAAAGATTTGTACCAACTCCACATCTATTAGAGAACTAATATCCATAATATATAAAGAGTTCAAGAAACTAGATATCAAAAACCAGATAATCCAATTTAAAATGGGACACAGATCTAAACAGAGATTTATTTATTTATTTATTTATTTATTTATTTATTTATTTATTTATTTATTTATTTATTTAGACAGAGTTTCTCTGTGTTGCCTTAGTTGTCCTGGACTCACTTAGGCTGGCCTCAAACTCAGAGATCTGTCTGCCTCTTGCTCCCTGAGTGCTGGGATTACAGGCATGGGCCACCACAACCAGGCTCAGAGGATTCTCAATAGAGGAATCTCAAAGTGGCAGAGAAACATTTAAAGAAATGTTCAACAGGGCTGGAGGGATGGCTCAGCCATTAAAGGCTAGGCTCACAACCAAAAATATAAGAAATGTTCAACATTCTTAGCCATTAGGGCAATGCTAATCAAAACTACTTTGGGATTACATCTTAATCCTATCAGAATGGCTAAGATCAATAACTCAAGCAACAGCCCACGCTGGAGAGGATGTGGAGCAAGGGGAACCCTCCTCCATTGCTGGTGCAATTGCCAACTTGTACAACCACTGTGGAAATCAATATGATGGCTCCTCAGAAAATTGGGAATCAATCTACCTCAAGACCCAGATATACAAATAATGAACATTTGCTCAACCATGTTCATTGACAATCGATTTATAATAGCCAGAAACTGGAAACAACCTAGATGTCCCTCAACCAAAGAATGGATAAACAAAATATGGCACATTTACACATGGAATATTACTCAGCTGTTAACAAGATGGACATCATGAAATTCATAAGCAAATGGACAGAACAAGAAAAAGTCATCCTGAGTGAGATAACCCAGACCCAGAAAGACAAATATGATATATATTCACTTATGAGTAGATATTAGCCAGTAAGTAAATTACAACCAAGCTACAGTCCAGAGATCCAGTGAGGTTAGGTAAGAGGGGGGTGGGATTAAAGGTGTGTGCTAGAGTACATTTTATTCTATTCTAGAGGACTGAAAGCAGGTCGGGATGGAAGTGGGAACGGTCAGAAGCAGAGGAGATGGGATGGAGGGAGAAGGTATGGGGAAAGACTCTGGATTTGGGGGACATTTGTGGGATGGGGTGGGAATCTAGTACAGTAGAAACTTCTGGCATTTATGAAGGTGAGCCTAATGAGACTCTTAGCAACGGGAGATGCAGAGTCTCAACTGGCCATCTTTTATAACCAGTCAAGGCTTCCAGTGATGGGTCTGTATTACATTCAATTGAATTGTTGGCCAAGTGTGTCCCATGGAAATCCCCAAATAACCCAGGCTGATGCTAAAACAAAGGGTTGCACCCCACAAATTGATGGCTGTCCCCAGCGCTGAGAACAACACCCATACAACTTATCGAACATGTAGAAGTCAAGCTGGTATCTACCCCTATTTCTAGTCTCTTTAGTGCAGGAAGGTACTCTGCAGGTTACCAAAAGAGACACGTGGACACCAACTCAGAAACAAAACCTTTGACCTGCAATCTGTCCTGCCTGAAAAATATGCTAGGGCTATAGTGGCACAGAGTGTATAGGAGTGGTCAACCAATGTGTGATTTGCCTATAGGCCCACTCCGTGTGAAAGGACCCATATCTGAAACTGTTTGAGTAACCAAGAACCAGAGACTAGATAGCCCAAAGGCCTAGAGTAAAACCAAATGCCACTGGCAAGAGAAAGAGAGAGAGAGAGAGAGAGAGAGAGAGAGAGTCCTAATGATGTTCTGCTGTACTCATATGTCAGTGCCTTATATGGTGCTGTCATCATCAAACAGTGCTTCCCCTTTGGCAACATATGGGGACAGATGCAGAGACCCAGAGCCAGACATTATGCAGAGAGAGACAGTCTAAAAGGGATGTCTCCATCTAATGCCTCCCCTCATAGCTCAGGGGATCCCACAGAAGAAGAGGCAGAAAGATTATAAGAGCCAGAGGGAATGGAGGACATTAGGAGAACAAGGCCGTCTAAATCAACTGAACAAGGTGCATATGAGCTCACAGAGACTGAAGCAGCAAGCATAGGATTTACATGGGTCAACACCAGGTCCTCTGCACATACATTATAAGCTATTTAGTTTAGTATTTTATGGAACTTTTAATTATGAAAACAAGTGGGTGTCTAACTCTTGTGCCTGCTCTTGGGACTATTTCTTCCTGTTGAGTTACCATGTCCAACTTTGATATAAAAGTTTACTTCATCTTATTATATTTTATTTTGTCATGTTTGGCTTTTGTCTCTTAGAATCCTGTTCTTTTCTAATGAGAGACAGAAAGACTATGGATCTGGAGGGGGGAGGGGATATGGGAAAGAACTGGGAGGAGTATAGGGAGGAGAAACTATAATCTGGATATATTATATAAGAAAAGAATCTATTTTCAATTTTAAAGAAGAGAAATAAAATGCAAACAGCTATTTTTAAAAGCTGTTAATAATCTATTTTAATGAAAGGTTGAAAACTTTTGCATGGTGTTATTGTCTTTTGTTTTATATATATATAAACATATGACAAAGTCTTCCTATTTAGCCCAGGTTTGCCTCAAACTCATTATCATCTCCCTGCTTCTGCATTTCAGTGTATGTATAGACATACTCACCATGCCTAGCACCATTTATCTTTGGAGAACAAGAAGCCTAGTAATGAATCCCAAGGACTTTACCCTGGCCAGAACTAGAGCTCGGTTCCTTCCTTCCCCATAAACTCGAATGATATCAGAGGGCTTGTTATTGTACTCACAGTGAGGTGTCTATAAAGCACAGAAATGCCTCTCAACAAACAGACCAGCAACAGTACATTCCAAAGCACTAAGTCACTCTCCTGAATAGGAATAAATGCCTGGACAAGATCCCTGGAACTCATATCTCTTTATTTGTAGTCATACAGAATTTTACGCAAAATATCTTACCCCAGTCAATAGCTGTTTTGCTCATGAACATTATTTTCAAGGGACTCTTGGCTGCTTTCCTGATTCAAACTCTTTCTCAGGAAGTGAAAATTTGTCCAAACTAAAAATGTTTTAAATCAACTAAAGATAAAAGAAGTGCCTTGTAATTGTTTGGGCCTCCTAGAGGTACTCATCAAGAAGTAGAAGAGCAGCTTAAGGCGTGAACACTGGTCATTGTCACAGAGCAGTAACACCAAGCAGAAATACACTAAGATTCAAGTGTAATCCAGACAGAAATATGATCACTGCTAATGTTCCCTAATGCCCAAATTCTAGACAGAAATGGGTCTTGATGACTGTGGTTCCTAAACATCATCCTTAGAACATCTTGGGGGAGAAACAGGACTGCATCCTCCAGTGATGAGAATCTTTAGAGGAACACCTAGACTGTTGTCACATTCCTTTCCTGCTTTACCTAGCATGGAGTACAGGAAAGAGTGTGGGGTTCCAGTTTCTGCAGCCACCTACCTCCAAGATGCTCTGCAGTATAGACATGTTAGGCTTCAAATCTTCCATCACAAGAGCTTGTAGCATGTCATCTAAGGCCTGGATTGTCTGAGAAGTGAGGAGACACAGGGTGTATGACTGTCACATGCTTCCTTAGCTTCCTGATCACACTCTCCAGCTCTTCCTTAGGATGAAGGCGCCAGTGTGGTCGTATCATCCTCACATCCGCTCACACATCTTATCTCCTTAGTGCTGACCTTCCTTGACCTTACTAAAGGTAGAACCTAGCCCATCTCAAATGGTAGCCAATAGTGCAATACATGCTGTAGGCACTTCTTCCCAGACAGCACCTTAGGGTTCTCAGCCATTAGAGAGTCGTTTTACCAGTTTTCGGATACTTCTGTGTTTTGATTTTGTAATTCTGGGAACTGGAGCTGAATTCAAGCCTCTTGGGTGCTAAACAAGTGCTTTACCACTGAGCTATACCCCCAGCCCCAATTTTAAAACCAAATATTCTTGGGAAAATTTGGCAGTTCCTTCGCTGATTATTTTATATAACCTATGGGCTTTGTTGCCAGACTATCTAAGATTTTTGGATGGCATCTGAGCTTCAGAGAAAAAGGATATGGGCAGTGACCATTCCCTGGGAAGCTCAGATGACATCGAGCAGAATGGAGGCCATGGGGTTTTGGGCTCCTGAAGGAGGAGGGAGGAGGCCAGGAAGCCAAGCAAACAGGCAGTGGTCCCCAAGACAAATTCATCCCCATGGAGTTCTGGAGCAAGAGACAATAAGGGGGTGAGGTAGGGAGTTACCTGGAGGTAGAGACTAGCACTCTCCTTTCGGTCTAGACTGGGCATGATGAGAGGCAGAGAAAATATGCTAGTGACACAAGTGTTGACCAGCTCCAGCTTCTGGTCTAAGTGGAAAGGCGGCTTCACCTGACTTGGAGGAGAAGTGGTATTAACAGGTGACTTAGGGGGTCCTGTGTGAGGTTGAGGTATATTTTTAGAACCCTCAGGGGGAAACTGCTCTGCTACTCCGTGAGGTACAGAAAACTGTGGGCCACTTTCTAATGACTCCTTGTCAGAGAAGGAAAACGTTGATTAGGAAGGCTTCCTACACTACATGTCCTAATGGATTTCCAAGAGTTCCACCCTGGTCCCAGGATGGAGGCAGATGAAGTGGCAACCACAGACTTTGCCACCTTTATCCTCCAGTCAGGTTCCCAAACTTTGCCTGTCCTCCCAACCCACATGTTCTCAGGATCAGAGTCCCAGAGGCTAGGAGAGGGTCCATGGGGAAGGAACCTCAGGGTCACGATGCACAGCATGGCTTGCTCACGCACACTGCTGTCCAAGATCTCAGTGGACTCTTCCAGGATGAGTGTCTAGAGAGACCAAGAAAAATGAGATTTTACCTCAAAAAGGGATACCAGTCCCTGGGTTTAGGACTGTCCCCTTCATGCCAAAGTGACCAACTAAGAGATGTGTCCTTTCTCACCTCAATTTTCTTGGCCAGAAGGGGTTTAGGATAGTAGCTATTCATGTTGCCATTTGTCTGGTTACGTACAAGACTGCTCAAAATTTCCACAGCATTCAGAAAATTCATCTTGTCTAACTCAGGCTGGAACAGAAGACAGAGCGTGTCTCAGAGCAGAACCTGAAACCTGCACCCCACATTCTGTCCAGCCTCAACTCAACTAGACTGAAGTATAAGTTATGTCCCAGTGCTGGACATCACTGATATTTTGAGCCTTTGTAGCCTTCTGGGGACAGTAGGGCAGAGAGTCCACAAGGAAGATTCTTTAGACAGGAGGGGTACTGCCATTTTATCTAGTGGCCTGGCCTCCAAGATTTCCCCAGATCAAGGGCCAATAACAAGCTGACATTCAGGTAGCTTTGGGGCTAAGGCTAGGGAAGCACGGACCTTCAGATTTTCCCATTGTGCTCCTCAGTTCTCAAAAAATTTTCTTACCATCTGTCCTGGTTCCATACAATCTAGAATTAACTGATAGGCGTTTTTTTCTGATTGGCACAATCCTGAAAAAAGAGGTGTCATTGGAAGTTAGCTGGTTTTATCAGGTGGGCTGGGAAGGGACACCCCCTCTTCCCCTCCATTGACAAGACTAGAAAACCACCAAGGTGTTGGATAGACATCTGTAGCACCTCTCATGTAAACATGAAAGCCAACATGGAAAGCATTCAGGTGTAGACTTAAGAGACTTCCTGCAAAAGACAGAGCCACTGATGCAAAAATGGCTGGGAAGAGGAAGACCTTTAAGTCACTCTCAATATCCCACAGATTTCTAGGACTGTCCAAAACTGGCTTTGAAATTCCTAATTATAAATGAACTTTGAGTCTCAAGCCAGCCTTGGGATCCTTTATTGTCAACTATGGGGGAGATGGATATAGCCTTAATGAGAAGTAAAGATGGAGGCTAAAAGGGGAGGCTAGGAAAAAAAACCCTGATTATCCAAAGTTGAGTCCAGAAGGGATAAGACAAAAGAATAAAGGTATGACAATGTGGGGCTCCCAGAGCAGGGTAGATAATGGGCTTGAATTCAGGCCTCTGTTGACCTTTCATATCTTCTTGTGTTCCTACAGACACAAGGTTCCAGGAAGGGCTTGAAGCCAAAGCTCAACCTTTCCCTGTGGCCTGCAACAGATGAAGCTTTCAGTCCAGTTTCCTCAGCTATGCAATGGGAAAGATGGTTCTCCATGTTGTGGGGTTCAACAAACTAATAAAAGCAGAGGGATCTTTAAGTAAAAGCAACCCTTCTCCCACCCGTGGGCCCTGTGCTATAGTGCACACCTATAATCGTAGCATTTGGAAAGCAGAGACGGGTTAACCAGGAGTTCAAAGTTGTCCTCAGCTAACAGTAAGCCAAGAGCCAGCCTGACTGCATAAGAAGACCCTGTCCTTAAAAAAATTTTTCAAGGGGATCAGTTGAGAAACTGAAACAATAACCCGGAGAAACAAATGGCCATTTCCCCAGAGCGGGGTGGGAGCACGAAGTACACAGATCCGGTGTCTATTTGATGATCACTAGAAATAGATGATGGACAAGATGTGAGTATGGAAGCTAGAAAGAAGTCGAGATTTTTTTAGGGTTAGGATGTAACTCAGTGGTAGAGCATTTGCCCAACATCCTGATTCTCTGGTATAACGATGTAGGCAGAACATCATTGTGTAATTCAAATGCTGGTTTCTGTACCCCTCATGTCCAGTTGCAATCTTTGTTCTGAGATCTCCTGTGTAAACACTGCTCCCCAGTTTTCCCCTGATATGTCAATAAAGCAGCTTATAGCCAATCTCTGAGCAGGGGAGAGAACAGAATTGGACTTCCTGCCAGCCAGGGCAAGAGGAGTTAGAGAAGAAAGAGGGGATGAGCCACAGGAAAGATCCAGGGGGCATCAGCAGAGGAGCTGGAGTTCTACAAAGTGCACTGGAAGGTATGCTTGGAGGAAACCAGATTAGTTTAGAGAGTTAAGATAGAGAAATAACTGTCAAGCTAATAAAAATGATATAGCAGAGTCTCAGTTATTTTTCTGATAGCTGGGATAAGAAAGAAAATAAGAAACAAATGTGGTTTTATAAAAAGAACAGTAACACAACTACTAAAAAAAATTTAATTAGGCATAATGGCATACACCTGTAATCCATCCACTTGGGAGATAGAGGTAGGAGGATTGTAGATTTGAGGCCACCCTGGGCTATATTGTGGAATTCTGAACCTGCCTGAGCTATGTAATAAAATCATGTCTCAAAAAGCAAAATTAGATACAAAAGCAAACAAAACCAAAACAAAAAGGTATGGTGGCACACACTTGTAATCCTAGTATTTGAGAGGCTGAGGCAGAAGAATCAATGCAAGTGTGAGGCCAGCTTCATCTGCAAAGTGAACTCTGAGCCAGCCAGTGCCACAGTGCTATATAACAAGACTTTGCCTCAAGAAAAAAATAAAATAAAATAAAAATTTGGCCTAAGAAACTAGGATTGAGTTGACATTTGTTGACCTGATGGGATCTGAAGGTGGTAATACAGGAACATTCAGCTGAGGCATGGGCTGTGTTGATTTTGAGATGTCTGCCTGGCATCAAAGTGTAGATATCAATTGGCTTTTGGGTAGGGGATGGTGACACATCCCTGTAATCCTAGATAATCAGGAGGATGAGGCAGGAGAACCACAAGCTTGCATAACTTAGCAGGAGAAGAAAAGGAGGAGGAAGAGGGGGAGGGAAAGGGGTTGGAGAGATGGCTCAGTGGTTAAGAACATGGGCTGCTCTTCCAAAGGTCTTGAGTTCAATTCCCAGCAACCACATGGTGGGTCAGAATCATCTGCAATGGGATCTGATTCCCTCTTCTGCTGCATGTGGAGACAGGTCACGTGTGTGTGTGTGTGTGTGTGTGTGTGTGTGTGTGTGTACATATGTACATGTACATTTGTATACACACAAATAAATATATTTTTAAAATACTAAAAAAAGAGAGGGTAGGAAAAAAGGCAGCAGAATAGCATAGTCAGACAGCCTGAATCAATCTTCTAGACCCACATGGTAGAGAGCGCCAATTCCTGTAAGCTGTCCTCTGACCTTCACACATCCCCACAGTATGCAAGCACATTGTACACGTGTATGTACACAAACCATAAAGAAAAAAGTAAAATTAAATTTAAAAAGACTGGAGGTATAAGAAACTGCTGGTCTAAACATCAGGTGTCAGGAGGTTGCCGTCCTCTAGGTGGTAGGTGGTATCGGTTCTGGCTCCCTGGAACATCTAGTTGTTTCTAGGTGAGCTTTCTAGATCTCAGACTATATCAGTGCCCAGCTCAGCTCCAGGCCTCTCAGAGAGGCAAGCGTATAAAATGTACAGGCCTTCAGAGGCTAGAGCTATGGAAGGGGTAGCCAGAAGCAAGCAGACATGTGCCTTTTGAGTGATGTCTCCAGCAAGGGCCAGGCAACTATCATCACTTCCAAACTGCTGCAGTAAGATGAGATACCCAAGCCTAAAGAAAACTGCTTACCTGATAAACTTGGCTTTAAGATGACATCACGAAGGGACTGCCCAAACGGTGCTTTGTTCGGATTTTTCTCCTCAGGCTGTGAACTCATTTGCACAGCCAGGAGAAGGCCCAACAGATTGTGATGAGGCCAGCAGTGAAGCCTGGTGAAAGTCTGGTCTTAGCGCTGAAGGTTTAGGGGAATCTGCAGGAGGCAGCCTGACCATTTGAAGAAAATGACAGGGATGAAGATAGCAGAGCATTTGTTTAGCATGGGCTGAGGCTCTAAATTTTTCCACAGCATGAGGGCAGAGCCCAAAAGGAGAACTACAAGAACTGACCAAACAGTGCCTATGCTGGGTGCCTGCTGTCAGCTTCCCATTTTATGGCCTGTTTCAGGGGAAGGTGCACAGACCCCCAAAGAACCCTGATTCCTTACGGCTCAGACATCTTCCATCCAAGGATCTCCAGTGGCAATCTCAGACTCCCTGGCTTCCAGGGAAGTTTCCATCTATGGCTTGGATGTCTTAAGTTCAAGTCTGAAAGCTGCTCTTAGCAGAGAGGTGTCTTCCCCATTGCCTGGAATTCATCTTCCCACTTCTGCCCTCTAGTAGGGGAGCTAAGCACTCCACATGCCTGCCCCTCCCAGACATGGCCCAGCAGAACTAGCCTGTGGCCTGGAACCCAAAGGAACTGCTGCCCGACCAGTTCTTCACACTGGCACATTTCACAGCTGGCTGCTTATAAGAACTTTGCCATTCCTTCGTCTTCTTTTATTCCCCCACCTGCCTTGCCTCCTAGACAGATAATCATAGCAGAACCCTCTGATGTGGGGTCAGGATTTTTCTGGATTTGGGGGTGGGAGTTGGAGCGATGGCTCAACTGTTAAGAGTGCTGGATGCTCTTCTGGAAAACCCAGGTTCCATTAGCAGCACCCTCATGGTAGCTCACAGAAACGCCAGTTCCAGGGAATCCGATGTCCTCTTCTAGCCAAAGTGGGCACTGCGCAAGCACAGTGCACATGCAAGCGACACATCTATACACGTTTCTTTTAAGTTTAAAAATATATTTCCTTGAGCCTAATAGATAAAAAGTGGTTAAAATGCTTTCTTAATGTGTATGAAACCCTGGGTTCCATCCCCAATACAGCAAACTAAAGTTCAAACTCACCGCAAAATAAGTTAAATCCAAAATCAAGTTCCTACTGCCCACAGCTAATAGTTAGCTTGCCGTTTAGGTCTGAGATAAGGGTGCCCGCAACTTTTCTAGAGGCCCCGGAACTATCTTCTGTTCCCACCTAACCCCAAGCCTGGAACAAACCCCAGGCCTAGCAAAGCCACAGCCTTGAAGGCCAGATTCTTACAGTCTCTAGGGCTGGGTACCTAGTGGGACTGCAGTCGCTGCTGCACGGCCGTCTGCCTGACCCTTTGTGACCTACCTCTCCCTTGACTGTGGGGAGGAACAGGCAAAACAGAGACCCCTTTACCTGACATGGGGCTACCTCAGACCAGGCCACAAGCTCTCCAGAAGCTGAAGCCATAGGGGGTACTCTGCTCTCAGGTCCTGAGCACCCACTACAGAGCAGCAATGGAAATTGCAGCTGCCCTCACCCTATCCCCTACACACATCCTGGTGGAGTGAGGCACTGTGGCTCTTTACAGAAACATAGAAGGGGATCTTCTGAACAGCCCCTCTCACACCCAAGCAAGCCTGTCTTGCCAGCCACAGAAATAGTTCCTCATAGCCTCTAAATGCTGCTTGGCCTGGACCATTTGAAACCAGAGAGGAGGCAGTCACAAAGTCTCGTCTCTCTTGAAGAGCCTTCCAAGCTCTCAGGCCCTGGAGACCTCAAGGAGCTGTGCTGCATTTTGGTCAGAGTAGCAGCTTGAGTCTCTTTCTGCTGCTCCACCTACTCCCTGGGGTCATGGCCAGACCAGCTGGAAAGGTTGGGCAGGTATGTCAAGGAGCTTGGGCACAGCCTTTCTTAAAAAACAAAACAAAACAAAACAACAAAAACAACTCAACACACACAGAGACTCCTTCATCCTCCGCTGGGCCAATCAGACTTTATTGAAGTGTTTGGCACAGTCTCAGCCCTGCAGCTGAGGGCACCGCCACTGTGCAGCCACAGGAAAATAGCTGTTAGGTAAGACCAATAACTTAATGTGAGGGGTGCTCAGGTGTGAGGAGAGACCAGCACGGAGAAGTCTCCCAGCTCTGCAATTTAGTGTCTAAGGCACTTCGGGATCCAGAGAATACACTGGGATGGGGGTATCTCTACACCGGGGAGGGGACTCGGAAGCCACACAAACCAAAGCGGGGAATTCACACACAACGTGGAGAGGTTGAGACCACTGGAGGGTGTGGTGAGAACAGTGACAAGAATGCCTTGTGCATCCCCTCAAGCCTCCCAAATTCCTGGCACTGCCCCTCCTCCAACCCCATCGCAACAGGCCACCCTGGTTTCTCTCCAGCAGGAGAAATACACCACCAGAGTCAGTGCTCTGCCAATCCGGGAGAAGAGCTGAAGTGGTGAAACCCACACAAAATCACAACTGCTCCCTTCCCAAGATGCCTAACTGGCACGTGACGCGGCAGCCTAAGGTTCACAAACTTGAGTGTGCCAGTGGTCTGAGCACAGGCAGCTTCCTGGCCTGCCTGGTCTCAGGAGCTGGGACAACTTATTCACGCTGTCTATAGACAATCCATTAGGAGTCATCGATGAACTGCTCCAGGTGTAAACGAACATGGATTAAACTCAGAGCAGAAGCCACTGGACAGAAAACAGAAGGGGCAGAAACTTCCTCAAACCTCAAACATGCCACAGAAGTGGTACATATATAGTTCAAGGTGCGGTTTTTCAGACTATGAAGATTTTAGAGGGCACAGTTGACAGCCAGCCTCACAACTCCCAGAAGTGCCCGTGGTGGGTGAGGTGTTCCCCACCAACCAGCCCCCTACCCAGGTCCCAAGTTGGACAGTCTAGTGCAGCCTCAAACTCCAGATTCAGTGGTCCAGGAGCTCAACGGTATGGGAGACAGGCCACTAACGGAGACCCCTGGAGTCGGGAACATAGCATGAAGACAAGGCTGCAACCAGGATATACTGACCTTTCACCTGCCACTTTGACACACAAAGGGGAGATGAGAGTCCTGCCCAGCAGGAAACAAGGGAAGAGTCCTTGCTGAGAGATCACCACATCCCGCCTCCAGCAGTAAGAACTAGCAGCTGCCTCAGAAAGAGGGCACAGGGCATCTGGAGAATCCCAAGGGGCCCTCTAACTATGCCACTTCTCCTGTATAAGGAGACAAATGCTGTTGATTAGCCAAGCATTTAAATCCAAAGGGCCAGAGTCTGGGGGAATGAAGCATAACCATATTATAGGAACCTTGAAGACAAATCACACATATAAATCCTCAGGTCAGGGCTTCTGGAAAACACATGTTTAAAAAAAAAAAACAAAGGTTTGAGGTCAGAGTCATCGGCCTGCGATGAGGGGGGTAGAGCCGAGAGAAGCACTTAAGGGTGGGAAGCCAGGGCTCTCAACCCCAGCTCCAATGTAAAAGTCTCTCCAGCAGTTGCCGAGGCTTTCAGGAGTTACACCTGGCTGATGATCTCTCCATTCTCAGGCACAAAGACTTGCATGGGAGCCCCGTCTGGCGACCTCCGGAGTACACACACTGGGGGTACCTGCCACAGGCAAGGAGAGGAGCAGGTGAGCAATGTCAGAATGTGAGTTCAGTCACAGCGTTCTTTTTGCTTAAAAGAACCACCAAAAGTGAAGCTTTGCTGGTCTGCTCCTGCCCTCCCCAGGAATAATGTTCCCAGGTACCACGCCTGAGCCGTTGGCCGCTCTAGGTTCTTTGGGGTGTGACGGGCATCCTGACCTTCCTCCCCACCTTTCCTGCGCTCATGTCTCATCATCGTCCCTGTCTGGCAGGTTGGGATGGGCCAAGCCTAGACCAAAGACAGGTCCAAGCTCGCAGGAAGGGAAAGGCACGTCGGTTGGAGGGTGTAGAGCCTGGGACTGGGCCAGGGTGCTGCCCAGCCAGGAATGGCAGCTGCAACAGCGCAAAGAACCCGGGGGAGGGGAGGGTGAGCAGCTGGGCTGCTGGGAATCTGGGGTCTCAAAGAAGCAGCCTGTTGGTAACTTCCAGAGCGTGTCCCCTGCATAGCCCTCTGAATCAGAAAGGGAGAATAAAGAAAGGATTCATGCCTGCTAGCCTCACTCCCAGAATGAAGAAATGGGGCTTACAGAAACTAAGACTGCTCCCCTAGCCAAAGTCAGAGTGTTCTTAATCCTACATACTTCCGATACAACCTACCCCCACTCCCCTGACCCCCCTACCCCCGGCCTCTGGGATCCTCGGTGACACAGCTATCACTGATCTAGCACTCTTGTGCGTTGCTTTAAATCATTCTAGCCTCTTATCCCTCCTGTGAGAGGGATCATTTACTACGCCCATCTTTTAGAGGGGGAAACAGAAGCCTAAGAGTTAAGTAACCCTTGGAGCCATAGAGCTTACCTGGGGCTGGAATTAGAACCCGGTACTCTAGCTATGAGACCATCTACTTCTCAGCTAGCCTGAGAGAGCTATTTTCTACAAACCCATTTTCCAGATCCCTCAAGTCAGGAAATTCCAGGGGTTAATCTGGGTTCACATTTGATTATGAGGAAGTTTATCTGTTCTGTGAATCATCTGTGAAGCCGTTAGGGGGAAAAACTCTCAGCTATCTGTGTGGATGATCTCGACCAGGGGACATTGGTATGTGCTCTTGCATTAGAAACTAGATACTGCAAACACAATTAAGAGGCACCTCAGGGAAGTCAAAAGTGCCTTCCAAAGCCAGGAGGACATACTCTTTTTTTGGCCAAATTTTCCAAATTGGGGATTACGCAGCAGCAGCCTGCTGGTCTAACGTCTTTCCTCAGGGGAAGGTGTACCTGTGCCCGGGATCCTGAGGCCCGCCCGAAGCTCTCCCTCCCGGGAGGCAGACTCCTGACACGGAAAGCCCCTTGGCGGTCGAGCGAGTGGGGGCGGCTGCTCCGGAGTCGTGCCCGCTCATGCCACCACTTGAGCTCCTCCGAGACGGCGGCCTTGCTGAGTCCCCGGCCCGCAGGGCTGTCCTTCAGTGAGGGCGTGCGCACTATGCGGCTGTGGGAGGGCACCAGCCGCTGGTAGCGCAGAGGTGCCCCTTCCTCATCATAGGCAGCACCCAGGGCTGCATGGCACAGCTCCCACTCGCCCGGCGGCAGGTGGCCCTCAGCCACCATCACATAGCGCCCCGTTGGGAAGTACCCAGCGGGCAGCAGAAGTTTAGGATAGTGAGTGGTCAGCTCTCTGCCACAGGCTGGGCCCCAGGCCCCACGGTGGCAAGGTGGCTCAGGGGGACAGAGGGGCCGCAGAAAGGAGATGTCTGGACTGCTGCTGCCGGGCGAGGTGGGGTGGGAGATGCTGGAGACATCGGAGCCGCTGTCCTCAGAGCAGGAGTGGCAGGCAGGGTGTGGCAGCGGGGGCTTGCTGGGCGTGAAGCAGGAGTCTGGCACGGTCACCGTGTAATGAGTGGGGCGGCGGCGGGGAAAGGCACTGCGACCCCGGCCCTCTGCACCTGCTCGGAAGGAGTCCACCCTGAAGAGGAAAACAGGAAAGCATTGAGTTGGGGAGGGGCTACATCGGGGTGATGAGTCTTGACCTTGGAGGCCCGTGTTCAGTCCCAAGGCCAAGGCAATGAACATGTGTTAGGTTCTCCTGAGGTCAGACCTCCTCAGAGCAGACAACCCAATCTGGTCCTAATATGCAGAGGTAGCACATTTCCTCCCATCAAGCCATTGCTGTAATGCTCTTGCTCCATTCACACTCATAAACACACATACAAGTGGTTCCTTCTAGCCTTTTCCACACATCAAGATAAATGGATGCCTGACCCACAAAATCCAGGTCATAAGTCCCTTGCATAAAACAGGTAAGTATTACATAGAATACATCCAGTGCTTTGTAACTACTGTACTACTGAGAAATATTTTTAGTGACAAGAATCTGATGAACAGGGAATGTGGCTCAGAGGTAAGAACACTTGCTTAACATGCGCAAAGTCCCAGGTTCAATTCCCAGCCCTGTAAAAAGAATTTGTACATGTTCGAAACATGTTGATTAAAAAAAAAAGATTTATTTTTATTTTATGTGCATTGATGTTTTGCCTGCATTTGTGTCTGTATGAGGATGTTAGATTCCCTGGGACTGGAGTTATAGACTGCCATGAGGGTGCTGGGAATTGAACCCTGGTTTTCCAGAAGAACAACCAGTGCTCTTAGCCACTGAGCCACACTCCAGGCCCCATATGTTGATTTTTTTTTTTTTAAGTATTTTGGAAGTTGATTCAATCCACTGATAGGAAGGGCCAACATTCTGCTACATCATGTCACATTTTCAGCCAGCTAGGACGCACCATATTCAGTACCATTTCATACAGACTCTCTTTAGACACTGTCAAGCATTAAACTTGAATGTGAAAAGCTTTCATATGTTCCAAAGGGCAGGTGCATACAGAGCAGGATCGGGGAGGGCTAAAATCTAGTGCCCCGTCTCCCGCTCGGCTTATATTCTGGGCAAGGAGCTAGGTTGCCCTCTAACATTTTTGCACAAAGACACTGTTTATAAAATAACCTCAGTAAGTAGGTAAGATATATGATACATTGTTTTCCTTCCGACCTGTTCAGTGCTACCTGATAGGGCTTTGGTGGTACCAGGTCTCTCTGACTAATGCTATTTCTCATACCTCATTGACTGAAACTATTACCAGATAGTCCAGGCTTGGAAAGAAACATACAGTTCATTTTCATTCTTTATCGGTTTTGTATCTGCCAACCCACCTACTTGCTAAAACTGATCTGTTAATTCCAAAATCAATATACACAGCTTTTTTGTGATGGCTAATCTTGTCAGCTTGACAGGCTCAAGACTCACTTCCAAGACAAACCTCTGGGTACATCTGTGAGGGGGTTTCTATACTGGGTTAGTTGAAGTGAGAAGACCCACCCTAAATGTGGGTAGCATCTTCCCATGGGTCAGGGTCTTGGGCTGAATCAAAGGACTGAGAGTGGGGACCAGCCTTCATCTCTCTCTGCTTCCCGGCTGCAGATGCGCTGTGACCAGCTACCTCTCCCTCCTGACACCAGGCCTTCCTACAGGATGGGCAGCACCTCGAACTGGGAGCCAGAATAAAACCTTCCTTCCCTGAGTTGCCTTCATCAGGCATTTTGTCCCAGCATTGAATGAGAATAGTAACTGATGCATGTTCACAGTCACTTGATGCAGCAGAGACTTCGGAGTGTTTTAAGCACACCTGTCTCCAGCAGGGGCTGAGGCAGGAGGATGGTGAGTTCCAGGCCAGGCTAGACTAATCAGGGAACTCTTACCTACCAACAAACAACAACAAAATATAGTTGGAGGCATGCAGAGAGCTTCACCATCATTCATGAGGCCCTGGGTTTCAGCCCCAGCTGTGCCCCACAATGAAATAGAACTAAATAGAAGTTCATGCGCTGCCATCTTATTCCACCCTTTCCACTTCCTGTGGTATTACTTAGTGTACAGGGGGGGGGCACTTTATTATTTTTTTGTTTGCTTGCTTATTTGTTTTGAGACAGGGTCTCTTGGTGGTGTTTGCTCTGTCCTGGGCCTTGCTCTGTAGACCAGGCTGGCCTGGAACGCATAGAGATCCACCTGCTTCTGTCTCCCGAGTGCTGGGAAGCACCACCATACCTGGTTAGTTTATATTAAATTGGCCCCACAAGCAATGCTGAAGTGCTCTCTGAAGTTTCTAAGCACAGGAACACTGTGAAGTGCTTTGCAGAGAAGGTTAAGCCTGCTAAGCCAATTTCATTCTGCGTTACAGTGTCACTGGGCATGGGCTCAGTGTCGATGCAGCCACGGATACGTTAATAAGGTGTCCTTCAACATAAACTGTCTTTAAACAGAAACTCGGGCTCAACAAGGTTACCTACACTAATCAGCTAATGAGCAACACTATCCCCATCACCTATTTCCCTATAGGACAGTGGTTCCTAGCCTTCCTAAAGCTGCAACCCTTGAATTCAGTTCCTCATATTGTGGTGACTCCCAACCATAAAATTATTTTCGTTGCTACTTCATAACTGGAATTTTGCTACTCTTATTAATTGTAATGTAAATACTTGTGGTTTTTGATGGTCTTACATGACCCCTGTGAAAGGATCATTCAACGCCTCCCTCAAGGGGTCATGACCCACAGGCTGAGAACCATTGCTATAGGAGCTTGTGTGTTTACAGTAATGTTATAGAACATAATTACCATGAATAATGAGAACCAACTGCACATCAACTGAAAGGGAGAACTACACATTGTCAGCGACTAACAATAAACCAGTATCCATCAGTGCAAGAGAACAGGGCAAGGTTGGAAACCTCAGGCCAAGTTCTGCTTCCTTAGCAGAACGTCATGCTTTTGGCTCTGCTGAGGATCAACCTCTTTGGAAAGATGGCCCAGAGAGGGACGCAAAGGAGGCATTGGGCCTGTGTCACCCAGGGCCTTTCAGCCGTACTGTGTCGCTTAGGATGGGAAGAGGATGCCCCCGCACCTCCGGGGTAGCCTTCTTACCTCAGAGACTGGCCCCTCCTGCCCTGTATCTCAGGGGTGGCCGGGGCACTGGTGCGGCCCTGCCGCTGGCCAGGAACATTTCGGATGGGGACCACATGGTAGGGGGCAGGATCCGGCAGCCACAGGCTGGAAGGGCTGGGCTGGTCCTGAGGAGTGGTGGCAGGGCTGCTGCACGGGGCGGAAGACAAGTCAGTCACAGCAACGTCTTTAGAGCCCAGTCCCAGCCACCCTGACACGTCCACCTGTTCTGGGCTCTCCCATACTCCCTTCCTCCCCAGTCTGACCTGGACTCGCTACTGAGCTCAGAAGACTTCCTAGGCTTCTCATAGGGGTGGTCCAGGCTGGTCTCCTTCCATGGGCTGTTTTGGATTGGGGCCCGCTCCAGGCTTCCAGACTCAGGTCCTGTTGGCTGCAGGCCGTCGAGGCTCTGGGGTGGGTGAGGCCGTGAAGGTGGTGCCGCCGGGGACTCTGGGGGAGGTTTTGGCGCTTGGGAATCTTTTGCACGGGTAGAAAAGGCAGAGGCCGGGGAAACCGGCTCAGCGAGAACCTCCACAGCCTGTGCCTTGCTCTCTGCCTTCAACGCCTTGACCTACTGCTCCAGGCTATAGCCCCAATCCCAGATAAGAAAAGCTGTTTTGTTTTTCTTTGGGACTCCCTCCCTCCCAGTCCTATTTTAATTTTACACCTGCTTCCTCTCCCTCTCTACACTCCACTTTCTAGCATTTGCTCATGGTGCCTATCTGCAACTAACTAGTTTTCTTCTTACTGCCTCACCTAAGTGCCCTGTTTCCTTATTGGCCTGGGCACACCCTGGGCAGGCCTGCCTCACCTTCTCAGTGCACTCTGACCCTGATATTCTCAGTGCTTTTAAACAAGGTCCTTAATCCACAGTCTTGTACTTCCTCCCCAACACTACCTTTTTAACCACGGCAAGGGTTTTAAGTAGCCCATTCACTGGCCCTAACTAGCTCCACCCAAAATACAGCCTCATAGTGAAGGAGAGACGCCCAGGGTTGATAGGCCAGGCTGGAGCTCAGCCCTCATCAAAGGCTCTATTGAGAGGAGCTCAGCACATCCCCCGCCCTCAATGGGGCGTGTGCCTGGAAACTGACGTCAGAGCTGGGAAAGACCCTTAGCTGGGACCCCTGCCTTCATCAGAACCCTAAACTCTCTAGTCCCACTGGAGTCCTCACTAGGAAACTCTGCAAATGCCCAGTTTTGACTGTGCCCCCAAACTGTCCACCTCACCTTCCTCCAGGAGTAGCCCATCAGACAAGGAGCTGTCATCAGAGGCACTGAGCTCTGGAACAATCAAAGGGGAGGAAGGAGAAGTGAGACAATTAGCCCAGCGTTAAGCAACAGAAAGCAAACCCTTGCCCAGGTTCTGTCCTCTCCCGGGACAGAACCTAAATTTCCCCAGGAACTACCCACTAAGTCTAAATAATGATTCAAGAACTTATTCCTTAGCTGTAGAAAAAAAAGGCTCACAAGTTTTGGGGTGGGAGACAGGAGATGTGATTATAATCCCGCCTGTAAGTTTAACCACATGACCTTGAATACGTGATTTCAATGCCCTGGACCAAGGTCTCCTCATCTGCCAACAAAAGCAGGGCTCAAAAGCAGGCAATAAAAGGGGAAGGCCAAGAGCCATTTTAGAAGGCACATAGGATGAAAAGCATTTTGCCAGTGTGTCCATAATCTTCAAACATCACAAAAGCAACTCAGCCCCACAGGCTCAAATAGAAAAATTCCTGTAGTACCCACGAGAGCACTGGTCTGGGCTGTGGGGAGCGTGAGGCCAATTTATGTCAGGGCCTGGCCAGCTGGCCCTAAGAACAGCCGCATGTTTGGGCTCTGCAAGTCGCCTGAGGGAAATGAAGCATGGCAGTTCCGTGTGAAACAACTACAGCTGCCACTCAGGAAATTGGGGAGACCTTATTTTTGCTTTTGCCGCTGAACAGATGTATTGGAGGGTAAGGCTAAGTATGTGTGACCCAGATGGAACCCAGAAAACTGTTTGAAAATTAAGATGGGAAAACATTAATAATGGCTAACATTTCTACTGTGCCAATACCTTCCAAAATAAATTCCTAACTATGCTTCATACACTAATTGACATGATCCCCGTAATAGCTAAGGTAGATACATATCCATGTAACTGAGGAAACTCAGCCTTAGCCCACCCAGAAGGAGGTTTGGGTCCATCCATCAAAAAACTGCTGATAAAGACAAGGCCTGTTGCTCTAAGCCGTGGCCCCTGATTAGTTCTCCTGACAGCCAGCACAGGTCATCACCAGAAAGTTCTAATAGCAAACAGTAGCAACCATCCTGAAATCTGCTGTTAAGAGAGGCGGGCCCGGCCCGGCCTTAGCGGTCATGCCTTTAATCCCAGCACTCAGGAGGCAGAGGCAGGCGGATCTTGGAGCTGGACACCAACCTGGTCTACAGAGCGAGTTCCAGGATAGCCAGGCTTACACAGAGAAATCCTGTCTTGAAAAAAATCTAAAAAAGAGGAGGTATTGGGGAGCTGGGAAACTTTGGCCCACTGACCAGAGCTGGTTTCACTAGTGAAGTTGTATAGAGACACAACTACAGATTTGTGTTAGTTGTGATAAGATACCCTATGAGCCACAAAGTCTAAAATGATTGGCTATCCAGATCTCTATGGAGAAAACTGTCATGGCTGTTCTTATCCACTGCCGCTGGGCAGCCCCAGTAGCCAGCCAAGACTGTAAGTAGCTAACAGCTAACCTTTGCTTTGGGGTTCAGTGGAAGAGAAACCCTCTTATTGAATTCTGGTTCTCTGTGTGGTCTTTTACAAAACTTTTAGGAATAAAGCATTTTATTATTATTATTATTTTGCAAATGTCAAGTTGAAGAAATGATCTAAGTGTTACACTCACTAGTGCAATGTGGGTTCAAAGAGAATGCAAAGGCCTGGGAAGAAAGACATCACCACCCATCACTTCTAGTAGTAACATATGCGAGATGATCATTTTGGTGGGCCAAAAGGCACACTGCTAGGAAGGAAGTCTGGAGACATGTCGGCTTTGCAGGGTGGAGGCTTGAAGGACGAACGGGCTGAAATGCTACCTCTCAGCCCTGCCCCAGCAGCCCGGGTCACCCTTGCCCTGCTCTGTCTACCAGGACTCTCCCTCGGCAGCCTTGGCAGAACATCCCAGGCAGAGATGGAACAATGAAGCCCTACTTACAAAGCTACCCTGCCCAGCAGAGCATGCCGTACAACATGAGGCTACTCTAACTCAAGTTAAAAACCCAGTAAATTGGTCACAGGGGCACAGTGTCAAATGTTCAGTAGCCACACGCTGCTAACAGTTACCACGTGGGATGGTACAGCATTTTCATCACCATTGAGTCCCTTGTTGCTCAAGACTGCCACTGCCAATCGACACAGACTGAGCACCGCGCGACACAGACTGAGCACCGCGCGAGGAGTACAAAGGACGGTTCTTGGGCTCAACACCTGACTCCTTCTTGCCACCTGCAGAGAACTAACTAATTACCCTCACCTGGCTAATTACTTTCTCAAACTGAATAACCCTTGTGTGCAAAGGGGGTGGGTGGGGTTTCGTTTTGATTTCTTTCTTTCTTTTTTTTTTCAGTTTGTTTGCTTATTTTTCCTTTTTAATTCAAAACACCCTCTAGCCTCAAACTAATTATTAATCTCTCTCTCTATTTCCTCCTTTCCAGGTGAGTACAACTGACAGAGGAGCCACAAAACAGGACCAACTACTCCAGAACCAACTCCCTTTAATCTCCCAAGTCAGGACGCTAGAACCCAGAACCTCAGGCCCGTCTGGAGGACAGGGTGTGTGCTGGGGCTACACCATTCACTGGCTTTGCCGGCTCTGCGCTCGGTTTCCTCCTGGACTAAAGGCCCTGAGAATATCAGCCTTCTTCCCTCCTACACAGGGTTAAGCCAGAGCCCTAGGCATGCCCTGGCCTGCTTCCCTGCTTCCAACAAGGAGTGTCATCAGCCACGATGGCGGCAGTAGCGACATTCCCCCTCAAGCCCTGCTCTCAGAAGCTCCTGGCACAGCACCTAAGGGCAGAGGAGCCTCTACAGAGTGCGCGCTGGTGGGGCCAGAAGGGAGGAGGTCAGCTGGGACAGGACACATCTCACCACTAATGGCTCCTTCAAGTACACAGGTGGCCGTTGGGGACCACTATGCCTTGGCCAGTAATTGTCTTACCATACCCAGGGCCTGTGAGAGTGGTGTCCTATACTGGAGCCAGAGCCACTGGAAGCACAGTAGGGTCTGGCCACCAGGCTCCAGGGGAGCCTAATGCTCTGGGTCTCCTGTTCAGCCATGATATAGAAGAACACGTTATTTCTTGCCATCTATTCCAGGCTTCCAAGGGTGATCTGGCTGGTGTCTGTTCACACACTTCTTACTAGGGGTCAAGGGTGCTGAAAGCGATACCTGCTGTGTCCAGCCAGAGAAGAGCAGGTGTGTGGGAATGGATAGACACGGGTGTTGGGGAGGCTGTTGCTCCCCAAGCTGAGTCTAAGGCTCTGACTCAAGGCCATGATAAACAGCAGCTGGTCCCTAGCACCACTTCCTTCAGGCACAGCTAGAGCCAGGGCCAGGGCCAGAGATTCCTGGGAGCAGGGCTGAGCGGGGAGTGGAAGAATGGAGGCTACAAGCCCTGACCTGACAAGCAGGATATGGGTCAGAGCAAAGGAAAACAGTCCCACCTCAGGGCTCAAAAGCTCCCACTGGGCTCAGCAGACTGGACACACTGCAGTCATTTTTGGCTGGCTCTGGTTCTGAGCCCACAGCCTCATCTCTGGGTCTGGGCTCAGGCACTAAGCTACAAGAACGATTCAGCAACCTTGACCACACCAGTTGCAGACACTGATGAGACTATAGGGGTAAAACTGATTTCGGTCTAAACACCCATGAGTAGGGGGCCCTGAAACCATCAGTAACTGGCTACCCATAGCAACAGCCAATCCTTAGAGATTCCCAAATTGAGCTAGAGGAACATACATTAACGCTGAGCCTTTGGCTTGCTGCATTTTGCCCTGAAGATAATATTTGAGTTTGAATAAAGCCTAGGATTATGATCAAACAGAGAAATGCCTTCTGTTTATAAAGTCTTATGGAAGTGGTGTTCAACATGGGAGATACAGAAGGAAGGAGAACATGGGATGGAGAAGGTCTCCTGGGGTGGAGACACCTTGGTGCCCTACCAGGAAGGAACGCAGTGATGGCGCTAACGTGAAACATTAACACAGGCACCAGCCAAACGCACGATGCAAAATAGAGTGTGGGGCCGCGCCGGCGGTCCCACAAGAGCTGTGTGAGGCCTGTATGGCTCCGGACAGCGGGCTCACCTCTGCCCAGGGAGGGCACGATGGTGGGAGGGGGCTCACTGTTCCTCCGCCGATCACCCAGGCGGCGCTGAAGCTCCCGCAGCTTCTTCTCCTCCTGCAGCGCCGCGTGCTTCCGCTGCCTGCGCGTCTGTCGGCTGAGGTTCTCCTCTGCACACAGCCTGCGAGCCGCCTCGGTGATCTGAAGCTGCAGAGCCAACTGGCGCTCCAGGCTGCTCAGGGGGTCCTGAGGGAGGGGTTGGCAGTGAGGGCCAAGAGGGTCCTTGGCACTCGGGAGACAGAAGACTCCAAGCAGCTCTGACCCAGTGGTGGACAGACAGCAGTGTCCAGGGACACATGGCTAAAGGTGGAGCATCGGGAGGAGTCCAGAGCCAACTTGGCATCACAAAAAGTTGACTTGAGTGTCCCACCCCAGCTACCTGCTGGGCTGGGCTGGGAGAAGACTTAAGTGGGACACTTTCCTTCCTGACCCCAAAGGACCAAACACATCAACCCACAGGAATCTCTCCAAGGGGAAGGTCAGCTAAGGCCAGAGCCGCCCTCCCCTAGAAGGAGAAAGGACAGGCCTCCTACCACACAGCCTCCCTGAACAGACACCTGCCTCTTTAGGTTGGTTATTGGTATTCTGAATCCTCTGCCCGCTGGGCCCAAGCCTAGTGTCTTGTCTTGAGCCCCCAGCTCTCCAGCTGTAGCGGTGGCATGTTCATTCAGAGCCATCTGGACTACTCATGAGCAGCCAGCA
Organism: Pachyuromys duprasi; assembly: GCA_028658305.1. Lineage (NCBI taxonomy): Eukaryota > Metazoa > Chordata > Mammalia > Rodentia > Muridae > Pachyuromys > Pachyuromys duprasi. The sequence goes on along the minus strand of CM053757.1, from coordinate 3,661,379 downwards.
CCCACACTGGATGACAGACTGCCAGAGCACTGGACTGCTTCAGTAGTCAGCCTTTGGGAATGAGGCTCAGCGACCACTCCAGCTGGCGTGCCTTACCTCTCTGTGCAGGGCCCACTCATCCAGCTTGTACGCTGCTCCAATCCTGCGCCGGACCTTGGGGGCCTTCTCACCTGGCTTAAGGGGATACTCTGCTGGCAAAGTGCCAGTCAACTCCTAGAAGGGAGCAGAGTCGATCAAGTCAGGCCCCTCTCCACATGCCCAGCCCTTGACCAACCATTTAAACTTTAGCATCTAGCTCCTCATTGCAGGGGCCTGACATTCCAGAGGCCTTTGAAATGGCTAGGCCATTTGCACCCCTGCCCACCTCATCCCATCATGCCACAGTTGTCTTTTGTTCCCATCCTTCTGCCTTCTTGTTCCCTCTGGCCACTTCCTGCAGAGGGCCACCCTGACCCAAGGTCCAATTATCAAATGTGCTTCCATCTCTCTGACTCTTCTGCAGTGCTCTTCCTTTCCTATCTTGGATCCTCTACCCAGTGGCCAGGTCAAACCCACAGGTGACAGACTCTAGGCCAAGACCTCAGTCTAACTTCCAATCCCCTCAAAGACGGGGCTTCCCCCTTGGCCTCAATACCCCAAAACATAGTTCCAGGGCTCTTCAAATGAACCCTACGCATGCAGGGGCGGGGACTCCGGGGCCTCACCGCCTCCCTCAGGCAGAGTCTGCGAAGCTCCTCCAAGCAGGTCTCCAGCCTCGCTTCCAGGGCCCTCTGTTGCTTGCGCACTGCGTTGGTCAGCTCTTTCATTGGAGAGACAGGGCTGTCCGGGCCTGCAGGAAGACAAGGGGCACTTGCTCGGGAACTCTGAAGCAAGGCATCCCTGGGACACTGCTGACCACCTCTGGGAGGGTACACACCCATACAGTCTTATGTTTCCCACAAAATTACAGGCTCACTGCCTCAGTTTGCATCACAACCACAAAACATCATGTCTCCTGGCTGCCCAAAGGGTGTTAGCATTATAGTTCAAAGGAAGAGCTGTCCCACCAGGTGATCTGTGTGGGGGGGGGGGTGCGGGGAGGGGCTCATGGCCAGAACTTTGTCTTCTCTTCCTCCTCTTCCTCTTCCTCCTCTCCTGTCAACCAAAACCAGGCCAGACCAGACCCACAGGCTCAGGCTTAGTAGAAAGACAGAATATCAACAGTACACTAGCTAGATAAGAGCTTTCAGCTTCTTAGTAAGCGCTGGGGCTAAAGTTGGACATGGCAGATCCCTGCCCCAGATAGGACGGGAACTCCTGGCTAGTGCCTTCCAGCAAGGAAAACTGCAATTCCTTGAGGTGCCAGACCTTCCAGTCCCCTCACTTATTCAGCAAGAGCCTCTCCATTCCTTCCTTCCTCAGCCCTTTGGGAGTTTTAGCCTAACTAGCTCAGTGCCTAGGGACTCACTCTGGAGTCAGGGACCAGGGGAGGGGACTTTCCTAGACCCACTCACCAGACTGCAGGATGATGCCGCTGTCGGTGTCACTGACCTCATCCTTACTCTCCATGATGAGTGTCTGGGAGGAGGGGACACTGAGGAAGGAGGGGCTGCGCTGGTCCCAGCCTGGGCCAGGATGTGCAGGTAGTCTGGAGTTTTCCCAGCTTTTAGGAGAAGATAACAACAACAAAAACACTCTATGAAGCCTCCTGTGACTCAGTGCTGGAGGATGGGGGATGACAGTAAGGACTGTGTTTCTGGAACGATCTGGAGTGAGGGCTCTCAGAGGGCTTTGTGGGGTAGGGGGCACTCTGAGGGTGCAGCCCAGCTCCCCACCCCCACTAGATCTCCTTCCCAGAAAGTCCTCTGGGTCCAAAGGGGTTTGCTGCACTATGGCTGTTCAAAAACAAGAAGAGAGAGAGAGAAGAAGAAGGAAAGGGGGAGACAGGAAGGTGGGACAGGATGGCAAAGCAAGAAGATGACAAGATGGCTTCATGAGGTATGGACTACTGGCCCACTGGGTGAAGGCACTACAAGAAAACGGTTGGCATGAGCACAAAGCCAAGGCTAGTCTGGGGCTCAAGGACCAGTGCACCATGCTGTCTGACCTGGTCATCCACCTGTTGGCAGGGAAATCGGAGAGTTGTACTGAATCCCAAATCTCCAGTTATACCTAGGAGACTTAGGGGGAGTAAACCTGCAACCCCTACACCCCACCGTTAGGATGGAGGCAACGGCAGACAGGAAGTTACCAAGGACAGAAAGAAAAACACCAGCTTCTCTGCTTCCCTGTGGTGGTGTAGGTACAACCCAGCAAACCACTCACCGAAACACCACCTGTGACCACCCCTATCTCTTTCCCAAACCGACACCCTCAGTGGGATCCCAGCTGGCCAGGGCTGGCAGCTGTTGGTTAGAGCAGGGTGGGGAAGGGAGGGTGGAACCCAGGCAGAGTCTGGAAGGGGAGGCCAGCCACCTCCTCACTGAGTCAGCCCATTGAGCAAGAGTCCAAAAGTCCTTCAGAGTTTCTGTCTGGGGCTCATCCTGCTGCCTCCATAGAACACAAGGGCCGCAAGGTGGGGGGGGGGGGCTTCGTCCCTGCGTGACAGGCAACAGAGCAGAATGGCCGGGAGGAGGGGGCACTACTGTCGGCTAAGCTCCCCGTGTCTGCCAACTGAGCCCGAAAGAGCTTTAGTGACTCCGTAAACAGCACAGCTTACCAATGGGCAAATGGTTGAAACCATGAAAACTGACATGTACTTTGTAAGTCTGGACTTTGAGTTTTCCAAGCAAGTCTAGAGAATGAAGTTGAGAACAAAGGAAATAAGAGTTGGCATTACAAACACTGAAGACTGGTCCTGCAACCCGTGGAACCTGCGGAAAGCTAGGGTGATGGTTAGGACTCATCGTCCATTTACCTAAAATTCTTGCTCTTTGTAGCGCAGAGAAGCAGGCAGCTGGGCCTTCCTCTCACTCTCCCCAGAAGAGGGCGAGAGCCTCTTAAATAAACTAAGAAGCAGGGCCAAGACTAGCAGGGCTGGCAGCTGGCACCTGGAGCCTTTCGCTTTGGACAGAAGGAGGAGGTAGGTGGGAGGGGAAGCCATCAATTAGTCACACTTGTTAATTAATTATTAACCACTAAGAAGTTGTCTTGAAAGGCTGAAACAACTAGGGTCCTGCCTGGGGGGAAGGGTGGTGCTCAGACTGTTACAGACAAGAGGGGCACTCGTTCTGAGACTACGGGGTGTTTTGGCATGCCTTCTCCAGCTTCCCTCTCCTCTAGGCTCTGGTGGAACAGAACCTATGATGCAGGGTCATAGGTGCTCACTTGCTGCTCCAAGGAGGGCAAAGAGCACAGGCTCAGAGTCCCAGCTGCTCAGTTGTGCAGCTTCCTGAGTCACTCAAGAAATCTCTCTGGCTTCCTATGCCCCACTTTTCCTCACAAGGACAAGAAACATCAGATAGGCCTAAGGTCTTCCCCAGACCCTATATATGACTTAGGACCTTCTAGGCAACACCAGGCTGAGAATGATATCTATACCGACACAGAGCACAGCTCTCCAAAATGGGGAACTTTTCCCAGAGTCCACAGGGGCTGCCCAGGTCCCACCCAGGGGAGCTCAGGCCTAGGTGTGGAAGGTCAGTTAAGGGCATCCTCAACCCAGGAGTCTCTATCCCACTGACCCTCTGAGCCAGCCCAGATGCAACTTAGCTACCCAAAGCTATCCCTAGACGAAGCCAGAAGGAGAGAGAAAGGCTTAGAAGGAAGGGAACCACCAGCATGCTTTTCCTCAGGGAAGCCTTTGGGAATCCTCCCCATCACTAATGTGCCCCCAAAGCCAGGTCCTCTCTATCCCAGCTCATCTCTGTTGGAAACTTAGGCCGGCTCACAGCGACAGAGTACCTGTTTCCAAACCCAGTGGCAGTACCTGTTAACACTGAGCCCGGATATGACCTTAGGGGAAGGAGCATGGTAGCTCTGGCTGGCTGGAACTCCCTCCATTTCCTCGTCTGCCTGCTGCTCAACCCCAAAGACCAGCCTCACCCACCCCACTCTCACCTGCTCCAGAGTTCACTCCTGACCAGGGAAGACTTTGGCTCCCAGATCAGGGTTTTCAAGCACCTTTCATGCCACCTTGGGGTCTCCCGGGTCACAAGCTGGCTTCCAGGTGCTCTTTCTCTGAGCAAGCTCTCCACACGCTGCTGGCCGGCCCCTGGCTCTCCCTCTCATCAGGTCCCGCCTGCCTGTTGTCCCTCCCAGGCTGCCGGGCCAGGGGAACCAGGTTACTTGTTATGACTTGAGTCAGAGGGGAGGAGCAGGTGAGCAAGTCCTTCCCTGAACTAATCCGGCTGCTGGCAGTTGCCGGTAGGCAGCTCCTAGGCCTCGGCACTTCCGGGCCGGTGGGGAGCAGGGAAAAGGGGTTCCCCATGAAAGAGAACCAGAAGGCAGCAGAGTCAAGTTTCCATAGCCACAAAGAACCCTAATACAGTGTGCTGAGCTATGGAATACTTCAGTGCCCGCCTGTCCTGCCTGGCTCTTAAGACTTGCCTCCCTTGTACCCCATTTGTTTTTCTAGAAATTGAGGAATGTTAAACAACCCCCCCTCCATAAAAAATAGAGTAAAAAACTCACTATCCGCAGGGAGCATCATCGGGAAACCTATAGACTCACAACCTATAGACTCACTGCTCTCCTTACACAAAGGGACGAGGACCATAGTCTCAGTCTTTCCCAGATTGGGATTTTAAAACCTGAAGACTGAGTTGGGGGTTTTGGCAGGCACCTGTAGCAACTTGCAAGTCCCAACTACTTGTGAGGGAGGATCACATGAGCGCACAGACTGAGGACCAGTCTGGGGAACAGTGCAAGAGACTATCTAAACAAACAGACAACAAAAACAGAAGGAAAAAACAGCTGTGAACTTATATAACTCATTGGTAGAGTACAAGCCCAGAGGTCTTTCGGTCTAAAACCCAGGACCTCAAAACGAAACAAAACCAAATGGACAACAAAAACAGGCCAGAATTGCTTTTGCAGACACACCAGGGTGCTAGAGGTGCAGGACCAGGCTCTTCTCTTATCCCAGCAACATCGAAAGCGTCATATCCCACTTGTAATCTACATCCACACCCAGCAATGCTGTCCACAGGGCACTGACCCAAACAGCCTAGTCATCCCTTATTCCATACAAGGGCCACAGTAACCTCCAATCCTTCGCCCATTCTCCAAACACTCAGTCACTAAAGTGGAAAATTGGTCCCTGCAAAGTCAGGCTCCGGGCCCCTCAAGAGAACAAACTTGCTTAGAATCCATTGCTTTGGAGTGGTGAGCAGAGCTGAGGCTGCTTGCTGCCTGTCCCTTGAGGCTAGAAGTTCTTAGCAGACTGGCCTGTATCTCTTAAGTCGTTGTCCCATCATCTTCCATCCTCCACCTCTGGGACCCAAGTCTCGGTACTCAATATACACCCAATTTGCTCCCTTCTCCCAGCCCCTACGGAGCCGTCCTCACTTTCCACCCCTAGCTGGCTGTTAAGAATCTCCTGTGCAGTTATGACACCGTCCGCCACCACCCTTCACCAACAACCCCATTCCTCTACACACAACCCCCCTCCCATACCTTCACATTCCTGAACACACCCTCTTTCCAAACAATGCTAGCTAGCCCCAGAGTCCTACAGGCTGACCACCTCCTCCAAGCAGAGGCCGAGGGGCCCTCACAAGGGACAGTCCCTTCCCACTGTGGGGAGCATGCTCTCTGAACCTCCCAAAGAACGCACAGCCCATCCCATCCCCCCTCCCAGTCCTGCACAATACTCAGTCCCTTCCCATCCCCCAACAGGTTTATACACTCTTCCAGTGTCTGAGAGGGGTTGACTCTGGGCTTGAGCTGACTTGGCCCATCCCCCCCAGCTCCAACGGGGAGGGGGACCTGCGGTAGAGTTCCTAGAATCTGCTCATAGCTCAGTTTTTAATGAATAAAATAAAGAGCCCAATTATGGAGCCCAATTATGCTGAAATACAGTTCTGAAACCACAAAAGCATAACGTACACTTCGTTAACTAACATTAAACAGGACCTAGCAATGGGTCACTTCAAACAACCGATGAATGAAACTATTTACGTATAACCGACCTCGAGGGAAAGTCACAGGTATTGCTGCTGCTGTAGCCTGAAGTCTAAGTTTTGGACCCATCTAACTCTGGCCCCAGGTAACCCCATCTGAATTCAGGGACAAAAAGTGAAATCGGGTTAAGGCCTGTACACACCAGGACATAAATTTCTTAAACTGTCTTCCAAGAAAAGCCTCCAGGCCTTCACTAATGATTCTTACTGCTTGAAACCAGCTTTTCAAGAATGGGCTTGAGCAGAAGCCAGGTCAGTGATATCACAAACTCAAACCCCCTCCAGCAGAACATAACCTCCCCCCACACACACACCCAAAGAAATATGCAACCTGCAAAGAGGCAAGCCTGGCAACCAACCAGCAACTTCCTCACTCCTCACAGCGCACTGATCAGGGAGGAAGATCTTCATTTATTGCTCCTGGCCTCCTTGCAGGTCAGCTGGGCAATGGACCTTTTTTTTTTCTCAGAAACCCAGTGTTGGTACAGGCTTCTGTTGAAGATGAGTAGCAGGCCCTTGCTCACTAACGAATGGACTTGCACTGACCCTTAACTTTTAATACTCCAAGAGTACTCACCATTCCCCAACCCAATAGAATCTAAGGTTTGGAACGAGGCTGACAAACACAGTCCTCCCGCCAAGAACGGGATTGGCGAGGGACAACACCAAGGGGTAGGTAGCTTGCGACTTGGGGGTAGCTTGCAACTTGGAACTCAGTGCCCAACTCTAAAAAACCGGAAGCTGACACTTTCCTTGATCCTAAGTCCCAGAGCACTGGCAACCAGGAAGACCAGCCACAGGCTGAGGAAGTGGTTCCCTCGCATACCACTGGAATCCTATCTAGGTGGAAGACAGCCCTTCCAGCGAAAACCATCTCCTCATGTCCAAACTCTCCTACAGACCTGTAACCAACCATACTCAAAGTCCCCACCCACTCCCCGCCGCCTCGACGTTTCTTTTAGGTTTCTGGGATACGCTAGGAGTCAAGTTTTTAAAATCCAGTCCCTCAACCTTACCATCTCCACATCCCCAACCGCACCCAGCAAAGCACAGCTACCAGCGTTCCCACAACTTTACTTAATGAATTAACAAATCAATGGCCAGCCGCGGGAGCTCACAGCCGGGAAAAGAAGGATGGGAAATAAGTCGGGGGCTCTCCGGGCAGGAGAGGTGGAAGACCATCCCCCGTTACTGTTTTCTTTCTCCACTCTTCTCTCTGGCCACTGGCAAAGGTGTTCACCTCAACAGAGCCAGGGTGGAGAACTCAGGCTAGCCGGGGATGCACCCTTTAAAAAAACCTCCAAGGCTCTCCGTAAAAAGCCCCTTTGTCCTGCCCCCCAGCCCCTCCCCCACCGCGCCCTCTCCTTCCAGGCCGGCCTGGGACTCCAGCTCCTTTTGTTTGCCTGCTTTCTAGCTTCCCGGAACCTGGCCAGGAGATCCACCGGCGTGGGGAGAGAGGGTCGAAGGAGAAAGGTTAAGCCGTTGGAAACGGCTCTGGGGTAGAAATTGGGGAATTCTCGACCTCTTGGTAAAATTACCCCCTTTCCCGGCAAAACCCCCTTTGCTGAAGATGAAGACAGCTGTTCAGGGGCTCGATCCTCCACGCACCCACCCCCGTTCTCCCAAGCCGGGTTCACTAAGTTTCCGCCTTACCTGTCCCACGGAGCTCTGGCGCCCCGAGCCTGTCCCCACGCCCCCCGCGCCCGCCGCGCAGCTTCAGGACCTGTTGGTCCCGCCCATCTTGCCTTTCCCCAAGGCTCCCCCGGGCCTCCCCTCCCCGGAGGTATTTCATTTAACTTCGGCATTTGCAGCATCCCAAATGTTAAAGATCCCAAGACATCTGTCCCCTGGGGCATACCAAAGGCCCAGTGGAGAGAGGGGAAGATGCTAGAAGGGATTCGAGATTCTGGTCCCAGAGGCGGGGAGGGGCCTCACATTGGGATGGGACAGTGCCAGCCCGGGTGTGCGCCCTGCGGAGCGACAGCACGAGAGGCGACGCTGCCCCCTATCTCCCGTATCTGGGTGTCCGGGTGGCGGGACACCCCTGGCTAGGCCAGTTTCCCAAATCTGGGCGGGACGAGGCTCGACTAGTGGTCCTAGGGCCGCCTTTCATCCCTTCGCTCGGCCCGGCTGGGGCCAGTTTTCATTCCAGAGACCCCAGCGTGGAAGAATGAAAGGAGATGGCACGCCCCTCCCCCTCCTCGCCTATCCCTTCTCGCGGTCGGAACGGCGCCGCGATCGAACCGGGGTCGCTAAGCCTCCCTGTGGCCCCAGCCTCGTACCTTTGGGGCGGCGAGCAGAACGCGGGCTGCAGAGCGGTGAGGCGTACACACTTCTGGGCAGCGCCTCCTGCTGCTTGCGGCAAGCTCGCGAAACCATCATTCATTCAAACTTGTGTTTTCCTCTTTTCGTTGGTTCTATTTTCGTTTGTGCAGCCCTTTCCAGGGCCAAGCATGGCGGTTTTGAGTGGAGACTCCTTCACTAGAGAGTTCTTGTCTAGATCAGGCAAGCATAACTTTGAAGACTAAGAACCAAAGGATAGTAGAGGCCGACCTAGTCTGAGACTCCCCAAAGCCTGGTCAGAGGAGTAAGCTATCCAAGCGGCTGACAGACAGGCTGTAAAGACATGTTGGCAAAGGAGCACAGCAAGTCCTAGAAGCTGTAAGGAATTTCAGATAGGGTTGGGGAAGAGGCATGAGGCTGTGACCGACCCATCGAGGAGCAGAGCATTTCTGTGTGGTTGTCTAGAAGGCTCTACAAGCTCCAGTCAATTATCTTTAATCAGATATGGGTTCGCTTGGAACCGGTGTTTTTCTGTTAAATGGGTGTCTTTTTCTAAGGAGTGCATGAACTAAGTTGACTGAAGAAACCGAAGAGAATCTACATGTACTAGCAAGGAAGGGTACTCAAGAGAAACCGAGATAGTAAGGTGTGGGGAGTGGGGGACATCTCGAGAATGTGAATGCTGACAAGTGTGAAATCCACAGGTATGGCTTACAAAACCCAGCATAAAGCCATTGAATGAGTCCCACCTACTCATGTAGGGAAATCTGCTTTACTCACAGTCCACCGATTTAAATGTTAATCTCATCTTTAAAAAAAAATCCTCACCAGAACAACCAGAATAATGTTTGACCATTTATCCTGTGCTCTGCAGTCTAGCCAAGGTGATAAAAATTAATCTTCACTTTCCTGAAGGCCACTGATCCAGGAGGTAATGTGAATAAGGCAACACATTAGTCAGATGACTTTGGGTTGGAGTGGTGGGGCAGAGAGAGAAGACCGTAAGGCAATCTGGGGAGTCAACGATCTATTGTTATGTAACAGTTTCCTCAAGACATTCTGTACGCAGGGAAGTTTCTTACTTCTAAACAAGTAAAACAAGTTAAAATAGCTTCAGGAAGTCCCTGAAACTGACCAGATTCACTAGGCACCTCCGTGCCACAGTACTACAAAAACTGAGGTTACCTCTTAGACTAAAGGAAGCCTAGCTCCAAAGAAAACGCTCTGACAAAGCTGCAAAGACCCTGAGACCAGAAAGCCGCGGAAGAAGCAGAAACCAGCCAAGCTGCCCAGATGAGGTTTAGATTAAGACACCTGGAAAGGAAATTCTTCAACCTGTTGAACTGCTTGCAGATGATGCAGGATGTCCAGCCCCTCCGCTTTGTGGGCTGGGGTGGACTTTGGTGATGCAGATGGCTTTGAGTCATTTCTGCTCCTGTAAGTAACCCCAAAAATACATTGGTTCACCAAATTGGACATTAGTGGTATCTTTACTCGGGCCTGTCTTGGGTTCCCTATCTGATGTAAGTAGGCTTGTATGTTCTCAGAAAATGTTTGTCAAACAGCTCTTCTGAAATCCGCTAGAGTCTAAGCCTAGGTAATGACGGTGGGAGTGGGTGAATCAAGAGCTAGGCAAGAGGTAGAGCTGGCCTGGGTCGGTAACTGACTTCAGTGGGCAGCAAGGAGGGAGGGGTATAGATTCCCCTGGTCCTGTCTTGAGAGCTCAGTTTAAGCTGCATTTGCTTTAGAATATCAATGATTCTATCCTGTCTGGTGAGCAGATAGTCAGACCGAAGCTTTAAATCCCAAGAAAAGTTAAAGACAAACAGTTTGGGATTCCTTAGATGATCTGAGAAAACTATAAAATGAGAAAAGACCCAGGAGAAGAAATGTTAGAATCTTCTAGCGCTGGGCAGAGGACAGATACCTTTGGAGTTGCCATTATCATTTGTGATTGCTAATATTGATTGCCAGCTTGACAAGATCCAGACTCACCTGGGAGACAAACTGCTGGGCGTGACTGTGAGTTTCTAGACTGGGCTAACTGAGGTAGAACGCTATACCCTAAATGGAGGTGGTACCATTCCAAGGCTCCAAATAAAAAAGGGAGCTAGCTGAGCACCAACATTCCTTCCTTCTGCTTCCTGAGTGTGGATGCAATGTGGCCAGGTTCCTGCTACCCCAGCTTCCCTCAACCTCTTAGCCAAAATAAACATAAACATTTCCTTCTTGCTTTCTTTTGTCAGGTATTTTTGTCACATCAGCTAGGAAAATAACAAATACAGAAATTTGGGACCAAGAAGTGGGGGCATTGTTGTGATCAGTCTGGCCATTGGACATCTAGGCTTTTGGAAGTGGTTTTAGGGAGGAATATGGAAGAGTTTGCAGTTGCAAACTCCTGAAGTCATAGAATAAAAATATTGTTACTAGAACTTAGTGGGCCATTCTGTTGGGAGTTTAGAAGGCCAGTATGTTGGTTTGAGTAGGAATGACCCCCATAACTCGTGTGTTTGAGTGCTTGGCCCACAGGGAATGGCACTATTAGGAGATAGGGCCTCTTTGGAGTAGGTGTAGCCTTGTTGGAGGAAGTGTGTCCCTATGGGGACAGGCTTTGATGTCTCTTATGCTTCAGTAAGGGTATGTGGCATATGTCTTCCTATGCTCTGCCCAGGGTACCACACAGTTCTCTTCTGCCTGCTGATCAAGATGTAGAACTCTCAGCCCCTTCTCCAGCACCATGTCTGCCTGCACATTATCATGCTTCCCACCATGAGCTTAATGGAATAAATCTCTGAAACTGAAAGCCCAACCCCAATTAGAATGCTGTCCTTTATAAGAGTTACCTTGGTTATGGTGTCTTTTCACAGTAATGGAATTCTAAGGTAAAATGCTGAAAGAACTGAACAGTGGCATTCTAACTTATGACATTTCACACAGGAACAGGCTCTAGCCTAGTTACATTCTGGCAAAGAATCTGCCTTCATTCTTCCTGGGCCTTGAGAACTTGAATGAGGCTGAACTGAGAAATAACATCCTAACTTGCTTGATGGGAGAATTCTTAAGACAAGATCATGCATTCAGGCTGTGGGTTGTTCCCAGCTCTTATTCAGATCTACTGTGAGGAAGAACAGAAAGAAAAAAAATGTAAAGTTTGCAAGGGAATATGTGTATACAAGTTTAAAGTTACCAACAAGGGATGTGTTAAATAGTGGTAATTGTTAAAGAGATCAGCACCATTAAGAACAAATTTCCTACCAACTCTGGTGCTGCACACCTTCAACCTTAGCATTCCAGAAGCAGAGGCAGGTGGATCTCTGTGAGCTCCGTGGCCAGCACTATGTTGGGACAATAGGAAAAGTTCCCTAAGAACAAGACCTCACCTAATGAAAGTTCCAATTTGTGAAAATGCAAACTTACCCGAAGAGCCTGAACCAAGAATGCCACTGACACACACAAAGTCCAAGTCCAATGACGGTGTGTGTGTGTGTGTGCGCGCGCGCGCCAAGAGCATGGGTGTGATGGCTATTCTTGGTTGCCAACTTGACTATATCCGGAATGAACTACAATCCAGAAATGAAGGGCACACCTGTGAGAGATTTTTCTGCTTCATTGAATCCACTTCTAATCCTGACCTTTGAGGTAGAAAGACACACATCTTTGATCCAATCCCAAGGCAGGAAGACATATGCCTTTGATCTGTTTATTGTATGTTTAGATTTATTTATTATGAATACAGTGTTTGCCTACATTGCCAGATCTCATTTGGTTTCTGGGAATTGAACTCAAGACCTTTGGAAGAACAGTCAGTATTAACTAACTTCTGAGTCATCTCTCCAGCCCCTTGATCTGGATCTTAAGGCCGGAAGAAACACACCTTTAATCCAAATCTTGAGGTGAGAAGACTCAAGATATGGACCATATCTTCTGGTGGAAGTCTGTATAAGAACATAGAAGAAGGAAGCATTTTCTCTTTGCCTGCTTGCCCTTGCCTTGCTAGCACATCCATTTCTTCACTGGCATTGAAGCCTACTTCATTGAGATTACAGCATATATGGAAGACCAGCTGAGACATTAGTCTTGTGAGACTGAGCAGCGACTAGGTTCTTAGACTTTTCATCTACTGCTAGCCATTGTTAGATTAGCTGGACTGAAGCCTGTAAGTCATTCCAATTAACCATTATATATATATATATATATATATACATATATATACATATATACATACATATATATATATATATGTAGAGAGAGAGGGAGAGGAAGAAGGAGAGGGAGAGAAATCCATTCCAGAAGTTCTATGACTCTAGAGAACTCTAACCAATACAATAGGACATGTGCCAAGATGTAGAACCAGCCCAGAAGAAAGACTATGTTTTATAGGCAGGAGAAACGGAGAGGCATTCCTAAGCCCTATGAAATCCAAAGAGTCCGTCAAAGGCCCAGATGCCAGGCATGTTGCTGCAGACCAAACCTACTGGGGTTTGGTCTTTCTTTGGTCCCATCATTTCTTCCTATGACTCCATTCCAGTTGAATATTTATTCCATGCAATTGTATATTGGCAATATATAATTTATTTTTATTTACATGGAGCTTAAGAAAGTGTCTTTAGTATCAGAAAAGACTTGGACTTTTAAACAGAGTTGGAACTGCTAAAGATTATGGGGGCTTTTGAAGTTAGACTAAATGCACTCTTTTTTATGACATAGCCCTGAGCCTATGAGGACAAGAAGGTTATGGCTCTAAAATGATAATGTTTGTGTCAAGTTGAGAAGAGGTAGACGTGTGAGAGCTAATATTGTCAGCTTGGCAGGATCTAGGGAGAAACCTTTGGGGATCTCTCTAGGGTAGTGTCTAGATTGGGTTAACTGAGTTGAGAAGACATTCTAAATGTGGGTGACAGTATTTCATGAGCTGGGGTCTTAGTGAGGAAACTGAGCAGCCACATTTCTGTGCTTCCTTCCCGAGGGTGCACTGTGAACAGCTGCTTCACACTCCTGCCACTGTGTCTTCCTCACTGTGAGGGGCTGTACCCTCAAATTACGAGCCAACACTCCTCAAGTTGCCTTTGTCAAGTGTGTTGTCACAGTAACGTGGAAAGTAGCTAACCTAAGGCTACTCATAGAATAGTGTGGTTTGCGAAACGCAGTCTGCAACTCCAGCCTTGGCACTATCACATACTCACTGACAGGTTTTCTCTAGATGAGTACAATCTTCTGAAGGGCCAGTTCTGGGCTGGGCGGGCAGGAGAGTCTCTGGGCGTCAGGAACATGATGACATGGGCTGAGAACAGGAGTGAAGATGCTGTGTGCTACGGGTACCACCTCACAGCATATCCTTGGGAAGCAACAGAACCTCAGCAGGGACAGGGGCTTTGGACCCCAATCTCCTGCTTTGATGGATTCTCATGTCCCATGTGTTTAAGGAGCGGGATCCTTCAGTCTACAAGCAACCTCAGCAGCCTAGAGCACTGATGATGTGGGTCCTTAACCTATGAGCTTTCCCCAAGCCTTTAGATTCTGCATTTAAAAGGGGGGTGCTTCTACTTAGGTCAAAATCAAAGCAATTTATATGTGCTGTAGTTTGAATAATTGTCCCCACAGAGTTCATATCTTGCACAGCTGATATCCCAATTCATAAGTTGATGGCTTTGAAGGTGTAGTCTTGGGTAGTAATCAGGTTAGATGAGCTCATAAAGCCAAGGCCCTCAGTGTGGTAAGAGTCTCCAGATAGCCTGCCTGGCTCCTCTCACAGTGTGTGATGTCCTTAGCCTGCTGTGGCAAGAGGGGTCCTTGCCACGTATCAGCACCATGCCCTTGGACTCCCCAAACTCCAGAAATAACCCTGGTCTTTTTTTAGGTGTTTTTTTTTTGTATAGTTTTGTTAATTTGTTTTATACATGGTCTCAGTATATGGCCCTGACTGGCATAGAACTTGCTCTGTAAAGAAGTCTGGCACACTCAGCAGAACTCAGCTTTTCAAATAACTACTCAGTCTCAAACATTTGGGGATAACAGCCAATTGGTCTAACATGGCTAGGCTAGTTACCCTTCTCAACACTGGGACAGGAATACCTGGCATATGCAACGTATGGAAAGAAGAGTTTGTTTGGGCTCACAGGGCAAGGCAGTCTATTGCGGTATAGGGGAGGCATGAGTCAGCCGTTCACTAGATGGTACTAAACTAGACTTTCTCTTACGTTGTCCAGGTGCTGTACCATGTCCAGGCGCCATCCATTCTTAGGGTGAGACTTTCCACCTCAGGTAACCTACCATGGACGTCTAGGAGGGCATAGACTTGCCCAGAGGTTTGTTGCCACGGATTCTTCACCTCATCACAATGGTCTGAGTTTGTAGGGTGACGGTTGCTGTGCCACTGTTGCCATCTGGCCGATGAGGAGACTAAGGCCAGAAGCTCACGGCCTCGAAGCTGGTTTAGAATGTGAAGACAGAGCTTCTGTTGCGGCAGCTCTGCACTTGAGAACCGTTAGATGCCAAAGGGGCTGGGTGGTTAAGGAATAAACTATGTCAGGTGCAAGAATTCTGGTCCTCAAACATCAGTGTCGTTTACTGACTTGCAACTCATTCTTAGCTTTGGTTTGAACTGGGGAAGGGAGACGAGGTGAGCACAAGAGAAGATGAGGAACTCAGAATGACAAATTAGAAAGTGTGGGTTGTCTTCAAGGGCAGCCACCACAAATGTCACCACAAGGAAATGTTTCTGTTTAAAAACAAAAATAAAAAGCTGTAAAGACAACTTGTCATGAAAAAGATTGGCTAGACATATCGAATCATTTTGCCAAAAAACTCATGCAGTTGGCTTGGAGGGGGGGTACATCTTTGACCCCAGCACTTGGAAGTCAAAGGCAGGAAGAACTCTTGAGTTCTAAGTCACCCCGGATTGCAGATTGAGTTTCAGGACAACCAGGGCTACACTGAGAATCCCTGCCCCACCCAAAAGAGAAAAAGAAAAAACCCTCAAGCATCCGTGCTTCTGTTCCATCTCACAATGGAGGCCTTAGCAGCCTAGCGTGAAGGGGCTTGAGCATGGGCAGAAGCCAGGGCTAGAGAAGCAGAAATTCTGGCAGCAGAAACCCACGCTCTGACCAGCTGTAAATTCATGGAAGATACAGATTAGGAGTGTTTCTCTTCTTCCTGCATTGGCTGAAGAGGCAAAGGCCCTCTTCTAGCAAATGGGCTTTCTAGGAGATTGGAAACTGACTTTTGCCCACCGTCCCACACCCCTTTCCCCACAAGAAGCAGAAAGAAGCGGGTAGAGGGAGATCTCATAGCCCTCTGGTAGCTGGGCATGTTGCCTGTACCTTAGCAGCCTCCTTCAGAGGAAGGGGTCCCCAGGTCCTTCCTGCCTTGCCTTTCAGAAGCTGCTTTGCCCTATCCTTCCATCCTCTGGCCTAGCAGAAGCAGGAGCTTCCCCATATAGTCTCTTTCTGGACTCTACAAGTCTGTTGGGGCAAGACAGGCCATGGTTAGCCACCCAGACACTGTCCTATCAATGTTCGGGCAAGAAGCTTTCTGGAAACCCCAGAATAACTGTGCCAAGGCCTGCTTCCTCTCGTGACCGCATCCTGCAAGTTGGGGCAGGTCCCAGCAGGCACTGCCTGGAGGCTTCTACAACTATGGCTGGGTTCTTCATGTCCAGGCTGGGTTCTTCATGTCCAGGCTGCGTTCTTCATGTCCAGGCTGGGTTCTAGGAGGGTAGGTAGTTCCATGAACTGCAAAGGACTGACTTGGGGGGCCAAGCCAGGGGCTTTGCTTGTCTGCCACAGGGAAGAGAAATCAAAGTGGCCAGGACACTGAATCTGAATTGCTACTGACGATAGGACAGGCCCAGCCCTCTGGCCATCAGTTCTGGCCGAGTGTCTCGAGTTTTTCTGAGTTCTCTCCAGAGCTCCCACTCTCTTTCTTCTCTTTTACGCTTTCTTCACCTTTTGTTTCACTTCCCCTCCTCTCCAGCCCTTCTGTCCTGGCCCTCTGGGCTTCTGTGGGACTTGAGAGGCCACAGACAGGCGTCCTTGGGACTCTGTGTGGATCACTGTCACTGACACACTTCCTTTTTCTCCACTTAAGCTCATTCTCCCAGGTGAGACCATTAGGGGGTGATAATTGCCACTAGTCCTGAGCACAGTTGGTCTGGATCTGGGGTCTTCTGTGGGTCTAAAACAACCCACAAGAGGAGGGTAGAAGTGTTGGGGAGAGGGCTGAGCTCAGGTCTATCCAAGCCTGGGACACTTCCTTACTTCCTATGACCATGCTAGTAGAGACTTGGATCCCTCCTCTCGGGAGGGCAAAACCTGAGCCCTCTCTTGCTGTGAACCCAAGATCTTGCCTAACTCCACCAAGCCAGAGGGCTCCCCAAATCCTCTCAGTTCTGGAGCCCAAGAAGATTTGAAACTAGAAGGTAAGAGTGAATTGTGTTCTGTTTTGCTTTTTCTTCTTAGAGATAAAGGTAAATGCATTAGTAGAGAGATAGATGTTAATCTACAGCTGCATCTGAGACAGAACACTCAGACCTCAAGGATGTTCTGCTCTAAGCCTTCCACAGGCCTCTCAGGAAAAGCCTGCTGAGTTCTCTGGCAAAGAAGTCAGAAGTCAGCTGCAATAGGGTCTAGGGACCCATTGGTCTGATCTTGCCTGTTTCCTCCTGGGCAGAGGAGAGATGGAGTTCTTCTCCAGGCTAGGAGACACACTCTGGACCTGAGGTACTGACCTGAGGGCTACAGGCTGACAACCGGCCCTCGGTACGTGTGTTTGTGTCTTGGTGAGGGTGTTTATTCTCACTGGGGGCTGGCTTTATTGCTTTTAAGAAACAGAATACAACATGTTTAGTGAAGGCTCTGAAGGATATCTCTGTGTGGCTCATGAAGAGGGAAGAGGTTTCCTCTAAAGTATAGATGAGACCCTGGTTCACTGATAGTCTGTCAGCAGAGAAGGGTGAAGAGAGCAGAGAGGAGCTAAGAGTGAGCATCTGGCTGGCATTACGTTACTCTGCTTACTTTCCCCAAAGGGCAACTCTGTGGAACTTGCTCATTTTGCCAGTTAAAAACATCCAGTTTGACGATGTGTCTCTTGTCTCTTCCTCCTGAGAAATTTACTTGATTCCATGCTACTGAACATTAGTGAGTGACCCTATCAGTCTAGCCTGCTGGGCCCAGTGTGGGAGCTCAGCCCAGACAATAACTTCCCTGTAAGTAAAACAAAAATTAACATCACTAAGAACAATTGGGGCTGGAGCAATGGCCAGAGGTTAAGAGCACTGCCTGCTCTTCTAGAGTTCCTGAGTTCAATTCTCAGGAACCACATGGCTGTTCCTAACCATCTATAGTGAGATCTGGTGCCCTGTTCTGATGTGAAGACATACATGCAGGTATTGTCTATTGTATACATAATAAATAAAAATAAAAATAAAACCTCTTTAAAAAAAAACTTTCAAAATACCTGAGAGGGCTGGTGTCCCCTAAGGGAGGCCCGAGCCACCGGGGGCTAGCACCATTTTACCTTTTATGATGGAGAGTGGATCAGGTGGGTGATTGAGGACCCAACACTAGAAGTGTATGCTTGGGGCTGGAAGTGTAGATCAGTGGTAGAGCACTCGCCTACCCTGTGAAAAGCTACAGGAAATCATGTCAGAGATCTTCAGTTTTGTCCTTTATAAAGTAGATGTTGGAACTCTCATCCCCTGCCCCCACCTTTGGGGCTGTGACAGTGAACCCAGGCACATAAAACGCTTCTTAGCATTATGCTTTGCCCATAGGAAATATCCAATAAATGATGGTGATTTTTTTTTTTTTGGTGGTGATTTTTAAAGAGATGTTTTCTTACATTTTTAGTCTAAAAAAATCACCCCATTTTCTTCTTCCTCACTTGTAACCCTCAGGAAAAGAACACTTAGATTTCTGCATGGTTATATTTTTGAAAATCCAGACCTGTTTGCTAGTAACCATCTTCCACTTCCTGTGGCTTAGTGACTAGGCGGCTTCAAAAGGCCAGGCACCTCCTGTGTGGGGGCTGAGCAGGAGCTGCAGCTGGGTCCATCAGAAACAAATTAATACCTCCCATCTTTGGACACTCTTAAGATATCTTAGGCATGGTAAGAAAAGAGGAAGGTGGGTTTTCATGGAGGTCAGGTGACAGCTGTCTCCCTAGTGGAAATGGGCCACGTGTGACTCCCGCCCCCCTCTGCCTCCGAGCTCTGACCTCAACCCTTGTGCATCTCCAGTCCTCTGAGAGTTCACTCAGGTCAAAGCTTAGTCTATTTGCTCATAGCCACAGGTACTGAGGAGTTCTTGTGGGGAGCTACTGGTGGAGAGAGGGGGTGTAGCGGGAGGGTTCAGTCTGTCTAGTGTCTCCCCCCTTCACCAATCATCTAGACTTAGAAAATAATCTTTTTTTTGAGAGAGACAAGGTCTTATGTAGCTCAGGCTGGCCCCAAATTTGCTAATTAGCCAAGGGTGACTTTGAATTTCTGATCTTTCTGCCTATATCTCCGAAGTGCTTGGATTACAGGTGTGAGACATCGTGCCTGGCTGGTAGTGTACTGGGACTCAAACCCGGGGGTCTGAACACACCTGACAAGCCCTGTACCAGATGAGCGACATCCCTAGCACTAGATTTAGTAATTATTAACACGGCCCTGTATTTCCTTGTTGATGCTTTTTTTAAAAAAATTTTTTTAAGAAAAGCAATATGCTAAATAAGTGTCTGGAGAAGGGCCATGGGTAGGCGGGATGCTTGGAACCTTTGAGCTATAGGGGTTCGGGAAGTCTTTTGATCCAACCCCAAGAAGCCTTCTGATCTATCCCAGGGTTGGGACAGGGGGCAGCAGACTGTCCGAGTGGAGCATGGCACTTCAGTGGAGGTGTCATTGTGGAGAAAGCTCCCTCATCTCAGCGTTCATTCTGAGCTCTAGAAGGCATTTTTTAAAAATAAATTTTAAGCCAGGCATGGTGGCACACATCTTTAATCCCAGTGCTCAGGAGGCAGAGGCAGGCTCGAGGCCAGCCTGGTCTACAGAGTGAGTTACAGGACAGCCAGGACTACACAGAGAAATCCTGTCTCAAAAGGAAAGAGAAAAAGGAAAGAGAGAAAGGAAGGAAAGAAGAAAAAAGGAAGGAAAGAAAAAAGAAAGAAGAAAGGAATACATAAGAAAGTAAAGAAATAATAAATAAATAAGGAATAAAGTAATTTTATTTTATGTGCATGGTTGTTTATATGCCTAGTACCTGTGGGGGCCAGAAGATGGCGTCAAATCCCCTGGCACTAGAGCTAAGATGGTCCTGAGCCTCCATGAGCCACCACAAGGCTATTGAGAAATGAACCCAGATTTTCAGTGAGTGCTCCTAAGGGCTGAGCTGTCTCTCTAGCCCTGGAAGGAAATTTTGAGCATTGAGACAGTGTCCTTGATCTACTTGAGCTTCAATCCTGGGGACACACTGACCAGTCACTTCCTAGAAACCCAGGAAACACAAAAGAGACCAATTCACAGAAAAGAATTCATCATACAAGTTTTTGTTTCAGTGGGATTTTTTTTCTTTTACCCCAAGCTAAGGGACTGCAGGCTTTTATTTCCTCCTTCTGTACCACTAACTCCACATTTTCTGTCTTTTTGTGAATGGATGGATACTCAAATCATCAACCGTTGTCCTGTAGAATTGGGAGTGTGTCGCTTCAGTAGCTCCATGGCCTTGCTTACCGGAACATGGACTCTCAAGAGTTTCATTCACTCAGTGACCTTGAGAGGTGATAGATATCCGCAGTAGCATTCAGTATTCAGAGCCGCTCAGCAAATATTCCGAGGTTTACTTTACTGCTGGCAATTATGGCACATACAATGCTCACTATGTTCAAATAATTCTAAGTTCTCCACATACGAACACATTTAACCCTTTCATCTGCCCTATAAAAGATAGTAATGAGAATTGTGAGAAGGAGGAGAACAGCTAAGTTAGCCAAAATCACAAGGACTGTGAGATTCAGAGCTCTGGCTAGAACCCAGGCGGTGGCGGCAGAAGTTGTAAAGTCGGCCCTGCTCTGGTTAGCACTATGCTGCTTTCATGATGTATTTTCACCAGTCCACAGTCACTGCTGTTGAGAGTTCTGTCTTCTGCGTGAGACAGTCAGTCACTCAGGCCAGCAAAGGTGAAGAGCCCAGACAAGGGGCAGACAGCAAGTGTCTATTCACTTTTTTAAACAATTATTTATTTTTAAATGAATTACAGTTTATTTACTTTGTATCCCAGCTGTAGGCCCTTCCCTCATTCCCAATTCCACCCTCCCTCTCTCATCTTGTCCCACGTCCCTCTTCAAGTCCACTGATAGGGGAGGTCCTCTTCCTCTTTCATCTGACCCTAGCTTATCAGGTCTCATCAGGACTGGCTGCATTGTCTTCCTCTGTGGCCTGGTAAGGCTACTTCCCCCTCAGAGGGAGGTGATCAAAGAGCCAGCCACTGAGTTTATATCAGAGACAGTCCCTATTCCCCTTACTAGAGAACCCACTTGGAGCCTGAGCTGCCACAGGCTACCTCTGTGCAGGGGTTCTAGGTTATCTCCATGAATGGTGCTTGGTTGGCAAATCAGTCTCAGAAAAGACCCCTGTGCCCAGAGTTTCTGGTTCTGTTGCTCTCCTTGTGGAGCTCCTGGCCCCTCCAGGTCCTCCTATCTCCCCCTTCTTTCATAAGATTCCCTGCACTCTGCCCAAAGTTTGGCTATGAGTCTCAGCATCTGCTTTGATACCTTGCTGGGTAGAGTCTTTCAGAGGCCTCTGTGGTAGGCTTCTGTCCTGTTTCCTGTTTTCTCCCTCTTTTGATGTTCATTCAGTTTGCCTTTCTGGTTGAGAATTGATCATCTTACACGGGGTCCTCCTTCTTGCTTAGCTTCTTTAGGTGTACAGATTTTAGTATGTTTATCCTATATTATAAGTTTAATATCCACTTATAAGTGAGTATATACCATGTGTGTCTTTCTGCTTCTGGGATACCTCACTCAGGATGATCTTTTCTAGTTCCCACCATTTGCCTTCAGATTTCATGATTTCCTTGTTTTTAATTGCTGAGTAGTATTCCATTGCATAAATGTACCACAATTTCTGTATCTATTTCTCAACCATGTTCGTAGCAACTTTATTTGCAATAGCCAGAATCTGGAAACCACCAGATGTCTGTTCACTTTTGACTCAAATGTCCCCACACTGTCTCCCAGCTGGAGGAGGAAGATACTCATGCCAGCACGGTTATAAGAGCAAAATCTCCTGAGTAATTTGAACGCCTAGAAAAGGAGGGATGATACTATGGTCTAGCCACAGAACAAAGCTTTCAGAGTGACAGTTCTGAAATCTATATTGAGACATAGAAAAAAAGCATATAAAGTGCTCTATAAAAAGGGCTAAAAAGGTGGCTCAGAGGTTAAGAGCACTGGCTGCTCTTGCTAAGGACCTGGGTTCAATTCTCAACACCACAGCAGCTAAGCCTGTAACTCTAGTTACCTGACACCCTCTCTGACCTCCTCAGGCACCAAGCACACACATAGTACACACAGACACACACACACACACCTGCAGGCGAAACACCATATACATAAAATAATAAATCTAAAAAGGAAAATAAGCCAAGCAGCATGTGAATGCAGCCGTGTAACTTGTGACCACAGCTGGGAAAACTCTGGCATTTAGAACAGAGGGCCTTGAGCTCCTTTTCTCTCACTATCACAGCTGTATTTGTAGTAATAATAATTTTAGAGGTAGAGACCTGAGGAGATATGGGGCCCTGAATTGAGCAAAGAAAAAGGCTTTGTTTAAAGGAGGGAGAGGGGAAGGGAGGAGAGAAGGTTGGTTTTGATCTGGTAAGCTAGTCACACTAGGCTGTGACTTCATGATTCTGGAGTCTAGAGTAGGGGTCCCAAGCAGACTTGTGTGGAGTAGGCATGTAGAAGGGGGGTGAGGAGTGTGCACATCACATCACAGAGGGCAGTCAGGAAAGCTACTATGAGTCACCTCTGTCTGCCACATCTCCTTGGGTCAAACCACAACTCCCACCCCCCGCCTCACACAAATCTCAGGCTGTTCAGACTTCCTAATGAGGAAGTTTACTTTAAGGGTCAGTGTGGGAGTACACTCCTGAAACCCCAGCGCGTGGAGGCTGAGGATTCTGCTGAGTTCAAGACTGAGCTATATAAAAAGACTCTAAAAAACGAACAGTTTCACTTTCAGCAGTTTGTCCAGGGTTGAGAATGGGTTCGCTCTCCCCCAAAAGGATCATACTGTGTAACTCAGAGTATCCTTAAACTCATGTTCTTCCTGCCTTATCCTGGCATCTGGGCATAAAAAGTTTTATGCAAAAAATGCTTATCCTGAATTATTGGGTTAAATTATATAAGTAAAACTTGAAAAAGTAGTTGGGCCTGGCAGCACATCCCTGGAATAGCAGGGAAGCTGAGGCAGGAGGATCATGAGTTGAAGACCAGCCTAGGCTACGTGATGAGTTGACGGCCAGTCTTGGCTACGCACCACAAAAAAGTAAAAGTATGAGCAGCTTACAATGTAATGTAATTTACAAAACGTTTTAAACCAATATTTAAGGACACAATAAAAATGGAGCACACTGCACCCTAAACACGAGGAGCACAGCACAATCCCAGCACTCAGACAGAGGCAGAATACTAATGAATTCAAGGCTAGCCTGGGCTATAACGTGTATTACATATAGCATTGGAGTCAAGACTGTAGTTTGATGGTACAGAACTTGCCCAGCAAGGGTGAAGCCCTTGGTTCAAGCCCTAGTATTACTTTGTGTACACACATACACACACGCACACAGAGGGACCTATATTAACAAACAACCACTGAATACCAAGCTTGAGCCAGAAACTACACATACTTGTGAGCACAGCAGACTCATAATTGTCTATGTAAACATGCCCCAATTTACATAGAAAAAGAACTATACATGTTAATTCTTTTCTATAACTAAGTAACTATATGTATATATAGGAGCTTTATATACGTACACTTTTATGTATATAGAAGTATACTCAGGGCTGGAGAGATGGCTCGGTAGTTAAGCGCACTTGCTGTTCTTGCAGAGCTTGGTTCCTGGTACCCATATCAGACAGCTCACAACTGCTTTTCCAACGCCCTCCTCTGGCTTCTGTGCACACACACAGAAGATTAAAAATAACTCTTAAGAAAGGAAAAGACAAATATTCTCTATATTCTGTGATAGAATATGTCTTTTCATGTTTTCACATTTTCCCTTTCTGTATTTCTTATTCTCTAAAAATTTTATACATGTATCTAATGCATCTTAATTATATCCATCCCTACCTCCTCCTCCAGTTCTCTCTAAGGCCTCCCAGCACATAACCTACTGAGTGTAGTCGGCGGTGCCATCTACAGCTGGGCGAGGCATCATCCACTGGGGCAAGGCTTGTCTACCAGCAGCCACTGCACCAAGACAAGTGACTTTTCCTTCCTCAGCAGCTGTCAACTGCCAGTAGAGCCCAGTTAGAGGGGTAACCATGGGAGGCCCTACCGCACCATGCTGGAATCTTTAACCGACTTGATCTTGGGCAGTAACCACAGTGGTTACCAATTTGTGTATGCATCAGCTACATCATGTCCCGAAGACAGCAGCGTGTCCCAGCCCTCTTCCAGTCCTCTGGCTCTTACATCCTCTACTCTTCTTGCTATTCTGTGATTCTTACTGGGGAGGGTTGAAATAAATGTCCCATCTGAGGCTGAGTACTCAGTTATTTATGTTCAGCACTTTTTTTTTCTGGTTTCTTGAGACAGGGTTTCTCTGTGTAGCCCTGGCTGTTCTGGAACTCACTCTGCAGGCCAGGCTAACCTCTAACTCAGAGCTATCCACCTGCCTCTGCTTTCTGAGTGCTGGGATTAAGGGCGTGTGCCACCACCTCCTGGCTTTGCTGTTGTTTATTTTGTTTGTTTCTCAGCATCTTGATCAGTAATGACTACATTAACCATCACCTGCTTCAACAAGCAGTTCCCTGACAAAGGTGAAGGCAGCACAGATGTATGAACAGAAACCTAAGGATTTAGAAGGGAGTTTGACCTCATGCCCACTTAGCAACACATCTGTAGGTCCTCTCCTTGGATCTATGACTTACACAGAGTTGGATTTTGACCATGTTTTCAGTTCGGTACTTGGCATGAATTCTGTGGTGACTATTTTTGGTTGTCATCTTGACTACACCTGGAATGAACTATAGTCCAGAAATGGAAGGCACGCCTGTGAAAGAATTATTATTATTATTTGGCTTGGTGTGAGTGGACAAAACTAGCCTGTGGTGCTAAAATGTTGTGCTGTTTTGTAAACACAAGCCTCAGGTGGAGGAATACAAACATGTCAATAATTTCTGATCTTGAAGATAATGGAGAGGGAGAGTAATTTCAGATCTCTGCTTTCTCCTTCCCTCCAAGTCACCAGAATTTTCTGGTCCTGTCATCCTTTGCCCCATTTGTCGAGTCTGAGGTCAGGTAGGGAGTGTGGGTTGTTTCCTGAAGGCTTCTCAGCCGAGGGAGATCAGGGACTTAGGCCTGAGAAAATCTCACAAAGGAGAGGCCTTTACAGTGTCCAGGGTCCCTCTGCCCTCAGTGGGGAGGGGAACTGAGTCATATCACACATCACCAGCATACACCCTGGCTCTGCCAGCCTTCTGAACTCCCCAGATCACTCATCAGTCTGGGGACCCACACTGTGTCCCGAGAACAGACCCGTGGGGTCGAGGGAGGTGAGGAGAAAGGTCAGAATTAGTCACAAGAGGCAAATTGAGATCAACACAGGGCCACATGCCAGCCTTTGCCTGGATGTGGGTTTTCCCTCTCTACTTCTCTCCCTTTGCCTCCCTGCCCTGCTCCCCCTACCCTCCTCCACTCCCTCCCCAAGACTGAACCTAGCTTTTTACCTGCTAGGTAAGGGCTCTATTGCTGAGTTACAGCCTCAGGCCAGATGTTGATCTTTTCAATTCCAGGGCAACCCCAGTAAAAAAGATGGGTTGAGAGAGCGCAGGGCCTGGAGCATGTTAGCCCCAGGATGTGCTCTTAGGGCACATCTGTCTGAAATACCATCACTTACAAAGCACTTTCAAGAACATCATTTCCTTTCATCTGTGATACAGCAGAGCAGATACGATCAGCCCCAGCTTCAGCTTAGAAGCCTGGGTGAGGGGCCCAGGGATGGGCAACTGATGAGAACTTGGGGGATCCAGGTCCTGGTCTAATTTTAGCTTCTTTGTGTTGGGAGCATCAATGGGTGTTAGCAGAAATGCAGGGGAAAGGTTCTATTCCATAGTTCTCTTATTCTAACACAGTCATTGCTCACATTTATTGCACTTTCTTCTAGATGGTCTCTGTGACCTTTAATAAAGCGCAACTGCTATATACAAAATGCAACATCATTTCTTTCACTCCTCACACTCTGTCACAGGATGACACAGTCCCCACAGTCCTTCATTTAGCAGTAGTTAACACCCGCTGCATGGGCACAGTGCTCCAGGCACTGGGGATACAGCATGAAATCAAATGGCAAGATGCCCTGGATTCATGGAGTGCATGTTCTGGTGAGAGAGTCAAATAAGCAAATAAATAAAAACAGCTGGTGTTCTAGTAGTGAACAGTGATCTTACCCATGGTGGGATGAGAAAGAACAAAAGATAGTGTTGATCCAAAGGAGACTGTGCTGGCTAATTTTATAGCAATTTGATACAAGCTAGGGTCATTGGGGGAAAAAAAAATCTTAAGATAAATGCCTCCACCAGACTAACCTGTTGGCAAGCCTGTGGAAATATTTTCTTAATCAGTGGTTGATGTTTCAGGGCCCAGCCCTTTGTGGGTAGTGATGCCTCTGGTCCTGGATGGTCTAAGAAATTAGACTAAGCAAGGCATGAAGACCAAAGCAGCGAGCAGCACTCCACACCCTGCCCATCAGGTTACTGCTCTGTTTTGAGTTCTGGCCCTTCCTCCCCTTAGTGATGGACTCTGATGTGGAAGTGTACGTTGAAATAAACCTTCCCCCTCCAAATTGTTTTTAGTCACAGTGTTTTGTCATGGCAAGAAAACTAAGAGACATGTAATATTTTCCCTCAACAAAACCAGTGCTGACAATCTTACGTCCTTCACATCAATGCACAAAGAATCATTTAACTTCTGAAATTTTTTCTTCCTCTTGGAAACATATAGCCAATATTTTTTTGAATCCTCCTTGAATGACATCTTAAAATGTGCATTTTAGTCTATCATAGTCATGAAAGCATAGCACTGCATTTGGTCTATGCTGTGTGGGGGGGGGTCAGTTTTCAGTAAGCCCTGCAGGAGGGGAGATGAAAAAGCTTCCCATGGGCTAGAGAAGCCTCCAGTCTTCTGCCTTCATGGAGCTCGGCTGAGAAAGCAGAGATGAACATGGAGGGGAGCTCTGCCCAGCAGCCTCGAGCCACACCTGCTCCGTAAGCTTTGGTCTTGACACACAGACTTGGGTGAAGGTCAGCACCCCTGTCCTGGAACCCCTGGGGCCTTCACCTCAGGGACTAATAAGGAGAGGGAGGATTGTGGTATAGATGAGCTCTTAGACTTGAATGTGCCTGAAGTACATCTGCCTGGCCCCAGGGACCCAGTGGCTGCAAGCTTTGGTGCATGTAGGAGCATATAGGAGGATGTACAGAGATGTTCTTTTTAACAACAGCAGCTGCAGGACAGGGTCAGGGTAGGCTGTGATGTTACCTATACTAGTGACAATGTGGTGGTACTAGATGAGGAGAGAGGAGGTCAAACAGCCTGAGAGAATGCCATCTTCAGACCTAACCTAGCACTGAACATCGGACTGTGTGGGCACTCCACAGGCTGGCTAGGACATGGTTCTCAAGAACAGTCTGGTCAGGGAATCCCTTTCCCTCAATGATCAAAATGTTTCCAGGCCCAATAAAAATCATTTACTTTCTAAACCCTCCAGAAGCCTCAAAGGATAAACCAGAGTCTGCAATGGTTAATTACAAACATTTGTACTGGAAGGGCTCCCATGAGCATGTGTGTGTGTAGGGGTGCGGGACCACATTTAAAAATCAAAATTACACATCTCTTCTTTGAAATGACGCCTGGCAGGCAGATGCTGAACATCTTCCTCGATTTCCCCCTTCAAGCTGTGAGATACCTTTTAAAAGACACTCTCAGGTGCCCGGGTCCTCCCCTGAAGTGCCTCAACTACTGAGTTGAGGTTGGCCTGGCTGTGTGACACACCTTCTGGAATCCATTTCGCTCTCGCTATGCAAGTCAAGACACGGTTGCCAACTAGGGCTAACAAAGTTTTTATTGAAATGTGAACACACAGAAGAACCTGGGGTCCCTCGCTGAGTGAGGGGGGAATCTGAACACCCACTGAAAAGTTTCAGATCCCAGCACTCTTAGAAGGAAGGCCAGAACAATTTCCAGCGTGAGTCCCCAGCGCCTTCGGAAGGGAAAAAGGTCACCACACCAGGGTGGGTACTGTGAAGGACGAAACGACACCGCACACCGGGGTTGGTTCCCCATGTCTTTGATGAGCCTTTGAAAACAAAAATCCGAATTGGGGACGAGGTAAGGATACAGGCAATCACAGTGATGACCAGAAAGAGAGAGCGCTGTCACTCCTCACGGAGTACAGAACATCTTTGAGGTGGTGCTGCTAGAGGGCTGACACGGAGAAGACACTTCTCAGAGGGCTAAGGCTCTTGCAGGGGGGGAGAACAGTCAGGGACCAAAAAAAAAAAAAAAAAAAAAAAGGCCCTAGAGAGTCTTGGATGTTTGGGCTGAGTTACACAGAATGAAACGGAGAAGGGAACCCCCTTCCGTCCCATCTACTAGGTGAAGCCACGCTTCTCCGAGTGGGTGTCATCATACAGCCCTTCTTGCCCTGGGGAAAATTAAGGAAACACCTCTACCCTTCCCCACCCCTATCAGCCGAAGAGAAGAGCCAGTCTCAGCAGCTGGCTCTGAGAAAGCCGACGGGCAGTCCCGGGAGCGCGGTCGCCCTCCGTGCGGTTCCTGTCTTTGGAACCCCGCGGCCGCTCCACCTTCGCGGCCCCGGGGAGACTACCAGGCCGCCGAGGCCGAGCTCGCCTTCGGGGACCGGCCCCAGAGCACCGAGCTGTCGTCCCTGGAGAGCGACGAGGCCGAGGTGATCCTCCGCACGCGGCGCCCGGCGCCCGAGCACACCCCGAAGCGGGCCCGCGCGCGGAACGAGCGGTCCAGCACGAGGTAGATGACCGGGTTCGCACAGCTGTTGACAAAAGCCAGGCAGGTGGCGACGGCCAGGCCCCAGCGCAGCGCCAGCAGCAGCGAGCAGGGCAGCGGCAGCGCCCGGAGCCGCGCCAGGTGGAAGACGGCCCGCAGGACGCCGAAGGGCAGCCAGGAGCCCACGAAGACGCTCTCCACGGCGACGATGATGCGCAGCGAGCTGCTCCGGGCCCTGCCCACGCGCGGCAGGCGGCGCGACACGCGGCAGTAGCAGGCCAGGGTGACCGCCAGCGGCAGCGCGGAGGTCAGCAGCAGCAGCAGCAGGCCGAGGCCCTGGGGCGCATCCGAGGGCTGCTCGGAGCACTGGCTGCCCACGCCGTCCGGGCTCGGCTGCAGCTCGCGGTACAGCAGGGCTGGCAGCCCGGTCAGGACGGCCGCCGCCCAGGCGCCGCAGCACGCCGCTCGCACGCAGCGCGGGGTCCGCAGCGACCGCGCGCTCGCCGCCCGGCCCACCGCCAGGTAGCGGTCCACGCTCATGCCCGCCAGGAGCAGCGCGCCCGCGCAGCGCGTGGCCGCCAGCGCGAAGCTGCTGAGCTTGCACGCGACGTCGCCGAAGGGCCAGCGGCCGCCCAGCGCCTCCGCCGCGGCCCACAGCGGCAGCGTGAACACGAAGCCCAGGTCGGCAGCCGCCAGGTGCAGCACGAAAGTATCCACCAGCCGCCGAGGCCCGCGCCGCCCCGCCAGCAGCCACACCACGAAGGCGTTGCCCGGCAGGCCCACCGCGAAGGCCGCCAGGTAGAGCGCTGGGATGATGGCGTGGCGGTAAGGCAGGTCCGAGGCCGGACACAGCTCGATCTGGTCCAGGAAGCCTGAGCCCGAGTAGTCCCAAGACATCGTGCCCCAGCTGGGGCTCCATGGCTCGGTGGACGGCATGCCACTGGGCCTGCATGCACCCTGGCGCAGTGAAGCTCTCTCTGAGCAGGACGGGGTGTGTGTGTGTGGGGGGGGGTGCTTTTCACGGCCAGTGCCCAGCACCTCCCTTCCTGCCACCCCAGGCCGAGGTGAAGGAAGGTGGAGGGTGAGAAGAGTGTGGGCCTCTGTGGTGGCAATGGTGGCTCCAAGTTGGGGCTGGCCCAAAAGGAAGGGCAGAGGAGATTTCACAACTGGGTACTGTGAGAGGATGTCCTGAGGGAGACCTGCGGCCGCTCAGAGTTGGTGGCTCATCACTTCTGGGCGCTTAGCCCATTATTTGGAGTGGGAGGACCTGATATCGGATGCAAGCCACAGTGGGTGCTTTAGGGCCCTAACCTATTCTCAGATCTCACCAAGCTTCGCGTTTCTTTTCTAGGTTTTAGAGGGGAGGAGACAGAACAGCCATGAGGGCTTCTAAGGGAGGTCAGTACCTCAGGTTCCTTCTCTAACTCACTCACACAAGGTGTGGGGGTTGTAGGGGTGCCTGGAGGCTGAAGGAGCCTCCCTTGGTTCCTGATCAAGAATTGCCACCAGAACTGTTGGGACTAATTAGCTTCCTGAAACGGAGAACTAGAGGGGTAGCCTGGAGGGCATTTCTGCCCTGGTCCAGTCTGCGTGGAGCCCTGTGGAAGGGGTTAAAGCTAGAGACTGAAGGTGCAGTCAGGTGGCGCTGCTGGAAAGCCCCTGGCTTAACTAACCCTCCTCCCCAACCTTCAAAACCTTACTGATAAGTCAAATAGGGTCACAATCGGGGTCATAATCTCTATACAAAAAATGACCCAACACAGCCCCTAACAATACAACAGACAAGACAGGAGCTCAGATACCCCCCTTGAACTGAGGGGAAGGAGAGGGCTGGTTCAGATGTCTGAGCTTGCCTGGGACAGCAAGACAGAGGGGATAGGGAGAGGGGAGGGAAAACGTGTTCTCAAGGAGCTACACACATTCTTAACACGTGTCCCTTCCCTTGACAGGCTGTGTTGGAACTAATGTTAGTGATGGTGTGCCTTCCCACTGTCACCAAGAAGGAGTGAGTGATGCACTGAGCAACCCGGTGTGGGAGATTCCAGGGGCGTTGTCAGTTTTGTTTGTTCCCCGGTCCATTAACAGTGACCTCTCCATGCAGCAGGCACTGAGCTTGCTATTTTTTTTTTTTTTTTTTTTGCATTGCAAGAAATGCATTCTTGACCTCAAATCCATTCCTGAGGTGGGGAGAGACACAGGCCCTGTGTGCCATGGCCAGCGTGCCGTCAGTCAAACTGGGATCCATGTTTAAATACAGTCCACTGAGAGCTTAGATTCGGTACCACACCTTTGGTGGGCAAAGGCTGCAGAGGGCCACATCTCAGGTCAGGTCTAGGAAGGGGATAAAGGTCAAAAAGAATGGCAGAGCAGAGAGAAGGAGCCAGTGAAGGAGGAGATAAATCGGAAGACACCGGCAGGCTGCTGGGACCCGGGGGAGGGACGCAGGAAGGCAGATGAGAGCACAGCAGATGAGGCTGGCCACCTCGGAGCCCCATCAGGACAGTGGATCAGCGAGGGGGGAGGCTCAAGCCAGGGGACAGGGGAACTCCACAGGGGGCTATTGTATTTGTGACCAAGGCAGATGACAGTGCTTTTATTTTGCAGGGGGTAAGGTCCCACCCTCATTAGGCAAGTCCTCTGCCTCTGAGCAACATTCCGGCTCCCAGCACAGTTACTGGCAGTAGGGACAGAAAGGAGAGAGAGGATGTGTCAAGACAACACCCCACACAGAAAAGGGTTGGAGGGAGGCCTGGGCTTTCCCTTCGGGACAGCATGGAAGCTGTCCTGTACGGAAAGGACTAGAGCAAGGAAGAGCAGCCGTGTGCGCGTGCTGGGCTTCACATTGATTGGGAATAGGATGATGAAACCTTTTTTGATCCAAACCAAGAAATGGCTGAGAATGAAAGGAGCATTGGCAGTAAACAGTTCTGTTGTGGGCAAACTGGGCCATAGGATTGCCACCCAGCAGGGAACAGAAAGATGGACTGCTTTTG
The DNA here is from genome assembly GCA_028658305.1 of Pachyuromys duprasi. Classification (NCBI taxonomy): domain Eukaryota; kingdom Metazoa; phylum Chordata; class Mammalia; order Rodentia; family Muridae; genus Pachyuromys; species Pachyuromys duprasi. The sequence goes on along the minus strand of CM053757.1, from coordinate 3,629,775 downwards.
CATTTCTGTCCAAATCCAGTTCTCATAGAATAAAGGTTTTTAAGCTCGAGAGGGAGGATTGCACTTCTGTAAGGGGAAAGAGTTTGGCATCCCCCTGACCTGCCTCCATCCTGCAAAACCTACCCATTAAATCAAACATGCAGAGCTTGGAGTACATGTCTAGTTTGTTTCCACCAAGAAACTCTTTTCCTGGGCTGGTCAGATGACTCAGTAGGTGAAGGTGCTTGCTGCCAAACCTGAGGACCTGAGTTCAATCCCTTAACCCACATAAAAGGAAAGAACCTGCTTCAGTAAGTTGTCTTCTGATCATGTGTACCATAACACACATGCCCACACACCATACACGCATGTACTAAAGAAGATAACAGTTTTTTTAAAAGGATACTTCTCATGCCAGTTCCAATCTAGGAAAAGGTAGGCAGGAGGTCAGGGAGTAAACCTGGCTAATTTCTTTGCGGCACCTTGGCTTCTAAATTTGCGCTTTCTCCTAAAGGCCCTCTACCCACATGGTGCTGGAGAGCCACCTTCCACTGGCCAAAGGGGCCACAGCCTCCTTCCCTGGAAGTGGGACAGAGTCTAGACAGCCGCAGCCAGGCCCAGTGCTGCTGGGTTTTTACCACCTCCACTCAGCACATCTCAGCGCAGAGCTCAGAGAGCATGAATGATCATGAAAGCCAGAAATGGAAGAGTGAAGAAGTGAAGACACCACCCACAGGGAGAGAAGGCAAGCGGGGTGGGGGTGGGGTGGGAGGGTGGGGAGCAGATGCCAAGATGGGAGGGGAGCAGGGGGCAGAGGGGAAGTAGAAGTAGGTTGTTCACTAAAAAACACAGATTCGTGCTTCCTGGATGTGGTCTCATAGCCAAGAGACGAGTGGTTGAGCGTGCATGGTGGACTTTCGCTGCCGGAGCTTGTTTAGAGAGGAGAAAGCAGCAAAGGCCAGAGCCAAGGACAGTGCCTTGGATGTGGACTCCTGTGGCGTGAAGGCTGCTTTGTGACGTGAGGCCAACTACTCACCAGGAGATGCAAGCGACTTAGCCAACTGACATGACCATCTTTCCCAGCCTAGGGTGTGTGTACCGAGGCAAAGAAGAAGTGGTGGGCTCTTTCTCACCCTCTTCCGGGAGCCTCACCATCCCTTACAGGACTCCTCCTTCTGAACTGTGGGAGCCACTGGGCTCACTGTTTTGTGGTCCATCCTGCCCTGTCTACTGTATTGTCTTTGGGAGGATGGGAGAATAATGTGTACAACACTTAATCTCAGTTGCTTTGGGATTTTTTTCTATTCATACATAGGCTTTATTTAAGATATTAAATAGATATTAAATAAAATTTCCCACTACTATTCATTTTTCTGTACAAATAATCATAATTTTCAAGAATTTTTTTAAAATTATACTTGCACTTTTCATTACAAAGCTTTATTGAGGGTCACCCCAGATTTAGCTTCAATACAATCACACTTAACAGGTTGCTGAATTTTTTTTTCATCCTGGGAAGGATGTTTCCAAAGATAGTGTCCACATACTCGCATTATTGTTTGTTTTTTTATATATTGTATATAGAGTCTACACTGTTTCAGCCACATTTTGTCATTAGAATGTACCTGGTTTATTGTCTGTTATTCTCAAGTCTTTTTTTTTTTTTGAGACAGATTTTCTTTTTGTGGCCCTGGCTGTCCTGGAACTCACTATGTAGACCCGGCTGGTCTTGAACTCACAGAGATCCACCTGCCTGTGCCTACCAACTGCTGGGATTAAAGGTGTGTGCCACCACACCTGGCTAAGTCCACATTTTTAAAAATCTTAATTTTTTAAGTACTTAGATTGAGACATTTCAGTGGTTTGGGTGCTTTTAGTTATTATAGTTTGTCAGATAAATCATGTCCCTATGTATGATTATGATCATATCTTTACTACTAATTATTGCAAGCTATTTATCTAGGGTAAGCCATGAGTGATCACATTTGATTTAGTTTTCTGAACTTTTTCTCAGCTATTTTAAAAAGTTTGTAATCTCAGTTTTAGTTCACCATTTTGAATGTGAACTGTCCCTCATGGGCACACCTACATCAGGTGCTTGGCTCTCCAGCCAGCGGCGTTGTTTTGGAAAGCTGTGAAACCTTCTGGACGTTGGATTTAGCTGGTGGATGTAGAGGAATAGGGGAGGATCTTGAGGCATAGCCCAATCCCATTCCTATCTCTGAGAATTCCATCCCACTGTCTTATGCTGTGGTGGACCGCGAGCCCAAGGTAAATCCTTTCTCCTTTAGGTTGCTGTCAGACATTTTCCCACAGCAACAATAAAATACATATGTAAACGCTGAGTTGTATGGCGTTATTTTTAAGGACTTACCATGGGTGTATGAGTGCTTCTGTGTATGTGTACCGCATGTGCCTGGTGACCATGGAGGCCAGAAGGTGTTGGATACCCTGGAGCAGGAGCTCCAGGTGCTTGTGAGCCGTGGGGTCTACTGTCTGCTCGGTGGTGGCATCGCTAGGCACACTTGTCTCTGGCTGTCCTGCTACTTCTCCCTTCCCGAAGAATATTTCCTTGCACACAGCAGCTGGTTAAACGTATTGGGGATCTACAGAGATGTCTCATCCAAGAATCTTCAAAATTTGACCACCATAGTTCATGGTACCTTGTGTCTCTTTGATGAATCCCTCAGGTTCAAATGCTGGATGATGATGAGAAACTGCTAGAAAGGCTTGCCTTTCAAGGGGGAGTTAAAAAACAAGCAAAGCCCTATTTTGTGTTTCTATACCACGGATGCATCTTGAACTGGGAATGGCGAGTCCTCTACTCACCTTTAGGGTAGGTCCTTTGTAGGTGGATTGAGGGGGAACAGGGGACAGGCAGTAGCTACTCTGGACCTGCCCTGATGCCCTACCACCTGAGAGTTGACACACACCACCCTCATTCCACACATCTCAGATGTTCAATTATTTTAGAAACTTTCAGGTACTAAATGTGGGGTAGGTGGAAACAGTCGGACATGAGCACTGGGCTCTAGCCTAGGGGATGAGTCAATGTGAAAGCCTGTGGCCTGCAGCTGTGTGACTGTCCTAGGGCTAGATCTGACCCCAAGTATCTTTGGTGGCCCTTGAAGGACATGAGGGAAGAAAGCAGGGGCAGAACTGGAGAGTTGGGGAGGATGTAGCTTTCAAGGAAAATACCGTTTTATTTTTACTGCAATGTAAAGACTTTTTGTTTTTTTGAAAGGCTTAGAGAAACTCACCAGAAAATTTAAAGACAAGCAGCAGGGAAGCCCCCAGAATTTGTTTGGAAAGGAAGTAACATTTTCTTTTGATGTTAAATTATTCTGCCCTCAGAAGCTTCTGCACAATTTACTACCTAACTGCCTGGTTTGAAATTTTCAGTGATTTCACTTTAGTGCAGATTTCTAGCTATTCCCAGCAAGCCTCATTAGTACTGGTGGGCGGGGACTGTCCCCTCGCCAGCACTGCGACTGCCATTCTCAAGTCACTTTCAATTCAGAGTTTGTAAACAGCCCCTTCCTGCTTCTGAGCAAGGGCTGTGTCAGGGAATTTAACACACAGAATGGGACTCAGGGCTTCCTCTCAAGAGATTAGAGAGAAATCATTCTGGACTAGTACCCTTGGTAAGAGCAGACTGTGACACCCGCCTTTCTTCAAGGCCAAAGCAGACTTAAGGGTTTCTCAAGACGTGTATGGATAAATGAAAATCCTCAGTGGTTCAAAGCACTGAGACAGATGACCACCTCAGCTCCCCAATTCTCCGTGTAGTCCGAAATACAATGTCAAACAGTAAAATAAGCATAAACATGAAGTCCTTATGGTTCGACCCCCCCATCCCCCAGTCCCAACCAGTTTTGAGAGATAGCTTGGAAATGTCTTAAGTGTTCTGTTTCTGCATGCCTCCAAGCATTTCGGCTTCAGCCAGGCTGAAAGGTGAGCTAGGTGTGCCTGTGGGGCCTATTGTGGGAACTGGCGTCTAAAAAGACCATCAAAGTTTTGGCCAGGGGGGGATGACATGAGACTGCTGCTTAGGAAAATACAGTGTGGAGGGAGACCTTTGAAGGTTTTACAGGGCTGTGTCTGGCCACCAGCAGGTGACAGTGAGGACAAGAAACACTGGGATTAAGGTTCTGTTAGTAGGGAAGGAAGGAGTAAGAGGCTTTGTCGGGTCCCAGTCTAGCATTTATTGTAATTTGCTTTTCAGTGATAGCCATTATGAGTAGTAGCATGAGATGGGAATCTTAGTTTTGATTTGCAGCTCCTTGGATAAGGACATTAAACACCTAAGCACACTTACTAGCCACTTTTTTGAGAACTGTCTCTTCAGCTGATTAACTCGTCGACCAATTGGCAGGTGCTTTTAGTGTCTAGAGGCCAGAAAACATCAGATCCCCTGTAACTGGGGTCACATACAGACCACTGTGAGCTATGTGGATGTTGGGAATTGAACCCTGGGTCCTCAGGAAGAGCAGCCAGTGCTCTTAACCACTGAGCCATCTCTCCAGCCCCTCCTACATTTTTATAAGACAAATATAAGTCAGCGGTAGATGAAGGTAGCTCATGTATAAGTTATAGTAACTTTTGGTGTCGAAGCATCTGACACTGTAATGCTGAGGTTCTTTTAAGGAAGCCTATAGCCCAAAGGTGCAAACAGGCGATGATTCAAACTCTTTGACATGTGTACTTCCTCATCCTCCATCAAATTATACAAAACATACAAACCTGATTTTTAAAAGCTCATTCTGAAAGCACAGATCTGTTTTTTAACTAGCATTGTTTCTATGGGATAACAGAATTTCACTCATTTCAAATTCTTTTTTCTAATTACTGGTTCCTAAGTCATAGAATTGCAGCTGTTTGATTCATTAAATTTTACTCTTCATTATCTGTATAGATGTTAGTAATAAGGAGGTTCCTGTTTGTTATGGAGTTTTTTCCTCTACCCTAGCAGAGTTCATCCATTTATTATTAGCCAGGTGAGGGGAAAGCACTGTAGTTTATGCATATTTCTCTGACACACCCAATTTTTAGAATCAAATGTTTTGTTTTTTTTCTGGAAAATTAAAATATTGGAGATTACTGTGGAAGTACAGGCATACTCTGAGGACTATATACGTTTTTTTTTTGGGCGGGGGTGTTCAAGGCAGGGTTTCTCTCTGTGTAGCCCGGCTGTTCTGGAACTCAAGAGATCTGCCTGTTTCATCTCTAGAATGCTGGGATGAAAGGCGCGTGCCACCACCGCCTGGACGAGGGCTGAATATCTTACAAAAAGGTGGCATTCATGCCAATACCTGAGCATAGAATTATGCATGAAATTTTTTTAGTCATCAGATTTTTTTCATGCCCTCATCTGAATAAATAAAATGAGCAAAATCAAAGTGAAACCTAGAGAATGGCCAGGAACTGGCTACTGTGTGTCCGAAGGCTCATAACCACCCTAGACTCAGGAGTGCTCATGCTACACATTTATCACTCACTACAGAGGATCTGAACTAATGTCTGAGGAACATAAATATATATGAACCATACAGATATATCTGAACAAAGCAGAGAAACTTTAAAAAACTTTCTAACACCACCTAGAGGTATTCAAGCAATGTTTAATATTAACCATTGCTTCTTAAACATGACTTCTTATATGTATATATTCAATTATTAAATTTAAACGCAGGCCGAGAAGGAAAACTCTATGATGCATTCCCCCGAGTCCAAATAATTGTACCGAATACAAGACAAGACACACATTTTATTGAAGAATCAGCATCATTTGGTGCCATGCTTTTATTCAGATGAAAGGGGAATCCACTGTACCAGGAATTAGCAAGTCTGACAGCACGCTGTCCGCAGTGCCCAGAGTGGACAGTAAGCACACCACACACTGCACATTGCCCAACAGTGTCCATGAGTCACACTGAAAAAGGTGACTCTGGCTTTAAGCAGCCAAATAAAAACTGCAATAGTCCTCCTAAAACAAAACTGAGAAACTGAGAGAAAAACGTTAATAAAAGTTGTGTTACGTAGCAAAAGCTGACAGGCCATACTGGTTACCATGACAAGGATTTGGCAAATTTAAACTGAATAAATTACCATGGTAACTTCCTCCAATAACGACAATGCTTCTGTTTCAGGAAGGTTGACAGAAAGCTCCAAGCTTTATGGAATGGCATATTTTCATTTGCATAATTTTAAAACATAATTTAAAAGCTGCACCATAATAAAAAAAATCTGCAGACTAAAGAAATATATCTGTATGCCTCTTGCTTTAGTAAAGTAAAATCTACCGAGAGCAACGAACTCTGTGGCAATATTCACACCCTACCTTTAGACACTAGACATTCAGGTCAGCTGCTGCACATACAAAAGCAAGAGCAGACGGGTGTGTTTAGTGTTCATTAACTCTTTCAAGGTCTTGATCTAACTTTTCTTTATTCAATACTCAGGTGACAGCAAGAAGACTGCTCTGATAGGGAAAAGACCATGTTTAGTAATATAAAATGCTTATTAAATTCCTTTGACTATCATTCACCTTGTTTTGGTTAGGTTTGGTTATAATTTTTAAACTAGTCTTATCCTAAGGATGGTTTTTTTTTTGCCATTTCCTTCTAATTGTGATAAAAATTGGTGTCTGAAAGGTAAAATGTGAAATTCCCCATTTTTAATATTCATATATACATAATATGTATACATTTAAAATATAAGAGTTACATATCATGGTCTCTCTCACATGCAAGCAGTAGATCACAAATAGTTTTGAGCTACACATACATTTTGCACAGGTATTGGAAAAAAATCTGTGAAAATTTTTTTACAGTTTTAACAAATATACATAAATATAAGAACATAAATTACAGTAAAATATTGACAGCATTTGAGAAAATGTTGAAAACCCAGATGCACTGATAGCTAAAGGCTTTATAATAATAGAAAAGTACAGTTCAGGGACATCCCATTCCATCCTTCTTTTTAAATAAGTAAATACATCACAGGAGACATGAAGTCTCTCTCTAAACAACTCAATTAGAGAAATGTACATATTTTCATCTCTACATCCCATGAAAGAAAACAAACTACTCTTTCATTTATAAACAATATGTCTCCCCCCTTAGTGTGCACAGTTGCCACAACACTGAAACATAAAAGGGTCACATAATCAATCATTCAAGTCTTTTCCTGAGAATGAAGTTTTTTCCCAACTAACCCTCTGGTATAGTAAAGAACAAAGATCACGCAGAGATTTCAAGTGTCCTAATCTAAGCTGTTCCACTGGAGAAGGATTAAGAAGAAGGAAACCCAGTATAAGTAAAATAATGTGAAGCTACTTTCAAATCAAAATGGAGCCCTTTGTGCGTGTTTAAAAAGTCTAAATATAACTTCTACATCGGGTATAAGCATAAAGGCCTCCTGAGAACTGCCCGGGAAGTCTTGCATTTTCATACTGGAAGGCAACACTCAAGTGTCACATGCTTCTGCCAGCTTATAAAGTGACGCACTTTAAAAGAAACAGAAAGTGGTTTTTCTGTTGTTGTTAAAAGTATACTCTGAATTATTCTGAGTTGGCCAGAAGTGATGTAAAAACGGCAACTGATTTAATCAGCAGCTTCTTACGGGTACTCTGGGTTAGCTCGTGTGGTCTCAGGGAACCCAGTAGCAGCTTTACAATACCTCAACACCTCCTTATTTAACAGAGAAATCTTAATACTTGTGTGAATAATAAATACAGAATGTGAATACTGAGGATTCTTGCAAATGCCGTAACACCATTAGAACATGAGGGCTACTGCAAAATGTAACACTAGTGTTTCTCTTGACATCCTAAGAAAGGTGCAAGCTCTTCTCAACGTCAGCTTTCTACTTTCATGATCTCCACATAAAACAAGACACAAAGGCAGGTTAGACTAAACCCCCAGAAGAGAGGAAAGTAACAACAACAACAAAACCATTGGAAGATGTGCATACATAGTACAGGATTAAACAAAAACCCACATAATTGTCATCTTAGCCACATTTCAAGCCTATGTCCCACTGTGTCCATGAGAATTCAGTGCTTCAAGGTCTCTAACGCCAGGCAGGCGAACCTGGTAACATACAAACCTCCGTTTGTGAATCAAAACATTGCCTTCATCACTTGGACTTATCACCTAAGTAAGAATCTTCTGCACTTCAAAATACTGTGTTTACATTCCAGTTGTTCACAACAACAGAGTTAAGGTCCAGTTTTAATTGATAAAAATCTTGTTGGCAATTAGAAAGATTTTCTATAGGCAGGAAAGATGAAGTACAAATTTACCGCAAAGGTTCTGAAGCAAGCATTCCCCGCCTCCTATGCTTTAGCAGGTAAGAGTTTTTTGGGTGTTACTGGTCTTTTGGTCTGCCATAAGTGGCTATGAATGGTAATTGCATCCACACTAGCAGATAAAGTTTTAGCAGGTATGTGGCTAAACTGCTTCCTGTCAGAATTGTACTTGTAAAGTCCCTCAATCATTTTTTTAGTGATAGATTTTGGGCCTATCCCAGTCAGTTTATTGATTTCTTCAGTTTCTGGGCAGTAAGTATACAAGGACCTGAACTGGCAGCCTGAATCCCGGAACAAGATTAAGAAGTTGTTGGCATCAGACTTCTCCATTTCCTTTAGAATAGAAAACAAAAACAAGATAATAATAAAGCCAACATTTTATTGAATGTTTACACACTTGTTAATATGTCTTGGCTAAAATTTATGACACCTGTAAAACCAGACTTTATGTTACTATTTTGGCAGTGCTGAGGATTGCCTGCATGTGCTCAGCCACTGTATGCCACAACACATTCTAAGGTCCCCACCTAGCCTTTAGTTAAACCGTTCAGTCTTCCAAACTCTCTGAGAGTGGAGGAACTCCATCTACCACCAGCACCTACCACTGCACACCCTTCTCATGCTGAAGCTCCAGGAGCCAAACACAGAATTTTCCCTTGCATCAATACAGAAAGAAGACTCTTGAATTCTGGAAATGCTATTAAATTTAATTTTCAGAACACATGCTTACCTCTAATATTTTTTTCTTTTGACCTTCATTTACTTTTCCAGCCAAACAGCAATGAGCTAAAGCATTCTGTATTATGTGCTTATTGGATTTTGCACTAGGTTCCTTGTAGAGCTTTGGTCCTGTAGCAAACATTTACAGCAGTTATAGAACTAATATTTCCAAGACAAACACTACCAGTTTTCCATGACATGACCGCTTTACTTATGACTCTGCAAGTTCTCGACTTGACGCTGCTCACAGACCTTTTTTTTAAAAAAAGATTTATGTATATGAACACTCTGTTTTTCATGTACACCAGAAGAATACATCAGATTCCATTGCAGAAGGTTGTGAGCCACCATGTGGGTGCTGGGAATTGAACTCAAGTCCTCTGGAAGAACAGTCAGTGCTCTTAACTGCTGAGCCATCTCTCTACCCCCCGCCCTTTTAAAGCAAGTTCTCCCTGTCCTAGAACTCCCCAAGTAGACCAGGATGGCCTCAAATTCAGAGATTTGCCTGCCTCTGCTCCACAAAGGTGTGCACCACTATGTCCACATCTTTTTAGGGCTACACTCCAGCCACAACATGGTTTAATACAGGGACACATTTGGGGGATGTTCTCACGGCTTTTTGATGTTGTCCCATGAAGGCAGTGTTGGCAATAAGATACTGCTTGTAACTGTTACACTATCTCCCTAAACTTTCCAGTCTGGCTAGATTACTTACTGATGAACTTAGTGTACAAAGGGTCCAAGAGTAGTTTTTAGTTTAGTTTAGTGTTCTTGAGACAGTGTCTCACTCTATAAGCCCAGGCTGGCCTGGAAATAACCACGCAGTTGGGGCAGACCTGAAACTCATGGCCACCCTCTTCCCTCAGCCTCCAAAGTGCTGTGGTTACAGGTATAAGCCACCATACTTGGCTTTAGCTTGTAAGAAGGCAAGAAAAGGTGATCTCTGGAGACAGTTCAGTGTTTTTCTTACATGCTCAATGATGAATTCAACCCCCAGAACCCACATTATATATATTTAAAAAGAAAAAAAGTGCTGGTGAGGTACAGACAGGCAACTGTTTCAAAACACACAGCTGGGTGCGGTGGCATATGCCTTTAATATCAGTATTCAGGAAACAGAGGTAGGTAGATATCTGAGTTCAAGGCCCCCCACAGGTCATAGTGAGACCCTATTTAAAATTCCAAAAGCACCACCACACACGTGGGTTGTCTTCTGGCTCTGCATGTGCACACAAAAGCAAAGAAAAACCTTTTTTTCCCCTCCTAGGTTGTTAGGACTGCTCAACTTCACAGATGCTGTCCACTCTCACACTGAAGGCTGTCACACTGGGCTGGAGAGATGGCTCAGTGTCAGGCTCTTCCAGTGCCTGGGCCTGATTCCCGGCACCTACACGGTGGCTCTAACACTAGCCCAGAGGATCCGATGTCTTCCTGATGTAGACACCAGGTATGCAAGTGGGGAAAACAGACATACATGCAGGCAAAACACTCATACACATGAAATAAAATGATAATAATAATAATAATAATAATAATAATAATAAAAAGGCTGTCAGACTGACCATAGGAGGTTGTACCAAAAGCTACAGAATAAAGAGAGGGATAGGGGAAGCCAGAAAGTAAAACACACACACTGTTTTTGGCTACTTAGGGTATGGTAAGTCTTCTGATTCTGCAAAATTACAGGTACATGGGGACCATCTCCTTCTCCTGCTCTTCCACACACACCACATCTTCCTGTTGTCCCACTTTACCTCTCAACATGTTGCCACTGTTTCCTCACTCTCTACTGCTTCATGCTTTAGATAAATTCTCACTTTCTAGTCGTTGATTTTATTCAATCATGCCCACCCACCAAGGGCTGAAGAGGACCTGGAGGGGCAGGTTACCCTCCTAGAGCTGGTGCACCAAGGTTCCCTCGACGCTGTTGTTATTACCGTTATTATTTTGATGGTTCTAGGGGTTAAACTCGGGCCCTCACAGAAGCTAGGCAAATGCTCCACCAGGAAGCCATATCCCAGCCTTTACGTTTTATTTTGGGACAGAGTCTCACTAAGTTACCCAGGCTGGGTATAGCTGAAGCCTCAATGTTAGGGACGTGGGGAAGTCTTACTGAATAGATTCTCTTTCACATAGTTATGAGGAACAATATTTTGTGGATAAAACTTCTCTAAGGTTTCTTTGGGCCCAAATTACCACACAGAAATGGGCAGTAATACAGGCGACTGCCATAAGTTAAATCTCTAGTTTGTTTTAGAGAGCTACCTTCCTCAGCAAGGGCGGGTCACTGCCTCCTCCAGCGGAGCTGCAGCACTGAAAGGCACCGCACAGTGTCCTTTCCTTACCGCAGCAGACACTTGTCTCACATACAGAGTGAACCAGTGACACCTCTGTACTGCACCTTCACCTGTCTTCATGCCTGCGCTAGATTAAAGTGATCCCCAGGATGTCCACACTAACCTGTGTACTCTGTTCCAGACGCCACCGAAGATGTGGTGGATGCATTTTCCCAGTCTTTCTCGCCATTTCGACTGCCACAACGACTTGGAGATAAGAAGCCTTCTACAGACTCTGACCTGAACAGTGAATAACTTAAATTTTATAAAAGGCTTGGGTTCCTGAGGACATATGTGACAGGAGCAACCAAACTGACCTAGAGCTTTACAAATAAGGTAGTGCTAACACTGTGTCTTCTCTATGGCCACAGCGGGCACACTATAAATATGCTGGAATAAATATTTGCCATATGAAAACTGGCAACTAGCACAATAGAATGGCGAGTCTAAGACTCTGAAGAGAGCCTGAGAAGCACTCTTTTTTAATGTGGATCTTTTAATTCAAGGTGACAATGATCTATTTAGTCTATATGCTAGAGAAATAGTACAAGAGACCTTACATTTGCGTGTGAGATACAAATGCTCCAACATGTTACATTCAAATAAGCGACTTTGGGATTATTCTAGTATCATTGTCTTCAATGGGAAGACAGATTTTATTTTTCTCTATTATTTAATCATAGTCATATTAGCAACTATTTGTATATAATTGCTATTAGTATTTATAGCAATTCAAATTCTGAAGAGCGCTGAAAAAGATTTATTATATTTTTATTATATATAACTTATTATATATCATAACCATTTTATTTACATGTGATTTATATGTATTATATATATATATTTTAGTGTATGTGTATGTGTGCATGGCACGTGCACATGCCATGCCACGCAGAAGGTTTAAGGGCACTTGTTGGAGTCAGCCTCTCCCCCCCCTCCACCCCCCGTGTGGGTCCCCGGGACTGAACTCAGGCTGTCAGGTGCGGCGGCAGTGCCTTTGCCCTGGGCCATTCAGTCGCCCCATCTCATCATTTTAACAGAAAGTCTTAAATCAGCAAAACTAAACATTTGTGATATTTCATTCGTTACAAGATATAAACTCTAAGTAATTTTTATTTAAATCTTCATATAATTGCAAGTACCACATTCTCTTCTGTAAAAACATTCAAAAGCTCTGGGCTTACCTTGGTGTCCTCTTGCCTGAGTGAACACTCTCGTTATCACCAGTGTTCAGCGATGCCAAAGAGAGGCTAGAGACTGAAAAAACACGGTAAATTCGTGATCCTGAACAAAAACAAAATTGGAAATGTAAAAGGAGAAACTAGAAAAGAGTCTGTTCATTAGATAACACCAGCAATGATAATTGGACTTTTGTAATTTCTTTTCCTTTTTTCTCTACTGTGAATCTAAGCACATAATATGCTGCATGCATATATTCACAGTTTAAACTAAGAATCAAGTTTTAGGCAACAATAAAACTAACCTGCTGTTTCAAAAGTAAAGTGGTAATAGGAGACCTGATACTGTGACCTGGTATTTTGAAGAAAAAAAAAATGTATTTTGCAAAATTAGCTTACAAATGTCTTGCAGTGTTTTTTAGCTTTGATTTTTATTTACATGAATTTTGGCCTTCATGGAGATATATGTACTGCTTGTATGCCTGGTGCCCATGGAGGCTAGAAAAGGTTATTGGGTCCCCTGGAACTGGAGTTATGGATGGCTGTGAACCATTATGTATGCGGGTGCTAGAAACTGAACCCTAGTCCACAGCTATCTTGCTGGTCCAAGCCACCTCTTCAGCACATCAGCCAATATTACATATCAAAGAGTTTCACCAAACTAGGCTCAGTATTCCCATAGCCTCAGAATTTGGAATACTGAAGCGGAATTGCTGGTTGGAGAAAAGCTTCACTGCTCAGCAACTGTCACTTTAAGGCCCTTCCCCCCAGATCAGAAATAACTACAGGATGATTTCTGAGGTGACAGGGATAAAATCTAGAGCCTCAGGGATATTAGGCCTCTACTTTTATTTTCAGCTCTAACTGCAGGAATCTCCAAAAACTTCCACTTTAAATAAAATTATGCACATTGAGATTATTTTTCTCAACTCTAAGGAATTATGATTTTGGACTTTTGACTATTTTTATCTTAAAGGGGGGACTTTTGAAACCCTGACCTGATGCTCTTTATCCTCCAAGATAACAATGGCTAAGGCCATAGTCAACAGCAGAGTCATGCACCTCATGTGCAAAGTCCTGAATTCAATCCTACACTATTGCCTCCAGAACAATGAAAACAAAAGTATATACTTTTTATACCTTTCACGCAAATAACATTTATCCTAAACTTACAAGTTTTTAAACAGTAGTGAATGCGTTACGTAGTGTGGTTGGTACAGTGCTTGCCTATCAAGCATATAGCCCTGGATTCAACCCCCAACACTGCATCAGGAAGAGGGATGGTAGGGTATGCCTGTAATTCCAGCACTTATGAGGCAGAGGTAGGAGGTTATCCTTGAGAGTTTGAGGTTAGCGTAAGCTATATGAGACCTTATCTAAAGGTGGGGATGGGGAGGGCGGGGTTAATGGTGATTCAAGGACCTTACATCTGTGGACAGAGTTGTCTAATAAGTTAGTATTTAAACCACATTCACATTTGATCTACTGGATATATGCATGCACACATAATGCACCTAGATTAAATACAAATCTCCTTTGCTTACTTTGGTTTTCCAAATAAGACCATGCATTACCTCAAATTGTGTATCCAATTTAGCATTACCAAAGCATTGTCACGTTAGTACAACAAACCAAGCTGGTGTTTATGAACAGACCTCTGTAAGTAACCGGTGTTACCTGGAGGGCCTTTTACTGGTGTTTTGGGGGATTCAATGTGATCTCTGTGAATCGATTTTGGCCGCTGTTTTTTCTGTTTTGCCACCTGAGGACGAGGCTTGATTACCGTATCCATGTCTTCCATTAGCTTCAGTTGCTTCCGCCTCATGTATTCCTGCCTAATAAACTCCCTGCGTGCTCGCTCATCTTCTTTCTTCTGACGCTCTTCTTCAGTTTTACGTCTAAGAAAACAAATGGCTGAACTGATTATTTTGTACATCAAGTACAAATGACACTGCATATTTGATAAGAGGAAAAGAAAACTTTATTTCAGAACTTTGGGGAAAAAACATAGTTGGCTTGAAATGTACTTGAGAAAATTTAAAATTTCGGTCATCTCTCTGTGTGTGCTTTTCAGTGAAGTTATTTAAAATTAATGAGTTTTGAAACACTAATAATAAGTTTCATAGTTAATATTCCTGGAGAACTTTACTCTAACAAACAAAATGAACACTTCTAACTTCTAAATCCACCCAAAGTCAACAATGGTCCAGTGCTTTACACTCTGCACAACATACGTGAAGTTACATTATGAGGACGAGGTGTTGGTGTGACACCGCCCCGTAAGTGCATCTGCAGCTGTCTACAGAGGCCCTGCGACGGACGCCTGACTCAGAACGGGGGCGACACCGTCCTCACCTCGTCTCCTCTTTCTTATGCTCCATTTCTGCCTCCAGCTGCTGCTTCCGAAGCTGCGTTTCTTTCTCTCTTCTTAACCGTTTCTCCAACAAAGCTGCTCGTTTTACTGCCATATCATTCTCTGCCTTTTGGTCATCCTAAGAAATGAAAGTAAGCATTTTAGATTCCAGCATTATTTTTTTTATCATAGCCACATCTTGTAGTTCCTCATATCTGAAAATCTGAATTAATTACGACTCTACCAAATGTGGACATAATTCAGAAAGTGTAAGAATTCCTTAAGCTTAATGGCCATCAAAAGAGAAAAGAACAAGTGCTTTCTTATTATGTTTTAGTTTGTGTGTGTGTGCGCGCGCACACGCATGGCACAGTGCATGTATGTAGGTCGATGGATAACTTGCAGGAGTCAGCAACCTCCTCCATCATGTGGATCCCAGGGACTGAACTCAGGTGGTCAGGCTTTATGTTAAGAGCCTTTACCTGATGAGTCATCTATTGGTCTGAAAACAACTATTTACAAAAATTACATTTATGACCACAAATTCATGCCATGGCACACTATGGAAGTCATAGGACAACCTGCAAAAGTTGGTTCTGTTCCTCCACAATGTTGGCCCCAGGGATCAAATTCAGACTGTTAGACTTGACAGAAGGTGTTCTTCCCATTGAATCATCTCACTGTCCCCCAAAGAACTTGTTTTCATCCTAATAAATAACCTAGAGTAGGAGAGTTTGGCCCCATTTTAAAAATCACATCTAAATTATAACAAATAATCAGATAAAAAGCACTCCAAATGTCACATAAATGGCACTATTGTTGCATGGCTTATCTCTAGGTCAGTTTTTGTTTTTTCAGCTCAGACAATGACAGTTGGGTCTGGAAGGTTCACTTGGAAGTGGCATGATTCCTTTTCTGAAGTTCTGTCACAGTCAGTGAACCTCCCAGACTGAATGACCCATGAAGGCAGCCTCAGTTCTCTGAAGCCTCTTCAGTGCCGGGCTTTACAATTCAAGCCTCTTCAGCGCCGGCTTTACTGGTTCACTGTCTTAATGATTCCTTGAGGATACCTAGTCTTCAGTGGCTAATACATTGGCATCACAGACTGGATATTACAGGTACTGAATCACACAGGGAAGAGGGACTTCTGCCTCTTGCTTTGTCTGGGAGCCCAGAGACATATTTCATGGTGAACGGAAAAAGACAGAAGATACACTGAATCCATCAGCTCAAATATGCATTTCTGTATCTAACAAACCAACTCATGCTCTGGGTAAAACTGTGGATTATAAGTGCAGCATCAATATACTCAGGAAAGAAATATGAACGGCACATGTTTCTTCCATGTAGTGATTTAGAAAAATATAAAGATGAAAAAGCTGGATAATCGAGTAGAAAAAAACTTCAATATTAAAATTTTATTTATAAATTCTAAGATCTTCACTATCGAGTAATACTGTCTAGGTTCCGTCATTTATTGGGCTGAAGTACTGTTTAACAGTTGTAATTTAACAGCAAAAGTAGTATTAAGATTTATATTCCAAATCTGCAAAGATACAGGATTAGAGATCACCTGTTTTAGTGCCTTAACAACAGACCTGAAACATATAGTTCTGGTTACAGAAAAACTATGATGCAGAGTGTAAGTAGGTAACACCACAGTCAACAGAGCGTGTATACATCTTTCTTTAAACTGTCTTTAAAGGAGTTTTCAGGAGCAGAAAGCAAAGCCAGTGGCAAAGCTCTGCTCAGTAGACAAAGCCTTAGCTTTGGTTCCCAGAAATGCAGAAAAAAGGGAAACTATCTCAGTGATAACATCAAACAACTAAATGTTTCCCCTTTAAGATTCTGATACATTTTTAAAAAAGAAAAATTCAGGATGATCAATAAATGCTAAAACCGATACAGTATGAGTGTTTTGTTTTGTTTTGACCAATTGGGAATAGCTGAATTCTTAAAAGTGAGAAAGGGAAGTAGGGAAGGGTATAAGTTAAATACATGCACCCTACGACTGTGATATAGGGACGAAGCTTACAAGGAACCACAGTGTGCCTAGGTTACTTTCCTAATCCAAGGGAGGGCTTGACTAGGCACATTTCAGGAATAATGGCTGACTTGTAACCATAGAGATTGTTACTGAAGAAATGTATCAACTTAGAAAACATCAGAAGAGGAGGCTCAAAACCATGTGGGCTAGTATTACCTTAAAAAAGAATCCACAGCATACTTTCTGGTCATCATCAAACTGTTCTTTATCACTTTCTCCATCATATTTTTCAACAGATACATCAGCCTTTTCAGGGGGTTTCAAATCTGACAGAGAAACTTCAATCAGATTGACATTTTTGGGAGCAGTAGGTGGGAAGATGGGTTTAGGAGGTGGATCTGTTGGTTGACTCAACTGGTCCTCATTTGGTGTCACACACACAGTCTCTGTGATGGGCTGTGACAAGACTTCAGAAACTGTTGACTCAAGAGGTTTAATCTCTTTTTCCCCAGGACGATGGTCACAAGAGTCTAAAGTCCCTTTGCACTCCGATGACACCTTCTTAATCTCCTCTTTTGGTTTGGGCTCCTTTTGAGGTTCTCCATCGTCACCAAAACATACGAACGACCGAGTCTGAATGGGAACCTGACTGGGGGAAAACCTCCTTAACCGGGGAAGACTATCCACAGACCGAGGAGGTGTCAAGGTGCGATTCAAAGGAGTTATTTTTAATTCGTTTGGCCTTGGAGTCCTTTGATTTTTAGCAGAAAATGATGTGCTCTTCCTGGTAGAAGGCTGTGGAGACGGATGGGTGGTACGGGGGGAGTCTGACGAGAATGGTGCAGCGGCTGATGACAGGCCTGCCTGTCTAGGTTTAAAATCTCGAATCTGCTTTTGTGGAGAGGGCTGCGGAGGGGAAATCACCCAAGACTGCTGCTCTCTCATCTGCATTAACATCTCCTGTTGAAGGGACAAGCGCTGCATTTCTTGCTGTAGAAAATGCAGGGATGAATTTAGCTTTTCAATGGACTTTGTATACTCTAAGATTTCTCCTTCATTTAACGTCTCTTCTGAAGGGCTTGCCAGGTTCCACTGCTTCTCGGGATCAACAGGCGTAGTTGGAGACTTCAGCCACTTGCCCTGAGGAGTCTCCACGCTTTCTTTTATGTCTGCTAGAGACTTGCTCCTTTGTCCCTCAATTTTTTGTGATTCCTTTTCTTTTACCCGGTCAGTATATACTTTCTCATCTTCTGCACCTGCCGCTTCCTCCCGAAGAGGGGAAATCCCATCCCCTTTCTTTTTCACCACAGTTAGGAATGCTGTCCTCCCCATTTTCTGCCTTTGTTTAGTAAAAGCGGCTTCCATTTTCTTTTTCTGGGCTTCTATAGCACGCCTCTTTTCTTCTAGTCTCATCCTAAGGTGCACCATTTCAGAGGCCAGCAGCTGCGTAGTGTCCCGCCCTTGGGCAATGCCTGTTTCTTCTGGAATTTGAGCCCAAGAAACCACATGAGGAATGTTAAGTTCTGAGCCTTCCGGTGTAGTTTTTTGAGAACTGCTTCCACTACTCTTCCCATCAGTGTGATTTAGCTTCCTGAACTTCTGCTCAGCAAAGCTGGTCATTTTCACTCCGGAGCTGGAGGAGGCGCTGCTCCCCGGCTGAGACTTGGTGCTGATGGTACTTGGGCAAGGGCTCAGGACTTCTCTGGGGTTGCTGGCTCTTATATCATAGTCCTGCAGAAATTTAGATGCATCATCCATTTCAGAGTCTAAGCTAACAGTATAATCTCTCAAAGAAGAGTCTTCATCCATTGTTTCGGGAATGTCTTCTGAAGGAACATGAATTCCAGTGTCGACTTCTGTGGTGTCTGTTATGGGACTCAACGCACCTTTTGTATCAGTTACATTATCAGGACTAGACTGATTTAGCTTGATATTTGAATTTAGGATACTCAGATCCTGATTATGAAGAAAGAAGCCATTAGCAATCTGGTCTGGACGAGGTGTATGAGGAGATTTTTCAGTATCGTGGATTATTTGTAATGCTTCTTCAATGCTTGGTGTTTCAATCTGATTGCCAAAGTCATCCAGAAGCACTCTGTTTTGTAAAGCCCCATTTGGAAGCTTGTAGTGAGTATTCTCATTAGAATTTAGTTCATTTGTATTAAGAGGCCTGTAAGACTTGAGATCACTATGAGGGTCTACATGAAGTTCTTCTTTGATGCTTTCTTCTTCTTCTCCATTCACTGGCTTGAAGGACAGATTTTTCCTAATGTGTTTGGATGCACGACTGTTATTGAGAGTAAGCCCTTCATTACTAACAGAGCGGATGATTCCTCGGCTCGGAGTGGAACACTGTGCATTGTCTTCTTTATCAAAAGAAATATCAAATGAAACGCCATGCACTGATGTTCTAAAAGAGATGTGAAGACAAAACATTTAAGAAATTGCAGACAATAAATGACTTTAAAAATACTATTGAACAATCATTTGAAAGTATAGGCCATTCCTCCATTATTCACAATCTTACTAACCTCAAGGTAAGATTAGCCTATTTTATCACTTTTTAATTTAGCCTCTTTGACCTCTATCATACCCCTATGCTGGCCTTTTCAAAATTAGGTCCTAATTAAAATTTTGATTTGACAATTTGCCTAACTACAACAACAAAAAAGCAGAGTGAAGTAAAGCTGGCAGTTTCTGAGTTACCTTTTCTCTTTAGGCCATGTTCCTATGAAGCCATCCACATAGGACATAGACGAAGACCTTCTAATTCCTCCTTCAAATGCAAAAAAGGAAAACTCATTAAAATCACACATTTGATATATTTGAGAGTTCATTCACTGTTCTAAAAGGTGGAACCTCAGTAGCAACAGCACAAACAATCTCTTTGTTATTAAAGTTTAGGGGAAAGACATGTTGAGTGTGTAGGTGATAGCTAACCCTGACTAGCATGAGAGGCTTAAGCCCAGTAAACCAGCTTCCTAACAAAGCCAATGGATACGTACAAAGAATCTTATTCTATTAACAAACATACACACATCAGGTGTAGTGGCACATGGAAGCAATACTAGCATGTGGAAAGTTGAGGCAGGAAGGTAGGTAGTTCAAGGCTAGTTTAGGTGATACAAAGAGACCTCAAGAGAAATAGAAACAGGGCATGGTGGCACAGCTCTGTTAACTGGACATGACGCCACATGCCTGCACTCCTAGCACTCCCAAGTCAAGGCAGAAACATCTAAACTCACGGTCATTTCTGCTACTTCAGGAGTTTGAGGCCAGTCTGGGCTATGTAAGACCTTGTCTCTAAAACAAAACCAAGCAGAGGGACTAGGGTTATAGCTCACAGGTACACAAAAAGGGGAAAAAGCAGGTGCGGAGCTTTCAATCACCCATCATGTACAGAACAGATACTTTTCAAACAAAGACTAGATAGTGAGATATTTATTCTCACTTATTTCCCTGTTAGCTTACTTAACACAGCATTTTCCTCAATAGGCTTTTACAGACACATTACCTGAGGCTGAAGAATGAGCTTGGGGACGTGCATATCTAAAAGGCAAATGACGAGACTGTGAATATTCCTCCTTACCAATGCACCAATAATATATACATTATATATATAATCTTTCTCTCTCTTACACCCCCACATACCTTTGCATAAAAAAAAGGAAAAAAATTAAAAAGTAAATAAAACTCATTAATTTGAACCACTTGGGGGAAATCTAAATCTCCAAAAACTTCTGTATAGTAAAATCCCACAGAAGACCCTAAGGAACCTTTCAGTATGGTTGTCTGTAGACCTTAAGCACCAATGACAGTGAGCCTGGACGGACCTGGAAGTCCTCATAAACACAGAGAGCTTTCCTGCTGTGACTCAAGTGCCCTATTTTACGTAATACAAGGGAACTGACAAGTTTTCTTCTCAAGTGATAACAGGCCAGATCAAGACATACTCTTTAGTCGTCCTTTTAATTAAGCTGCTATGTTACGCGGGTATCAAGTGAAATTATATACCCTTCTCCCCAGTTGATGGAAATGTGGATAAGAGGTAGTACTTTCCACACCTCACTCAAACCACACTATCTGTCAGCTCATACGAACTGAGACTCTGCACATGCCAGCCACAGACTCCAGGTCACATCAATGCTCTGCTTTTACTCCTCAATAAAAGCTTAATCAAGAGCGTTTTCTAGAATGCAACAATACTGAAGAATTGCTTCTGCCCAAACCAAATACTGAGAGCCTGGGGCTCTCAATCTTTTTCCTCAGTGTATGTAGCTTGTTCTCTCAGTTTATCAGTACTCACTTGTTAGGCCTGTCAAAACACACACACGGTTCCCAAGCCTGCCTGTGATAGCCCTCCTTCTGAAATACATCCCACAACCTAGACTCGTTCTTAGTTCTACGGACGGGTAATCCTGAATACTAGCAAAGTAGTTGCTAAAATGTGATCAATCTTTTTTTCCTCCCCAAATGGCTACCCCTGATATAAAAGCTGGTTGACTGTCTCATTTTCAAACTTGATGATGATGATACTCCAGTGAACCAGGAGCTAAGTGGGCAGGAGTGCTGCTGGCCCTGCCTTCTGCTGTGGCTGCCTTCTTTCTATCCATACGACCTTTAGTGTAGGTACGGTAGCAGCTGTAGATACAACTACATTATTCCCAGGGAGAGGAAAAATTTATCAAACCCTTCTTCAAAAGTTCTATGAAGGTTCATGTGGGGGCCCTAGGAGCCCAGGATGACGGTAGACACTAACTCTTCAAGGAAAAGAATTTAGAATCTACCTGGTTATTAGGGTTCTCCTAGAAAAGAGAGAGAAAGCAGCCACTGGGTTATCAAAATAAGAGGATGAATCTCCATAGAACGTAAGCCGTATTTCTCCTGGACCAGAGACAAAGCGGGACTGTTCATTCAGGGTCCTTATCCTAGTCAAGACTGAATTATCTACTCTTAAAGCTTCACTGCTTACTTCTGAATAGAAGGTAGACAGAGTATAGGAATGATGATCCCAAATACTGAGCATTTTCTAAATTTTCAAGGGAAGAAATGTACTCAGTCAGGAAAACACCAAGGAAATTACATTTAGAAAATTTCCCATATGGAAAAAATAAAAAGGTGTTCCTTGATTAGCTGCACACACACACACACACACGCACGCACACACACACACGCACGCACGCACGCACGCACGCATGCACGCACCTCTTCCTTTTCTTAGGTGCTGGAGGTCAGACCCAGGAGCTTATACATGCTAAGCAAGCATTCTGTAATTTAGCAATATCCCAGCACGAGATTGGTAGTACTTCATAACTTAATCCTTTTGCACTAAACTGCAAGACTGGTTCAGAAGAGAAAACTTAATCAAGTAGCAAAAAGATTCACAGCAGTAAACTGGAGATGAAGGGGAGAAAACCTTACATTACAGACACCAGAAAGGCTGTGAAGGCAGGAAATACAGAGGGAGTAAGATACTGCAAGTTCAGTCAAACCCTGGGTTTCATGTTCATGAACACATACTGGACAAAATCTTCTCACATGTGAGTGAGTGACAGCTTCAGAGTAAGTTTTTATTTTTATATAATTAGGCCACAAATTAATGCAAACAGTACTTGGAAGTTTTTGGTAATTACTTTTTAAAGTAAATTTTAATAGATCTCCCTGATTTTCTAAAAATCAAAAAAAATAGTAACTTTAAACAAAAGAATAAGACTGGAATGTCTAACGTCAATATAAATTTCAAGTTGTAATAAGTACAAAAGAAAAGCTAAGGCTGGATGTGGTGGCGCACACCGTTAATCTCAGCACACGGAGGCAGGGGCAGTGTACCTCTGTGAGTTACAGTCATCCTGTCCAGCCAGAGCTACACAGTGAGATCCTGCCAAAAACAAAACAACAAAAACCACAGAAAAAGAAAGAAAGGAAGGCAGGCAACACATAGATTCTGCTTAAAGTTTTCTTAAACTGAACTGCTGGATGTGGCAATGCGTGACTTTAATCCCAGCACCTGGAGGCAGAGGCGGAACAGCCAGGACTACACAGAGAAACCCTTTCCTGAAAAACCAACCAACCAAAGAAACAACCAAACAAATAACTATTTTAAGCTAGAAAATGACTTTAACATATACTTGCGATAGTAGTCAGGATTATCCTGGTATTAATTAGATCACTCTTACTTTACTTTCAATTCAGCTCCCGATGTTAAGGACCAAGGTGTTAAATAAAGACTCCATATTATATTTAATTGCTAACTCTCAATAACTAGGTAACTAGAAAACAAAACAGTGGTGTGGTGAGGTGATTTGGACGGAAAAGAAAAGTGGGCTCCCACTGATCAGGGCACTTGAGTGCTTGGGTCCCAGCTGCAGTTCAGGGAAGCTATAAAACTTTGAGGAGGGCAGTCTTGCTGGAGGAAGTGCCACTGTGGTGGGCTCGGAGGGCTTGAAGCCTTTCCTCACGTCAGTTCACGCTTTTGTGTTTGCAGCTGAGGATGAGAGCTCTCAGCTTCCTGCTGCGGCCGCCTCCTGCCACGCCTCCTCCGTTCCGGACCTACAATCAACTCTTCCTCCCTTAAATGGCTTTTGGTGTTTTACCACAGCAACGAAAGGAACTAATACAAGTGGGGAAAACCTGTTTCAAAGATTTTTTTTTTAAATAATAGGAAATTTAAAAATCCAGGGCCAGCAAGACAGCTCAGCAGGTAAAGGTACCTGGGGTCCAGCCTGGTGATCTGAGTCTGCTCCCAGGAACACATAAAACAGGAGAGAGCCGACACCTACAAACTGTCATCTCGCCTGCACATGTGCTCACACACATGTGGTAAAAACGTAAAAACCCAGATATACTTCTAAAGCTGCCTGCGGCCAAAGAGTCATCTCTTAGATATTCTTCAATACTAATAATTCAATATTCAATATTAGGTAAATTCCAATTATAGGAGTAATGCAGCGAAAGTGTAATTTTAGATTTCTTATTTAGGACTTAGAAAATTATCTCCCACTTCTCAGAGTTGGTTCACTAAAAACTTATTTATGAAACATTCATTTCAGTATAAATTTCAATTACATTTAAGTTAAAATAGGCCTTATTAAAGCATGAGCTAATTGTAACTTAATCTACAAATCTAGCTGCAAAATTAAAAAACCCCTTTTAACACCAAAATATTATTTGATTTCATTAGTAAATCACAGGGAAATAGTGAATTCATTGTGGAATCTACCTTGAGGTGAAGTCAGAACTAGATGAACTATCCAAGATGTTTCTTTTGGCAGCATTCAAGACAGGAACTGATGGCACGCCTTTCACAGGCTCAGCTAGCATGAAAGATAAAATTTCAAATTTGTATGTTCAATTTATTTCTAACATTATTTCAGGCATTCTAAGTCTTAAGTATTCACTTAAATTTTACTTTCTCTTCCCTTATTAGTTATAGAGTAACCACAGTTTTCATTCTTTCTTTTCTTTGTTTATCTTTTTGTTTCTTCCTTTCTTTCCTTCTCTCTTTTCTTCCTTCTTTCCTGGGGATCAAGCCTAGGACCCCAGAACTACCCCAGTTCCCTTTAAATAACTCTTTCTAATATAAATGTACCCCTAAATAATTTCCAAAAGGTCAAAAGAATTTATTGCTATAATTTGACTTTTAAAAATTTACTTAAGGTTAATGAGGGAAGGTACCATAAAATAAAATACAGGTACTCAAAGCAAGGACAAGCCTGAGTGCTTAATATTGGGAACATCTTCATAGAGTTTTAGAGATGCAAGGTCGGTTTCAGTTTGCTTTTTATGACATAGCTGGTAATTTGCTAGTTAACCAAAGATAGTCAGAATTTCACTGGAAAACCCTCACTGTAGCTAGCTCACATACTTGTAAGTAATTCTGGGGAGGTGGACACCTTAGTTTTGACTGATATTTAATGCAATGTTAATGATGTTTAAAGTTACTGTTGAGAGCTGGATTTCACAGATGAAATCATAAAAAACAATGCAACTGAAATGTCAAATTGTAAAATATTATATAAATATTGGTTATGATAATTACTAATGGGAAATAACCTTCATAAATGGCTTTAACTTCTTTCAAGCTACTATTTTTTAACTAACAGGTCACTATTTAGAATCTACTTTAAGTGGCTTTGAGGTACCAGGATAGATCAAATACATATTATTTCATATTACACAGAATGTTGCCTGAAGGCAGCATACTTTATGAAATAAGATTATACCCACCAGAATGATATGGCTTTCTTTTGCTATTAAACAACCCCCTCATCTTTCTCCCTAATCTTTTTTCTTTCTTTATATCTCTGGGAAGGCAGGGATTACAGTAATTAGAAAAAGAAACTGGTGACAAGGAAAGCTGCTAAGTAGCTGGGAGACAGAATAATCACATTTTGTGCTGGGCACAATAGCCACTGTAGCGTAAAGAACTGGTCCCATGATTTTTGCTGGAAGAAAGTTCTAAGCTAAGAAGAAATGCTAAACTTAGAAGCATATCTCCTGTAGGAATGTGTTTGATTTTAAAATGAAGCCAATTTTACTGTGCTAAACACATTTGCTCTATAAAAAATTCAGGAGGAATTATTTTTATTTATTTGTTCATTCATTCATCCATTTATTTATTTTGCTTTCTGGCAGTGATGAAGTTTGAGCCTAGACCTCTATGCAAGTTTTCTACCACTGAGCCATGTTCCCAGCCCTGGCCAGCGATTCATAGTCCTTTATTCCTGGGACTTTTACAGCTGCCCTCTCTTTCTTATTACTTTTACCATAATTGTACTGCAATAACAAACGCTGCTAGTTTAAAAATATACATCCAGAAAGTGTTTCATAGTTTAACAAAAGATCAAGGTGTAGGTTAAGGTCAAGTCTTACTATGAGTGGAATTTGGGTAACATAATGTAAAAATAAAGAATCTAATTAAGAAATGAGAAGTAGATGGCGCCCAGTAAACAGTAAAAGTTCCATTAAGACATCAAATACAGGGACAATTTTTCTGTTTCTTGCAAATAATTCGGTGCCTTAACTATTCACTTTTATCAAGGGTGGGTACCTAAAGTAACAAAGCGCTTCTACCCAAAAGAGTAACCAGAGGAGGCAGGCAGTGGTGGCGCTCACCTTCAACTCCAGCATTTGGGAGGCAGAAGCAGGCCGATCTTTGTGAGTATGAGGGGCCAGCCTGGTCTACAGAGGTAGTTCCAGGACAGTTAGGGTACACAAAGAAACCCTGTCTTGAAAACAAACAAACAAACAAACAACAAAAAAACCCCAAACCAGATGAAATTTATAGTTTCCATTTTTCTACATTAAAAATTACAAAGACTGATTACCTCCTTGTGGACGAACAACACGAGGCTGTACAAATGACGGCTTCACAACTTCAAACCACCAGAACAGTTCTGCCATGAACACCAAATAGTTACTCTATATAAGAGAGTTGAGAAAATTAAAAGAAGCCCTAAATTAGGTAAAGCCAACCATATATGAATAATAAACAGTTATGTTTTATTCTCTCAAATGTAGATTTGAATTCTACTCATTCAATATTAAAAATATTCACCATGTTTTATCAAACTGGATGTAAACAGTTTAGTACTTGTAAATACACATGTTCAGACTTTGGTACTTTCTTTTATAGGCCAGAACAAATCTCCCAGCCATCATGATCTCTAGATATGTAGAACTCTGAGATTTTAAAAAATGTCCTTTCTTCCCAAACAAGTACATGAAGAGTACTTTTTATTATTAAAAAAAGAATTTTTTTGAAAAGCAATTAAATATATAATTTAAATATTGTATCCACATGTTTAATAATGCTAAATTTAATAGTAATCCATGTACTATACTAGATAGTACCAAACTCTATAGATTATTATGACTAAAATAATCTTGAAACATATAAAAACATTGTTTTTTTATAATTTAATGCCTCCTAATTTTGAAAACATTACGGATAATAATGTTATATTATTTATACTTGAAAACTTGTTTTCACTGTAAATTCCCAGATAATTCTTTCAATGGCATACAGGAGTTCTCAAAAGCATATTTCCATAGGATTACAATTTGTAACTATATATATGCACACACGCATATATATGATCTTGGTTTTTATTTTTATTTTTTTAGTCACTCTTGAAACCTGAGCAGGAGGATTACAGATGTTTCCCACCGTATTAGAATTAGGCTTATATGAAGGATAATTTAAATTTTAGATTTAATGTATTTCTAAAAATAGCACTATACAAAACCTGCTTTCCTCATTATCACTGGAAATATGGGTGTTTTCTGATGTCTTCCCTTCTGCAAATCTGCTAATTTTGGACAAGGTACTAACATAAACATACTTCCTTAGAGTTCACTGCCTGGATTTTTTCATATTTAAGGTGGTAACATTCACAAGGATGTCTTCAAGTTGTCTGTTTTCAGCAACTACTGCTGCCGCTTAGCAAAACAAAGAAGACTAGAAGAAGCAGGTGACAAAAGGAAGGTCTCTGACACTTTCGCAAACACCAGATCAGTGGACTTGATAAGCGTGAGACACAAGGCATTGTGCAGGGTGACACAGAGCAGAAGACAGAATTTGTTAGGATGTCTACTTTACTTTCGGTATTTGTTTTCACTGTAAATTCCCAGATATTCAAATTCACACACATAAACAGCTATTATTTGAGCCAGCTGCCCACGGACCGAAACCTCTGAAACTCATTAGAAATAAACCTTTCCTCAATCTTTTACTCTAATGCCTTTTACAGCAACAAAAGGCCAACTGGCACATTAAGATCATCATGACCTTTTAAAACCAAAGGATAAATTTCATAAGCACAGGCACTAGGCTCTACTCAACTAGTACAGATAACTAGGAGATGATTTTATCTTTTGAAACAATAACCCTTAAATGAGCAGTAATTACCTGTTGATAGAAAAGGAGTATTTATTTTAAGGACCTTGGTAAGAATTGTTCTAATAACATAATGGCAATAATTGGCCACAAATTAGCAGAACTAAAGAAATAGTTTTTCTGGTAACTACATTGGAGATTATTTAATTATAAAATTATGACTATATGGGAATAAATTGGTCATATTCCAGAAATGGTACAACAATAATTTAAAATCATTTTTTCCGAGACAGAATCTTACTATGTAGCTCTGGATGGCCTGAAACTCACAGAAACCATCCTGCCCTACTTCCTGAGTACTGGGGATAGAGGTGTGCACAACCCAAACTAAGCTAGCATGTGTCTGCATGTGGACTTGTGTGTATGAAAGCAGAAGCCAGAA
>CM053757.1:3506161-3601129 GCA_028658305.1 Pachyuromys duprasi | reverse complement strand
CATGGTCCTTGGTTGGAGAAACTGTCTCATAAAGACCCCTGTGCCCTGATCTATTTGGTCTTTGTGGCTTAGGGAGCTTTCTATTCAGCAAAAGCAACAAAACTCTCAATTATCTTCCTTTACATGGGTCACTTACATTACAAAACATTTAAATTTATGACCCCACTAAAATGGATCATTTTTAACTTTTCACCATCATAAGCAATCCTTTATGTGCCTTTGGATGGCTCCCCCTTTCCCCTAAAGAACAGTTTATCAAGTACACTGAAAGGGAGCTGGGTTCCAGCTAGGATATAGCCCGAGCTTTCGATGCTTTTTTGGGTGGTGCTTAAGAATACAGCAAAGGAACCTGCTTAGGCAATGTCCAACAGTCCTCTAAAGTAGCTATATCCTAACTTATATTTCTACAAGAGGAAAAGGTGGCGCTCATTTCCCATACATTCCTAAACACTCACTATTAAAAGTTAAAGTGAAAATGAGGTGCCCAGCAACATGGACCAAGGAAGTTCTCTGGAGCTTAGTCTTAAGATAGTACACCAAATTCAAATTTATGGCTGTGATAAATGTGAGCAGAATGTGAGCAAAGAATTTTTGTTGACAATTATTTATTTTAAATAAACCCAACTTAAGGAAGTATTTTATTTGGATTATGCTCAAAATGATCTAAATATCAGGATTATATAGTTTATTGAAAGTCTATATTCTTTTCTTTTCTCCAGAATGGACAGGAAAAAACACTACCAAACTTAGTCTATACCAACTTTTAAAAAAATATACATTTTAGGTATATGATAAATTCTCATGTCATATTATAGAAGTAGTACTTGAGTCCCGGGGATTAGTGCCTCATTTGGAAATGCTTTATCATTGGCTTTATCTTTTGCCCTTTGGAGATTATGAAATGGACAAAGGAAAAAGAGACGATACTAGAGAGTAAGAATTTCCAGGGAGTCTACGGAAGAAGAGAGGGGTGGGGACAGAGGGACATGGATGGGACAGAAGCCCTACAAGGAGACCAACA
The DNA here is from genome assembly GCA_028658305.1 of Pachyuromys duprasi. Classification (NCBI taxonomy): domain Eukaryota; kingdom Metazoa; phylum Chordata; class Mammalia; order Rodentia; family Muridae; genus Pachyuromys; species Pachyuromys duprasi. Next base: position 3,600,108 of record CM053757.1, on the reverse strand, counting down.
AAGCCAAAGGGTCTGAGCCCAGGGGGTTCTGCAGAGACTGATGCACCAACTGAGGACCACGCATAGAGAGGACCCAGACCCCCTACTCAGATGTGGCCAATTGGCAGCTCGGTCTCCATGTGGGTCTCCGAGTGAGCGGAGAAGGGGCTGCCTCTGTCATGAGCTCAGCTGACTATTCTTTGATCACTTGCCCTGGTGAGGCCTTGCCAGGCCACGGAGGAAGAGGATCCAGGCAGTCCTGATGAGACTTAACAAGCTGTGGGCAGATGGCAATAGTGGAGAACTCCCCCTTTCAGTGGACTAGGGGGAGAGGGCGGGAAGGTGGGACTGGGAGGAGTTGAGGGAGGAGGCTTTGATCAGGATATATAATGAATAAACTGTGAAAAACAAAGTTCTAAAAGAAAAGAATTTCAAGTTTAAGGTAGTAGCATCACCACAAGAGGAGCTCTTGAGCACTTATACGGAGGACTAGCTTTGCACCTGATTCCGCTCAACAGAAACATGTTACCACCAAGACAAGCTTCTCCGTCAAACAAAACATATTATAAGATCACTTATCCCTAAAGCTGTGAAACAAAAAAAGCACATTGATTGACAAAATTAATATTGTTACAATGGCCAAATCACTGAAGTGATCTACAGAGTCAATGTCAGTCCCATCAAAGTTCCAATGACATTCTTTACAGAACTAGAGAAAAATAATCCTGAATTCATGTGGAAGGCCCAAACCCTGAAGCACCAAAGAAATCCTAAGCAAAAGGAGCATGCAACATCTAATTCTAAAAATATACCAAAATGATGGCTCAGAGGGGCAGCATGAACCCGAGTCCGGATCCCCAGCACCTCCCTAAAAGCGAGGAGCGACAGCCCCATCCAGACCCACGCAGACACGCATCCCAACACGCACACTTTTCAGTTAGTTCTCTAAAGAAAAATTCTTCATGAGAAAAAAGCTTCAGTATCTGTTTGTTTGCTGTCTGTTTGATGGGTGTCTCATTATAACGCATGAATCCAACTCATGATCAGTTTCAGAACACTGGGATTACTGGCATACACCCACATTTGGCTTGCTTTTAAAAAAGAATTTCACCTTTGTTACATTTATCTATGATCAAAAACTATTTCATGATTCATACTCTTACTCTGTCCACACTAGAACAACAGATCAACTTTATACATGACCTTTATGTTTACTTTTATAATATAAAAGTCTTGTAGCTAGCAATGGATGTTTAAAGAGAAAAAAATGACCCCCTCCCAAGTTCTTCACTGATAAAGTTACTATGTAAACATAATTATATTTACTTATATTCAGAGACAGAATTGTATCTCTGGCTCCTCAGACTCATCACAAAGCTCAGACTGGCCTTGAACTCCTGCTCTTCCTGCCCCTCCCCACTTCTATTGCTAGTACTTCAGAAGACTGAATCTGGGTCCTGTGAACGACAAGTAATACTGTATACTGAGATATACTCCCAGCCTGCTGCCCTGGCTTTTAAACTTTAACAAAAGGCAGAAAGAGAATGATTTCATTTACCTTTATGGATGAAGCAGCATAAAGCATATCTTCCAAGCTGAAATGGCAGCAATGGTTTAAGTATTCTTGGCAAAATTCCTGAATCAGTTGTAGGTTATACAGGCTATCAGCCAAAGACATAGTTTCTTTCAAACAAATATCTTCAAATAGAAAAGAGGATAACTTTGGATTAACTATGAACACTTCATAACTACTGACAGTACAAATACACAATTATGTAAAATGTGTTTAGCAAACATGTATTTATAAATAATAGCCACTAGACAGAAAGTTATCAACTTTCTCAGAACTACATGTTTTTTAAACCTCCATTAGTTATTAAATATTGTTGGTTTGAATATTTTTTGCCATCTATGCAGTTTAGAAACACAGCCCTGAAATACTTACCCTCTAAGCGGACAACACCAGGGCAGTAAAAGTGAATAAGAGCAGCCAGCGCACAGCCATCCGTACCATCCTTCAACAAGTTTTCTACCAATGGAATGCAAGGCAGTTGCTTAAGCAATGTCTGTTCCTTCCTGTAACGAGCCTACAATATAAAGAATTCTAATAAATACTAAATTACACAAGGAAAACCAAACAAAGCAGAATTGTAAATTCTAAATTCTAGTTCTTAGTCATATTGGAAAATATAAATCAGGAGAAACAAGAATTATCAACTATTCAGCATTTTTTTGGCATTAATAAAATACCCAGGTTAAATTTGCCACAACAATAATTTCTTTTTTTTTTTCTGTTGTTGGTGTTTTGTTTGTTTTTTTCTGTGTAGCCTTGGCTGTCCTGGAACTCACTCTGTAGACCAATCTGGCTTCAAACTCACAAACACCCGCCTGCCTCAGCCTCCCTGTGCTTGGATTAAAGGCATGTGTCACCACAGCTGGCACCTGCCTCTGTCTTAAGATTTTTATCCAGACACATAGTTATTTTTAGAAAGCAAAGACTTCTTCTCTTTCTGAGGGAGCAGGCACTTAAGACTGGGCTCTGTCCCTGGTTCTGATGTCTGGTGCCATGTAGCCTGACATCCGGGGAACAGATGGGACAGAGTACTTTAGTCCTGTTTCTTGGGTCCAGGTTCCCTTGGATAGAACTTTCTAGCTGCTCCCAATTCTGACAGCTCTTATAATTATGTTTTCTCAAATGATACCTTTGCCCTTCAAATCTGTCTTTCTATGTAAGAACTTTCAGTCTTAAGTCTAATACTAAAGAAAATAAAAATTTAATCAGTAAATGAACAGAACTGATTTGAATGCAAAGTGTTCAGATTTGTTTTTGATAGTATAGCTATCATAAATTAAATTTGATATCATTGTTAAAATGTTATATTAAGTTTATAGATTTTAAATTACTAGTGGTGGCAGAGTCAGAGGCCAACCTGGTCTACAGAGCAAGTTTGAGGACAGCCAGGCTACACAGGAAAACCTTATATCTAGAAATCAAAATAATAAAAATGTTAAGACAACGCTCTAAAAATGAGAAACACTGTAAAAAAGTTAAAAGAGAAATTCTTGAGCCAAATTACCTGCACTTATATCCTGGTTCTGCCACTTATTACCTATGACTTCAGACGACTTACCTAAACTCTCTTTTTCCTTACCTATAAAATGGGGACAGTAAAACCTACTTCCTAGTAACTACTGGGGCATTTGAAAACATGACAGACACACAGAGTACACTCCTGAGCACACAGAGGCAACTGGTACAAGCTAGCTGCTATGAACTAGAGGCTTTACTAAAGCCCAAAATAATAATACTTATGACTTATTAATGGTGCATAATGCCTTTTATTGGCAAAATGCATGATTACAAAGGCTACCGATATTTAGTAGTCATTTTAAAAAGATCTATTTTATGTATATGGGTGTCCTGTCTGCATGTAAATATGTACACCGTGTGTGCCTGGTGTCTGTGGAAGTCAGAGAGGGTCAGAACCTCTGGAGCCTGAGTCACAGAGGGTTTTGAGCCACCATGTGGGTTCAAGGAACTGAATGTGGTTCCTCTGCAAGAGTAGCAAGTACTCTTAACTGCTGAGCCATCCTTCAGCTGCAACTGTCATTTTTATAAAAGAACAATTTAAACTGTCTCTTCCAATTCTATCTAATTCTATCTGCAATTTATAATTAAAATACAGTTGTGAAGAAAAACGCTTGTGAGAATAAAAACGGAAAATTTCAACTTTATTGCACAAAATACTTAACACATGAAGGTCCAATTAGATTCTTTTAAATGACATCCTCCAAAAACCATATGCACCAATGAAGAAAAAGGATACGTTTTTCTGTTTCTCTCTCCCTGGCTACTGATTAGCAAGAATCATGAGCATGTTTTTTCTTGGGGGAAAAAATTTTGGCGGGGGGTGTGAGGGGAGGCAGCACAAAGCATTACATACCTAACTCACACTCCACCTTACATTCCAAAAGGTAGCTGGCTACAGTGGTGCATGCCTCTAATCCCAGCACTTGGGGAGACAGAGGCAGGCAGATCTCTGTGAGTGTGAGGTCAGCTCGGTCTACAAAGTGAGTCCAGGACAGCCAAGGGTACACAGAGAAACACTGTCTTGAAAAACAAAAACAAATTACATACATGTGCAATCTAGTACATAGATTCTACTTTTCCTTTCCTTCTCTCTCTTTTTTTTTGGGGGGGGGGGGGAGGAGATGGTGGTGTATCGATGCAGCCTAAGCTGGCTTTGCAATCTCAATCCTCTGGCCTCAGCCTCTGAATGCTGGTATTACAGTTGTGAGATATCTTGCCTACACTCTTTAATTACTAACTTTTATATCATCCTTAAAAACCCTCGTTTTGTTGCTGGGAGATAATTTAAAGAGAGAGGGAGGAAAGGAGAAAGGGAAGAAGGAAAACAGCAGTTGTAAGCTCCCTTTCCAGGTAGCAGGCACTGTCCCAGCCCTGCCTTCTTTTCTCAGTTATCGAGCATAAGAGCTGGACTGAACCAACTTAGCATCACAGACAAAACTGCTGTTGTTTATTCTATTCCCTCTGCCAATTAGCATTTATGAATAAGGAGAGAGAGAGAAAGAACTAACAATATATGTCTATCGTTTAGATATTTATGAGTGACAGGCCAAAGCATTTTCCTAAAGATTATATCCAGTAAAATCCACTGAGCAAATGAACTTTAATGCATGGTTTATACAATTTCTAGGTAAGTTTATCTTAAGTCCCTGAGTTATATGGAATTTTTATATTGAACATGCCTTTTGTTTTGAACTATATCCCAGACTGGCCTTGAACTCACTACATAGCCAAGAATGAATGTGAACTTCTGATCCTTCTGCTTCTGTCTACCAAGTGCTGAGACTACAGGTATGTAGACACCGCATCTGATTTATGCAATTTTGGGTGCTGGGACCAAACCCAGGACTCCATGCATGTTAGACAAGCACTCTGTCAACTGAGAAACACACCCAGCCCATACTTTATAAATTCTTGGCACAAAAATATTTCATAGTCCCTCTACAAACTTGAAAATCTAGCATTCAAAAGACCACCGTATTTTATATCAATGTTTATGATACATACGTATATATGCACACCCATATATATTCACTTATATGTACGGGTGTTCTGCCCGCATGTAGAACATGTGCACCACTTGCATAACTGGTATGTGAAGAGGTCAGTAGAGGGTGTGGGATTGCCTGGGACTGGAGTTATGTACTGACTGTGGGCTGCTATGTGTATGCTGGGACTTGAACCCAGGTCCTCTGGAAAGAGCAGCCAGTGCTCTTAACTGCTGAGCCATCTGTGCAGCCCACTAAGTTATATTTTTATTAGGATGGTGTATAAGAGGTCTTAGAATGCTTTAGCTGTCCACACTTAATCCTGAAACGTCAATCATCAGGTCAAATCAGACTTTCACACAGTTGAGGGGAAATACTGGTGCGGACAGGTAAGCTTTTGATTGTCATCAAATAGTAAAGTGTTGTCTTCAGTTAGGGTAAAAAGAAAATGGTTCTAACAAAAGTGATTTAATCATGCAGGCAACTAACACAAGTGATTATTCAAATTCACGTTTATGGAAACTCTTAATACTAGCAAGATTCTGTATCCACAGGCTGTTTTACCCACATGCAGCAGTAATAATGGTCTGTGGATTTTGTGATGAGCAAACGTGTGCTTGATCTTTAAACCGTCCTTAAGAAAATATCTTAAAACCTAATCCCTCTACTAATGACAAACAGATTTGTATGAAATGACAATACCAGCAAGCTATAAACAATGCCACCAATACCATTACAGTCGGGAGAGAAAAGGAAAACTTACTGGAACCAGTTTCCAAAACCATTTGGAAGGAGACTTCAGAGGAAGCAGTGGAGGGAGAAAGGGAAGTAGGATAAGTAGGATAAAGGAAAAGTCAATCAGAACCATCCAATTAGCGAGTTACAGCAGGGCTTCTGACAGAGGGGCTCTCACCCAGCTCTCACAGTTTTCTGCTAATTAAACACTTTAGTTACAACTACATCAATTGCTAACAGCAATAGCAGTGCCGTCTCCTCTCATTTGCTCTCCCCACACAGAATCACATTTTAGGATATCAAGGATTTTAGCAACAAATAATTTTATTTCAGAGATTCAGAATCACATATTGTACTTAAAAGTACATCCATATTCTTAAAATAAAAAGATTCCAAGGTTAGATCCTTAGACATTAGTAGACCAATTCTAAGAAAGGAATAGTCTTTCTACAATAAACAGAAGCATAAAGCAACTAGCAATGTAGCTGAAGTCACTAGGAATCTAAGTGTTTTATAATTTTGCTATCTCAGGGTATCCTGCAGAATGTCATTTTTATTCTTTAAAACTAAATTCAGTAAGTTTTTAATCTCTGTATAAATTAAGTATTAGTGATTACTTTGTGTTTCCCAGAATAATTTCTGGTAACTCTAAAATACACGAATGTATCATCGTCAGTGCGTCTGGCACTGTAGTGTACCTTTTGACCTCCTGGAGCTTCAGCGGTGTGGTGCTCTTTAGACTTTTGTTCTTGTTCCATTATGTCCTTCAAGTGTTCATTTACCTTAAAATATAAAAATCAATTTGAACTTACATTAAAATTTAGCAATAAATTGACATGGTTAGAGCCCCAATATTAAGTACAAGTAACACTCAAAATGTCCCTTTTACAACTAGAAAATAGTATCCTAGAGGGAACTTTACTGGAAACTCAAAAATCAGTTCTACAAATTACACAGTACACGTTGTACACCTATTATATGACAGAAACTGGAAAGTTCCAGTTCTAGTAAGAGCTTACTATACTTTTAACATGTATTGTATTACTAGGCATTCAACACACAAAGCCTGTCAGAGATAACAATTTTGTACAAAGCATAAGCAAAGATGAAGTACATGTAAATGGCAGAACATGAGGCAGCATGTGTGGGATCCTGTGTTCAACCCATAACACCAAATACATACATGAATGCATGCAAGTATGTAAACAAAGTTAAACAAAGGCAAGGAGAAGAAGGGAAGGACTCAGTCTCACTGGAAACGGGAGGGTCTCAGTGAGTGACTATCCACACTGGGCACGCGTGGCGGAGGCTGTCTTAAATTAACTGATGTGGGAAGATCACTTGAGCCCACTTGAGGGTGCACCAATGGCAGGAGTGGTGAGGTGGGATAGTGAGAAAGTGGCGCACGTGTGCGCGTGTGCGTGCGTGTGCGTATGCGCGTGCGCGTGTGTGTGTGTGTGTGTGTGTGTGTGTGCGTGTGTAATGAAATGTGTAAGACTGAGACACTGAGCACAAGCAAGCAAGCAGCATGAATTCATTTCTCTGTGTTCTTGGCTATGGGTAGGATGTGACTAGCAGTTTGAAGTCTCTCCCTTGATATCCCCACAATGATGAACTGTAACTTGGAAATAGTAGCTACAATAAAGCCCTCTGTTTCCTAAGTTACCTTTTATCAGGGCATTTTATCACAGCAACAGAAATGAAACAGGACACCGGCCTCTCCACAACTGATACGAGAAAGAGTGACTAGAACTTAAGCAGAAAAGCACCCTCACTGGCTTGAAGAGCCAAAGAGAAAGCTGACACTATCAGAGCAGATGTGAAGTGTATCCTGGGAAGGATGGAACCATAGTTAAGGAAGACCAAAGTCTACATTGGTGGTCCCCAGCCTTCCTAATGCTGCAGCCTTTAATCCAGGTCCTCATGCTGTGCTCCCGCCCCCAACCATAAAGTCATTTTGTTGCTACTTCCTAACTATAATTCTGCTACTGCTATGACTTGCAATGTAAATATCTAGTATGGAGAATATATGACCCCCAAACGGGTCGTGACCTACAGGTTGAGAATCACTGCTTTAGGGCTTTAAGATGAAAAAGGGTATTCCAAGCCAACAGACCTAGGAAACAAGCAAGTGTTGCTATTTCTGACAAAAAAAGAATTCAAACCAAAACTGGCAAAAAAAAAAAAAAAAAAAGGGTGACTTCTAACTGGTTAAAGGAACAATCCATCAAGAGAATGTTAGATAGGTACATGCAATTTCATAAAACAGATATTACTACATAAATGCATCACCACAAATTAATGCCAGCACAATAGTGGGCAACTTCAGTACCTACTGTCACTAATGGACAGATTATCTCAGCAAAAGAATCAACTGAAAAACATCTGAATGACTCCACAAATCAAAAGGACTTACGGGGTATACACAGACTATTCCCTCCACACACTGCAAAGTATACACTTCTTCCCAGGAGCCCACGGGAGTTTCTTTTAAAATGTATCTACATCAGGACCAAGTCAAGAAATATGTGAAGACTGAAATAATTCCTTGCATTCTACCTTATCACAATGGACTAAGGCTACAGGTCGCATAGACCCTACAGCTACTGGAGAGAGTACGGCAAACTGAACTGGATGAGGAAGGAGGCCTGGAAGAAATCAAGAAGGAAAAAACCACGAAACAAATGAAAACGTACCAAAAATCTACAGAAAACAATGAATGAAAGCAGTCCCGGGAGTTGTAGGGGTGGAGGTGGAAGATGATTTACGGCTCCAAGTGCCTACATTAGGAAGTCAGAGAGATCTCAAATAAATGACTTAATGTTATACTTTAAATCTCTGGAAAAAGAAAAACAAGCCACATTCTAAACCAGTAGATGGTAAGAAACCAGTACGATCAGGGCAGAAATTAAAGAAAACACCTTTAAAAAGAACAATGAATCAATGAAACACAGAGTTGCTTCTCTGGAAAAGACAAACTCAGCCAAACTAATGAACAGAAAGAGAAGACATGAAAAAGAGATGAAAAAGGGAAACACTGTACCAGATGCCAACAGAACTCAGAAAATCTTTAGGTCTTACAAAACAACAACTACAGCAAAAAAGGCCACATTATTTCATTAAACTGGAAATCTAAAATAAATTAATTCCTCTGTGCCTATGACCTATCAAAACTAAATCAAGATGAGAAAAACAATTTTAAAAGATCTAACAGCAATGATATTGAAGCAGTAATTAAACATATCCCACACCAAAAAAAAAGTCAGGCCCAGCCCAGATGGATTCACTGGTGATATTTATTTACCAGACCCTCAAAGAAGAACTAAACCCAAGGCATCTCAAACTATTCCATAAAATAGAAAAGGAAAAAACAAAACAAAACAAAAACATGGCTAAACTCTTTACAAAGCTAATATTATTCTGACATGCTAAACAATAATAGAAAAGAAAATTACAGACCAAACTCTCTGATAAATATAGCTGCAAAAATTTTCAACAAAGTATTTGCAAACTTGGTTCAAGATTACATCAAAAAGATCATTAGCCATGATCAGGTTGGCTTTAATTTCAGAGATGCAGGAATAAATGGACTCAAGGACAGAATTACATAGTCATGTCCACAGGTACATCAATTCACATGAGCAGTCATACAGAGGGGCCTGGAGAGAGATGGCCATGGAACTATACAGAGTTTTCAAAAGAAAAAATACAAATGGTTATAAACATTTTTAAAGGTGTTCAATATCGTTAGCCATGTACATGCCATGGCCTCGATGTGGTGACCAGAGGACAAATTGCTGAAGCTAATTTTCTCTATAGCCAAGCCACAGGTTTCTGATCCAAGTTTACAGTATCAGACAGGAATGACCTCCTGTGAGGAGACCGCAAACACAATCTGAGAGAAGTTTTGTTAGCCCCTGACTGCCATGCCACTACTGTACCAGTGGGCACACTTGCCTGGCAGGTCATATCATAGCATGCACACACAGTCTAGCAGTGGGTAAGACCATGTATCAAACTGCCTTCTAAATATTTGTGTTTATTCTCACAGACCTGCATTGCTTTCAACCTTAGTCAGAAACACTTCTTATTGCAGTGGGCAGTAGTTGAAGAGACTTATAGCTGGTCAAAGAGTTAATAAGTGACTGTTAAGTGCTCATTCCTAAATGTGACATCTACATAATGCCCTGCCCCAAAGGCTCAGGGAACTTCATGGAAAATGGGGTAGAAATAAGAGCTGGAGGAGGTAGAGGACTGCCGTGAAATGCTGTCTTCTAGACATGACACAGCCACTGTACTCATGACAATTGTGTGTACTCACACAATTCCCATCCCTGCTTTCCAAGCACTCAAACTACAGGTGGGCTGCTGGCTTTTTGTAGGTTTAGGAGATCTGAACTCTGGACTTGACGCAGCAAATGCTTTATTTACTAAGCCATCTCTCCAGTCCGATTTAGCTTATGACAAGATTCATGCAAGCATTTAAGAAAGGACACCTTAAGTTGTAACTTCTACATTTGTTCAGTGCTGGTCCACAAATCTGGTTTAATTTATCTCTGCAATCATAACTGTAAATTAAAGTAGATCCATCTGGATGTCGGGGCAAAAGCTTATAATCCCAGCACCTGGGAGACAGGGCAAGAGGCTCTCTATAAGCTTTATCAGTCAGGCCTATATACTGGGTGAGACCTTGTCTCAAAACTGAATGCAAAAAACAAAACAAAACAAACAACAACAACAACAACAACAACAAAAACCCTGAATGCATGGATGTGGGTAAAGAAGAATTAACTACTCAAATGACCAGGATAATAAATTAAGAGCTCAACTGTGTTCAAAGCACAAAAAAAAAAAAAAAAAAAACTCTAAGAAAATGAATCCACAGGCAATATGATTTTGTATAATTTGATTAAACAGACCAAAGACTCTCCTAATAAGAAATGTGTGAGAATTAAATCATCCAAAAATATTCACTGCTCACTATATGGTTCTCTATTCTGAATGCTCTGAGTTTTGTAAAAATCTGGTACACACTGGATTAGCCCTAAGTAATCATTACTAATATAAGTATAATTATAGCTAGTGTTAAATATACAAAAATCTGTTTCACCATTTCAACACTTTCATTTTAAGACTTGGTCTCACTGTAGCCCAGTCTGGCCTTGAATTCAGTAACCCTCCTGCTTCAGCTTCACAGGTGTTGAGATTACATACTAAGTCACTGTGTTCACCCTTATGCTTTTTTAAATAAAATATCTCAAGCATTGTACAACTTTTTATTTTATACTTTTGATTTACAACAAAGAGCCATGCAGGAGCAATGCGTACCTGAGGGTTTTAGTTTTTCTGTTATTAGAACAATTTTCAATCAAGTATAAGCCTACCTTATTTATCCAGTACATGACAGCATCCTCAATATCATAGGGCAGATCTGTGGCTTGAAAAAAAGTTGAATACTGTTGAGCACATGCAATTACTTTTTCTATGCTGACCATCTCTACAGTGTAAGCCATCATTAGAGTATCAATCATGGCCAAATGTGCACTCTGAAAATAGAAAAGCACAAACAGTTTCAAAATTACATTTAGAAATTGCTTCATTGTAAAATATTAGCATTTTCTTAAAAACAGTAGTAAAACCAGAACACAGACAGGTGTTAAGAAAACACAAAGCATGCTAAGATGAGCTGACAGGACCAGACTCATTTTATTATTCAAACACTTATCAAAAATCCATGTTAAGATGCTCATTATCTATTCAAAGCCTCTTTCCTCCTTTCTCATGTATCACGTGCTATGCAGTTTACACATTCCAGAATCACCGTTAGTAATTTTCATTTTTCAAACTCACATACTTTAACTTTATAGTTCCAACTTTTAACATATCCTTCTGTGTTCTTCATTAATACCAGTACATCTTTAATTTAGACTACAGAGTTTCACTTCTGAATAAACAACAAAAATCTATTAACTGATTTTCTTGCCTCCAAAGTCTTTCTCATCTATCTCTCTATGGCACGGGACTGTTAGTACTCCCTTAGGCTTTTTGTTTTTGTTTTTGTTGTTTTTGGTAATATACGAATCTGATCTATGGTAGTTTAAAATGTAAAAAATACTCTTGACAGTACATAAAGGGCTGCTCTTCCACTTGTACTTCAAGGTGTCTTCAGTTTCATCTGTATTCTTACACTCGTTAAGTACAACATTCACATGGTCTCCTATCTCTGGCAGTGCTGCAACACTGTCCTCTAGGGACAGTTACTTCCTGTGGGGCAGCTGGGTCCAAAAGTAGCTACAGGTTAAGCTTTGATAACCAGGAAACTCATACCACTCTTACATCCCACCAAGAATGTTATCAGGATATCAATTACTACATTTTTTTTAATTTACTTTTTCATCTACATGAAAGGTTAAAAAAATCTCACACTCTGCAATTATCTGATTATTGCTGGACATGCTTTTATGTGGTTAGCAACTACTTTTTCTTCAGAAACTTCCTGTTCTTCCTTTGGGATATTATCTTTCTCATTGATTTGTAAAGAGTTCATCACATACTAGATACATTGTTAGTCCTCTGTTGTCTACAGAGCAAACACTTTTTCCTAGCCTTCCTTGGTAAAATCTGTCAGTTTTGGTGCGTTATGGCTCTGGAGTTTACACTATTTCTATACGGTCATTTCCATCCTAATACAGAAATACTGTCCTCTCTATTTTCTCCATTATACTAAATCCATTTGAATTTTAGAGATGTTATAAACTAGGGACTAGGTGATTTTCCCAAATCAGGAGACTGCATCCTATCCTTCTTCCATATACCCCCCCCCCTTTATACACCCCTGTTGTGAAGAAGTTTCCTTCGAGATTAAAACCTTTCAGCTTGGAAGGAAGCTCCTAAGACAGAGGATGTTAAAATGGGGTAAAGGAGAGTTGAAGCTTTCTCAAGTTGGGGAAGTAAACAACAGCTTCAGAAGTCCCTAAAACCAGACTTACTAGGCTCCTCTATTTCCCCTTATAAGCTATAAGGACTACTGAAGACACTCTCAGACAAGCTAGAAGAGCTCAGAACAAATAACTACCTGAAAGGACACCTTCTAATCTACTGAGCTGCCTGTGAGCTATGCAGTGTGTTAGAGACTTCTTTTGTAAGCTGTCACCCACAAATGGCTTTGGGAATGCAGCCATTTCACAGTCATTTCTGCTCCTAACTAACTGTTCACACAGATTCCTGTAAGTAACTTTAATAAAACACATTGGTTCACTAGGTCAGACTGTGTGGGATCCTTACTTTGGTCTGCATTAGCTCTCTACCTGAAGTGAGTGGACGGTTGTTCAAGTATCTTCAGGAACACAAAAACCACATAAAAACTCCTTACCAAGATAAAGCTTTCTTACTGTCTGACCTGTAGTTCATTCTAGCTACCCTACTCCCTCTTCACACCCTACAGTCTTTGAAAACAAGCATACAAAAACTGCCCGCTATTCTTTAAGTCTGCCATTCTTTTCCAAGCTTCCTTGTTCTTGAGTTCTTAAGTTCTCCTTATAATATTGACTCACACTGGTTTGAATGAGACTCTCACTGTAAAGCTTTCTTCCACCCTTTCCAATGAGATGCCTCACTCATCCTCTAAACTGAGCACAGAGTCTTACAAACTACAGTTATGCTTGTATTACATTCTGAATTAATCAAGTAGGAAAGGAGCACAGGCATTTTTAAGACGCTTCAGTGATTCATGCCAAAGAACAATCAGGGGAAAAAACTACTAACTTCTCTCACATCTGTACAGTCATCTGCATACATAACTGTTTCTTAGTAAACAGAGGGCAGGACAAAATGTTAACCTTCTTATATACTACATCTATGGAAGGAGGGAGAGAGGAAGGAAGGAAAGAGCTAGCTTAGGCTACTATGAACTTACGGGGAGGCTTTGCGCAGGAAGTGAAAGAAATAAACTGACTGTATTTGCCATTTCATAGCATTAAGAAGAAATCAATGCTGTGTGTGAAACAGAAAGCTTCATGTTAGCAATCACAAAACCTATGATGACTCTCATTTATATACCAGATAGTATGCCAACTACTTTATTTATTTACATTTTAGCTGGCCACAGTGGCACATATCTATAATCCCATCTATTTGAAGCTAAGACAGGAGGAATTCTTGAATCCAGGAATTTAAGACCATTCTGTGCAACGAGACCACCATCTCTTTAAGAAAGGTGTTGATGCCAGAGGTGGTATTAGAGGCAGAGGCAGGCAGATCTCTTGCCTGGTCAACAAAGCAAGTTCCAGGATAACCAGGTCCACACAGAAAACCCTTTGTCAAAAATGGAAGGAAGGAAGGAAAGAAGGAAGGAAGGAAGGAAACAAGGAAGGAATAAGGGAGGGAGAGAGGGAAGAATGGACGGAAGCAGGCAGGGAGGCAGACACCCGAACCCAGGCTTTAATCCCAGTACTGGGGTGGCGGGGGTTAGGGAGGCAGATCTCTGTGAGTTTGAGACCAGCTTGGTCTACAAAGTGAGTCCACGACAGCCAAGGCTACCCAGAGAAATCCTATCTCAAAAAAACTAATCCCTACCTAATCTGCAAGTTCAGTTCAGTGAGGAACCCGTCTCAAAAAAAAAAAAAAAAAAAAAAGAGTGGACAGTGGCAGAGGAAGATACGTCATGTTGACCTCTGGACCACACCCACAGGTACACACCTGCTCAAATATCAATCATCTCTGAAGAACTGAAGGTGTTCTAGACTTTATCAAATATTCAGCCAAGATTAGATTCTTTATGGAAAAATAAATGATCACACCCATCTTATTGGTCTGCAAACTTGCGTTCCTTTAGTAAATGATAAATATTTCTATATAAGAATAGTTTTAAAATAAATTTGTGTAGGGAAGTGGTGGTGCACACCTGTAATCCCAGCATTTGGTAGGCAGAGGCAGGTGGCTCTCTAAACTCAAGGCCAGCCTGGTCTACAAAGAGAGTTCTAGTATAGCCATAGCTATTACACAGAGAAGCCCTATCTCAAGAAACCAAAATAAATGAATAAACAAATTTTAAAAATTGTGATTTAAGATTATCAGTAAACATTTGATTTGCACACCCAGGCTCACCAAAAAAAATATTTCCCAGGTGAAAAGGATTACAAATTGAAAAAGTTTAATAAGCCCTGCTCTAGAGAGCATAGGACTCGCCCTTTTTCTTATCCCCAGACAAGGCATCATGGACAAAATCTCTTAAATAATTGAGCATTAAAACCATAACCTTTGTGGACAACAATGTGGGAAACATTTCAAGAGCCACTAGACAATTTAAATATCCTACGATTTCTCTTGGCTATTTGTCCTACAGAGATGACAGAAAAGGGTTATAGACATTAAAATGACTGGGCCTGGAGAGAGGGCTCAGCTGTTAAGAGCACTTGCTCCTATTGCAGAAGACCTGAGTTCAAGTCCCAGCACCCATGTCAGGTGGCTCACAACTGTTTGTGATTCCAGCTCCAAAGGCTCTGACACACTTTACTGCCTTCCCCGGTCACCCCTGCACACACATGAAAAAAGAAATCATTTTAGTATTTATATCAAAAGGAATAATTTCAGATAGATTTGACTATTTTACAATATGTAAAGTGTATGTAATAAAACTAGTTAAAAATAAAACATGCAATAATGTTCCCTTTATATTAATGTCATATATATGAAACAGGAAATGAAAGCAATGAATAAACGTTAAACTTAGAAAGTGGCTTGTTTTATATATATATATATATATATATATATATATATATATATATATATATATATAGTACACAAAGATATACCTTAAGCCTACAGTTTACATCAAGAGTTGGGATAGTAAACACTAAGTATAATTACTGAAGTAGTTTTAAAACAGCTCAATTCTCTGACAAAAGAAACCAGGATCCTATGTTTCAATATTTTCCATGCTTTCACTTTATGAGATGGAAGTAAGTTATAAATCATATATAATATAAAGTATATGTGTATATATATACATATATAAAACAAACCTAGAAAAGATCAACATTGAAATAACCTTGTCTCAGCTAAAACATAATTTCCTATCTACACACATTAACATTAGAGTGATACAACAGTTCGCGCTGTTTGATGCTAGGTGTGCTGTTCAGCTTCTTACTGTTAACTATTCCTAGTGTTCTCACTATATAAAGTCCTCAGTATGTAATGTTCTCAGGATTTGCAATAAACTCATTTAATATAAGAACCTTTGAGTTAAACGCTACTATATCTATTTTACAGAAGAAAAACTATGTAACTGATTTGAAGTTACACAGCAGCCAGGAAAAACAGGCAAAACAATCATACCCCATCTTGCAGACTTAGTGCCACCCTACATTCTGACTCCTAGGAGAAGCAACATTGCCTACTGAGGCCACTAGGTGGCAGAGTGAAATACAGTATTTAGAAGCAAGAGCAAAAGTACTGGTTATGAAAAACAAAAATAGGAGAGCTCCTCACACATCTTCATAAAAGGGAAAAAGATGCCGGGCTCCAAGAACTTTGATTTTGGTGAAGCGGAGGTGTAATCCAAAGTTCAAGAGTATGCTATATATCTCTATTACAAGGAATCTATTTTTGTTATTATCTGCAACTAGTAGAGCCTAGGCAAAAATAAGTTACATATTATGCATGGGAAAAGCAGGATAAAAATATTAAAGAAGTGAGCTTTGGGACTGGAGAGATAGTTCAGTGGGAAGAGCTCTTGCTGTGCAAGCAAAGGGACCTAACTTTGAATCCACAGCACCCACACAAAAAGCTACACAATACCACATATCCAGAAACCTGCACTGGGAGGGTTGAGACAGGCAGGTCCTGTCGAATGGCTGGCTTCCAGTTCCGTGAAAGACCTTGTTTCTAGGGAATAAGGTAGAGCGTGTTATCTTCTGGTTTCCAGACAACGCACTCATTTGTACATACACATATTCACCTGCACTATACATGTACACAACACATGCCCTTTTAAAAGCAGAAATGAGAGTTTCAAAGAGTTGTGTTATTAGCTTCACAAAGAAAGAAATGCAATGGCTACATTGCTTTTATGATCTTTGCAATGGAGTCAGATACATAACTAAGAGAAAATGTCCTAATATCAGCACTGTCTCTGCCCCACATAGTAGCTACAACACCTCATATCAAGTCCTCTCTAAGGATAGAGGAGGAAGCTAAGGCTTTGACTACAAACAGGAAGCACTTGAGTCATTCTCCCGAAATGGTACAATTTTTTAAGAGTTAATCCCAATTTGTAATTATTTCACATATCCTACAGGTTTGCCATTTGGATGTTATTTAACCTCAAATGGTAAATGAAAAATATTTAATGCGGCTATTCTGGATGCACATATGAAAAAATAGCATATCAGCAGCCAAATTAATCCAGTATATAGTGTAAAAAAAGCATCATTTTTAAGTATGGCCAATATCATCAAAGGATCTTCAAATTTCTGGTCTTAAACCTTAGATTAATTAAATGATCTCTGGCAAATCCCTAATGCTGATGTGTTTCAACACCCTAAATGCAAAGCCAGGCAGTGGTAGCAGTGTAACCTAGTTTGTACACCAGTAATAATGACTTCCTGAGCAAGGAGGTACACACCTGTAAACCTAAGCATACAGATGGGAAGAACAAGTTCAAAGCTAGCCTGAGCTATACAGAACCCTAACTCAACAGCCAAGGGATTCAGCATACAACACTTGCTTAGTATGTACGAGGAAGGCCCTGGATTCAATCTCCAGAATTGAAAACCAAGTAAATCAAGACTGGCATTTGTAGTGGTTGGAATGAAAATGGTCCCCATAAGCTCACAGGGAGTGGCACTATTAGGAGGTGTGGCCTTGAGAAAGGACGCGTGTCACTGGCGTGGGCTTTGAGGGTTCAGATGCTCAAGCCCGGTCCACTGTTAGTCTCTCTTCCTGCTGCCTGCCGATCCAGATATAGAACTCTCAGCTCCCTCTCCAGCACCGCGCCTGCCTGTGTACCACCATGCTTTCTGCCATAGCGATAATGGACTAAACATCTGAACTGTAAGCAGCCCCAAGTAAATATTTTCCTTTTTAAGAGTTGTCATGGTCATGGTGACTCTTCACAGCAAAAGAAACCCTAACTATGATAGTGTTAGAACACATTTTTCTAAAAGACCATATGCCATGGTCAGCTGTTTTTTTTAAAAAAATGAGGAATACAATGGTTTAACGTATGCAAACCAATAAGCAGCACTATATAAATAAACTCAGGAGCAGAAATTACACAGTCATTTCAATAGATGCAAAAAAAGAAGAAAAGAAAAACAACAAATGCCTTTGACAAAATTCAACAGCCCTTTCTTATAACAACGAAACTAAGATGGAAGGGTTACAGATAACAAACTGACAGCAACATCATATTAACTTAGGGAAACCTCAAAGCAAGTTCCCTAAAATAAGCAATGAACAAAAATCATCCCGTCTCAGAATTCTTCTGTAACATGGTTATTGAAAGCTTAGCTAAAGCAGTGTGTCAAGAAAAACTGAAATAATAAGAGGGATACAATTTAGGAAAGAAAGAAGCCAAACAGTCCCATATGCAGATGGTGTATAAGCCTATACTTAAGACTCTAAAGACTCCATCCAAAGGTTCTAAGCTCTAAAAAAAAAAACAGTCAGTAATGGAACAACAACAAAAAAACCAACATACAAGCACCTGTAGCTTTCCTCTCTAGCAATAATCAAGTCAGTCAAACAACCCCATTCACAATAATCCCAACAAAACAACCCTCACAATCAACCAAAGATACTAAATACCTCTACAACAACCAAACCCAGAGACTATGAAGACAGTGTGGAAGGCTCTAGAAGGCAGCAGACCATGTGCTCACAGGCTGGCAGAATTAACACCATGACTAGCTTATTAGTAAAAGCAATCTTCACATGCAATAAAATCCTCTTCAAAATCTTCTCCACATTCTTCACAAGAATAGGAAAAAAAATGTCAAACTCAAAGATGCCAGAATAATCTAAGCAATCATGAACAGCAGAGAGCAATAACCCAAGTATCACAACACCTGACTTCAGATGACACTACAGAGCCTTGGTACAAACACAATACCAGACATCCAGGCTGGCAGAGTACCACAGAACACCCAGAAAGCAAGCCCATACAGGTACGGCCACCTGATTCTTGATAATGATGCTGAACGGTGAGGAACAAGACAGCCTTTTAATCCAGTGCTGCTGGTTTAATTGGTAAAATTAGATGTCCATGTACATGTGTAGAAGACTGAAACTAATCAACTGAAAATACAAAGACCTTAGTGTTGACCTGAAACACTGAAACTAGGGGAAACACCTCAAGATCAAGACATAAGTGACGGCTTTCAGAACATGACTCCAAAAGCTCAGGAAATAAAAGCAGAAATTCACAGACAGGAGTGTATCAAATTAAAAAGCTTCTGTACAGCAAAGGAAACAATTACCCGAGTGAAGAGAGCACATAGAATGGGAGGTCTTTGCCAGACACTAATCTGGCAGACAATTAATAACCAGAATATAAAACTCAAAAATTTAAACATCATAGGAGGAAATAACCCTCTCAAGAATAGGCTAATGAACTGAACACTTTTACAATAAGTATGAATAGCACATAAACACATGAAAATGTGTCCAGCATCTTTAGCCATTAAGGAAATGCAAATCAAAGGAACAGCAAGAGTCCATCTCACCCGAGTACCAATAACTAACATCAAAACCCAACAAATATTATCAAGGCTGCCTAGGGGTGGTGTGTTGAAGGCAGGGAACTCTGTAGACCATGTTGGCAGAAATGTAAACTAGTCCAGATACTATAAAAATTTAGCTTGGATGTATCCTAGTTACTATTCTGTTACTGTGACTTATAAGGCAGCTTATAACAGAAAGCATGTAATTGGGGCTTGCTTACAGCTTCAGAGGGTAAGCTTGTGGCCATTGTGGAGGGGGAGTGTCGCAGCAGAAGGCAGTCATGGCACTGAAGCAGTAGCTGTGCGCTTACATCCTGATCCACAGGGCAGGAGAAAAAGAAGAGTGAGACTGGGCTTGGCATAGGCTTTGAAACATGAGAGTCCACCTCAGTGACACCCTTCCTTCAACAAGACCACACCTCCAAATTTTTTCCCAAACAGTCCAACTAAAATGCCGACCACAAATTCAAACATGAGCCTATGGGGGCCATTCTCACACAAACCACCTCAGAAGTCTCCTCAACAAATGAAAACTAAAACCCCTACCACTTTTGGGCATACCAAATAGAGTCAAAGTCACCTCCCTACAGAGCTGCTTTCACACCTATAATTACTGTGGCCCTACTCACAATAGCCATGTTACAGATTTGGCCTACAGGGTCTAACAGTGGATAAAGAAAAATGCACACACACACGTTTTACTCAGGTATAAAGAATGAAATTGTCATTAAAAAAAAAAAAGCAGCAACATAGATCACCATGTTAAGTGAAATGAACCAGCATCACAGACGAGTGTCACGTGGTTTATTCTATATGTGGATACAGGGGATTAAAAACTTGAAACATTAAATAAAAGGGGAACCATTTGATTGCAGATGGTGGAATGAGTGGAGGAAGACGGGCAAAGTACATTAAATGCGTGTATGAGACTGTCATAATGAAGACCCTTTACTTTGTACAATTCATCTTTGCTAATTTTAAAGGAAGTGTTAGAGGTTACAAAAGGATTAAGAATAAAAATGAATTTTAAACTGTAAGTTCTCAGGGAAAAGAGCTACATTCCTGCTGAAGATTTTACAAGGCTGACTAACAAATTTAAATTGTAAAGAGTCAGAATGTTACAAATCTGGAGCCAAATTATTTTGGATTGTCTTTAGCTTCTTTCCTAACCATTCATTTCTTATCCCTTTGTTGGAGAAAACAACCTTGTACTCATACATGAAACCTTTTGCGATGTAGTAACAGACCACTAGCTTCAACCAACTTCAAAGCTAAGAATCTGCTTAGCTGCCATCTAAAACCTGAGTTCCCCGTTTTGCTATAGCCTGTCCACCTACTGAACATGGCTAAACGCTGTGATGACTTCTTTGTTTTACAGCGATAGATTTCATGAAGCTGTTTCCACAATAAAACATGTTATTTATGGCAACCTAAATCTATGTTCTTAGGCCTTAGTCATTCATATTTGGTTCAGAATAAACATTTATCTCCTTATTTGAGATGACGCCATTGTTTTCCTTTGACAGGATGGATGGATGATGGACGGATGCCAGTAGATTGTGAAGGAGAGAGGATCTCATGCCAGATTACAAGAGTGGTCACTCCCAAATAAACTTATTTTTTAAACATTAAGCTTTTTTTTCAATGTCTGTCATTTAGGGTGACTCAGAAGACATTTGAATCATTTCTCAGTAAGCTAAAACACTGAAATGTAAGTGGCAATGTATACTTGAGAGTACACTTGCCAAGTATGCTTGGCTTCTAAACCTGCAAAGACAAGCGTGGTGTCTACAAATAAAATACCGTACTTTATAGTATGTGCATTCATAACCTTGGGCATGTACACTCCAGTGTTTAATTGAAACCAAGTGCCTTTCTATCAGGTTAGAAACTCAGGTGTATCTACAGCTATGGAGTTTCTCATAGAGAAGCTATCACACTGAAAGGATTGCTGTAAGCCTAGGAAAACAAACATTTATGGTTTGTTCAAGTAAATTCTTGTGTTTTGTGTTATCTTTAATAAGTTTTGTTATTTTTTTAATCTTGAAAACCTTACATTTTTTTCTTGAATTTATTTGTTTTTCATATCTTTTTGTTTTGTTTTTTGAGCCAGGACTTGCTTGTTAACCCAGGCTGGCCTAGAACCTAGGATACTCCTGCCTTTGTCTCCTGAACAAAAGGATTACAGGCTTGTGCCATCAATACAGTTTTTTAA
Organism: Pachyuromys duprasi; assembly: GCA_028658305.1. NCBI lineage: Eukaryota > Metazoa > Chordata > Mammalia > Rodentia > Muridae > Pachyuromys > Pachyuromys duprasi. The sequence goes on along the minus strand of CM053757.1, from coordinate 3,578,379 downwards.
TGATCTCTGATTAAATGAATGACTATTGTGTTAGTTTACCATTACTGAAACAAACATCCAAGACAATCAACTTACAAGCACAAAGGTTACATTTTTATAGCTTTGAAGGCTTCCGTCCACCTCCAGCCATGTGGCAGTGGCAGCCAGTCATACCAGGAGTTGTGACACAACACACTCACGCTCATGGCAGGACAGTCAGAGAGAAGAGGAGGTCATGAGTTTTACTCTCCCTCGGGAAGGACACGCTCCCAACGACCTGAAAATCCCTCAACAGTGTCACCTTGGGGATCACTTTTAATACATGGACCTCTAGGGGCCATTTTATGCCCAAACCATTCACAACTATTTTTTCCACAAAGATCTATAAAGCTGTTTTGATAAGGTGCTTTAAAACTGTTGGACAATTTCAGCTAACTTCCTCAGCTTTAGAGTTATGAAATGTCTTCTTCAAAACACACATTATTTAAACTAATTCTTTCAGGACCTCATATAATTTATTTTGATCGTATTTGCCTCCAACTCCTCCCTGATGCAGCCTCACCCCTTGCAGCCTACAATCCCTTTGTGTGCTCTTAAAATTTCCTCTTTTTAATCATCCTGAATGAAGTAACCCAGAAGCAGAAAGACACATAATGGTTAATACTCAGTTATAAGTAGATATTAGACATATAATATAGGATAAACATACTAAAATCTATAGTCCTAAAGAAGCTAAACAAACAACAAGGAGGACCCTAGAGAAAATGTTTAATCCTCATTCAGAAGGGCAAACAGAATAGACATTGGAAGTAGAAGACAAGGAACAGGACAGGAGCCTTCCACAGAGGACTTCCGAAAGACTGCCTACCAGGGTAGCGAAGGAGATACTGAAACTCATAGCCAAACTTTGGGCACAGTGCTGGAAACTTTGTGGAAGAAGAGGGAGAAAGAAAGACTTGGAGGAGGTCTGGAGAGATGGCTCAGAGGTTATGAGTACTGTCTGCTCTTCCAGAGGGCCTGAGTTCAATTCCCAGCACCCACATGGTGGCTCACAACCATCTATGAGATCTGTTGCCCTCTTCTGGTGTACACACGTAGGCAGAGTACTGTATAAATAAAAAGAAAGAAAAGAAAGACAGACAGACAGACCTGGAGGGACAGGAACTCCACAGGAGAACAGAGCCAAAAAACCTGGGCCCAGGGGATCCTGCAGAGACCGATGCTCCAACCAAGGACCATCCATGGAGAGGATCTAGACCCCCTGTTCAGAGGAAGCACATAGGCTGCTCAGTTTCCAAGTGGGCTCCCTAGTAAGGGGTACAGAGGCTGTCTCTGACATGAACTCAGTGGCTAGTTCTTTGATCATCTCCCCCTGGGGGGTGCAGCCTTGCCAGGCCACTTAGGAAGATGATACAGCCAGCCTTGATGAGACCTGATAGGCTAGGGTCAGACAGAAAGGGAGGAGATCCTTCCCTACCAGGGGACTAGGGAAAAGAGCATAGGGGGAGAAGAGGGAAAGGTGGGACTGGGAGGAGATGAGGGAGGAAGGTGCAGTAGGAATACAAAGTGAATAAACTGAAATAAATGAATTTTAAATTTCTCCTTTTAATTTAATAACAGGACTACAATGTGCTATCTATATGCTTCTAGGTGTGAACTGGGCCTTTCTGACCTAGAATTAACCCATTTCATCTATAGAGATGCACTGGATAACATGCTCTCAAGTCATACTGTAGACTTTTCATTGATGTGGATGTGTCAATGATTACATGAAAACTTCAAAAGTTTGATGGTACTGGTGTGAGGCTGTCAATCACAATTGGTAAATCAAAATGTTGTATGCCATGAAAATAACTGAATATACTTGTCAATTACTAGGCCCTTGTCTGCATTTATTCAAAGCCAATCTTTTGTTATCCATAGTTTTCCCTGCTGAATGTATTTTTACAATCAAATTCATGGGAAGGACTATATAAAATACTCATGAAGACTTACTTCACAACCAGTGGCTACTGTGAACAACTATCCAATGTACCTCAAGGAATCCTTTAGTCCACCTGGCAATCCCCTTAACAGTCTGTCCAATCTGTAGAGATGGGCTCTCATTCTTTATCTTAAACACTCTGAATTACACACAAGCAAGGGTACTAGAACACAAATTATTCTGGTCTACATTGTGGCTAACTAAGAAAATATCTTGTCCCATTAATACTTCATATTGCATTTTGAGTAAATTTCTGTAGGGAAGTGAAACCCAACTGCCAAAAAAAGAACAAAAAGACAGTCTACACAGAAGCAACAAGGCTCGCCTAGTTGCCCTTACACACAGATACACGACCCAAAGGCATTGTGCAAGTTGCTTTGTTATGCTCATACTAGTTAGTCTTTTTCTTTTAAACATTAGTTTCCTTTAAAAGTTTGCTCCTGTTCCTTGAAGTAAAACTCCTTACCAAACAATGCTGGCCCAGCCTTTGGAGGAGTTAGTGAATGTCTTTGGAAAAGGAAAACCATTGAACACAACAGTACAGTCCAGGCAAACCTAATCTGAAAACTACTGTTCTAAACCCTCTTGCTTCCTAAGTGTGATTAACAGGGGCTTTTGCCATCTACTCACCAAGTGTTTCCCTGAATGTGGGGCCATACTAGACCATTTCAGCACCAAGGCTCAATCAAAACTTAACTGCAGAATGATTGATCAGTGATGCTTTCAGAGAAAATCTTCACCAAAAGAAGGAAAGGTGAAAGCTGTTAGAATCATAATGGTGTCATTTCTGTCAAGCCCTAATAAAAGAAAACAAGTGAAAGCAAATGAAGGAGGAAAGAAGGAAGGGATAAGGTTGAGAGATCTCATACATATATGCTGAACTATAAGACCCACAAAGGGACACTGCAACCCCTCCCTCCCATTCCGCATACTGAATGAATGAATGAATGAATGAATGGAATCATTCACACATGCACACGTACTTGTATGAGTGTGTATGTATGGAGAGGGGCTAATATAACCAGTTGAGGTAATAACTAAGATTCTTAATATTTGAAAAACAGTTCATTCACATTATTAACAAGATAAATGAGGAAAGCCATGTGATTACCTCAACAAAAGGAAAATACTTGAAAGAAACAACACCTACTTATGATTCAGCATACTACAAAAAGAAAGGACATCTTCAAACATTCCTACAGACAGCATTATTCTTTGTTGGCTTTTCTGTCACGCATAGGTGGGGGCTAGCTGTGTGCCTCTGTGAAAAGCTGGTTCTAAAGTATATATGGAAATGAAGGAAGCCAGAATAACAATTCTGACAGAGAACAACAAAGGTGAATAGTTTGCATTACAGACTGCAAGGCTTGGGATAAAATGATACAGGTTAGTACTGGCCTGAGCTAGGACCTTATCTCTTCAAAATATAAAAAAATAAAATGTAGTACACAGGAATGGCTAGCAGAGCCTAGGAAGAATGTGGGGAAGGAAAAATGGAGAGATCTAATTCCAGCCTCGGAACGTGGAGGCAGGAGACCTCCACAGGGAGCTACAAGGCCAGCCACACCCAGCACCTCTGGCTTTAACTAGGTTTCACAGTGGAAGAGTGATTCCCAACAACCACCTCAGGCCTCCACACGCATATGCATCCTCTTGTACACACGCACCCACACGTGCCCACACAAATACAGCTGTGAACACATACATACATACACATTCCACATACACACTCAAAAAAGGGTGGTGGGGAGCCAGTAAAGGAAATGTTAACTCCCCTAACATAAAGGAATGCTGAATATCTAGAGCAACAAGTATGCAACTATTCTGAGCCTATCATTATGCATTGCATTTATATATCAAAATGACATGCTTGCCCAATAAATATATACAGGTATTATCTGCAATTTAGAAATGTGAACACCTGATTTCTCATCACAAAGTGTCAAATGAAATACATACCTCAAAGTAATCTAAAAAGTTCTCAAGGAACATTTTTATAGGTTTACAATGAATTTGGTTGTATGTTTGCAGCTATGATAGAAGCTTATCACATAGTAAATAAAATGTAAAGGTTCTCTTTAGATTCGATTTTAATCATATAATAAATTTCCCTAGGAAATGTTATCAATTAATACTTTAAGGAATTAATGGAGCTTCCAATGAGCCAATCAGACATGAAAACAGGAAAAATTAATCACCAAGACCATGAAACAGGGGCTTTATTAGAAGATCATGAAGGTAGATTTAACAAATCAAGGCTTACGTGGAGAGTGTGTTTTCAAATGTCCTAGCCATCATGAGCTGAGCAAGTTTATGTTTAGGACAGCTTATACACAGCAGCTCAGGCCTGTCCAGCATTGCTCAGCTAATTGCTGCTACCTGAGCTCACAAGGGAAAATGGTGGCCATGTTCTCTCCCTGCACAAGATGACATGCCTAATGCATTTTAACCAGTCACATATGTTGTATATCTAAATGTTTGTTTTATAGTTTTCCAAATTTGAAAGTTTTCCAAGAATCCTTGCTTCTAAGCCAAAAATTGTGCCTCAAACCTCAAAATCTAAGTTACAAAAGTACACTGAAATATATTTTATTATATAAAAATAGTCACCAGCAAAAGCTTCAGTGAACCTGCAAAAGGCTCCGAGAGGAATTTTGTCAGCTAATTTCTTCCAGCTGTTCGTGTCAGAGAAGCTGGGATGACACTGAAACACCGTTGTGACTATACCCCTCATTACTTAGCATGTAGTGAGGCTTGTCTTCCAAGAGCTTTGTGTGAAAAAGAGGACAAAAAGGTCATGATATCCGGACTTCATAAGCTACAGATTAATAACAAAAAGGAGCTACAGTGGTTTCAATGAAAATGGCCCCCACAGGTACACAGGGGTGGCATTACTTGAAAGGATTATGACATGTAGCCTAGTTGGAGTAGGTGCAGCCTTGTTAGAGGAAGTGTGTCACTGGGCGTGGGCTTTGAGGTTTCAAAAGCCCAAGCCAGGCCCAGTGTCTTTCTCTTCCTGCTGCCTGCTAATCCAGATGTAGACCTCTCAGCTACTTCTCCAGCACCAGGTCTGTCTGCACACTGCCATGACAATAATGGTCTGAACCTCTACACTTGTAACCTAACCCCACTTAAATGTTTTCCTTTGTAAGAGTTGCCATGGTTATGGTGTTTCTTCACAAGAATAGAAACACTAACTAGACAGGAGCTATAATCCTATAACTCAGTGAAACAGACCTTTGAGCTCTGAGCCCAAGCCCTGCAGAGCACAGCAAGAGCATATGTTTTTTAAGTTATATGACCTTGCAAAATGTATTTAATTCTTACAAACTCACTAATATGTCTAATGCTCATTCATTTTTGCATCTCCTTGTCTAGGCACTGAGAATATGGTGATAACCATGACCCACAGGTCCTGCCTTCACAGAAATGATTCTAGGTAAAAGCAATTTGGGATTAACTCTGCTGGGTAGAACAACTGTAAAATATCATTTCTTCTTGAGGAACTTCATTTTGGCTTTATTCTACGGGAATAAGCTGTAATCTACTAGGTATCTTACCTTTTCTAACAAATTTTCATCTATGGGAAACATGCATGCATGTGGTACACAGATATACATGCAGGAAAAACACCAATACACATAAAATAACAAAATAAGTTGTTTGGTTTTTTTTTACAAAATAAGTTTTAAAAGTAAAATGCCAGCCACAGTAACAAGATCTGCAATTTCAGCCCCAGGAGAGCAGAGACAGGCCAAGTCCTGGGTACCTGCTGGCCAGCCAGCCTAGATTCAGTGAGTGATCCCATCTCTAAACAGAAGGAATATCTTAATGTTGAGTTCTGGCTTCCACAAGAGGCCAAAGGAGTAATGAGCACACACAGACACAGGCAGGCAGGCAGGCAGGCAGACAGACAGACAAACACACACACACACACTGTGGAGGAAGGCTAAGAATAAAGATATCTCAACCCTAAGGGGTCCAGAATGGTAAAACTAAGGGGCTCTTTCCCCCTTAATTTCTGATTATTAACCAACTAACTAATTAAAGGTGAAAATACTGGCTGACTTTTTTTTTCCTGGTCCTGTCTCTGTTTGTAAATTGTCTTCTTTTTTCCCCCAACTATGAGAAGTCAAAAATTCACCTTCATCCCACAGGCCTTAAGAAAGGCCTCTTGTAGGCTCAGAATTAGTGAATCTCCTGCTAGCTAGGTTCAGGCCTCAGTACTGCACAAAAATAACATCCACTCTCTAGCTCCCAGTGCCTTCTGGAGTTCAGGCCCCAGCAATTTCAATCTCCCAAGTGACAGTTCTTCTACAGTATCACCAAAGTGACTTTCTGAAGCACAAATATGATTATACCCTCTACGGGATTAGACCCCTATTCTGTGTGGTTTCCCCTCAATTTCAGAGCCCCACATTTGTATAGCAAAAAAAAAGGTCATTTGGGCCCTGTTTGCATCTATCCTGAGGTATCACTCCTGTCATCTTCCAGTTTAGACCTTATTTTAAAGCTACAACTAAACACTGCCTTATTTTCCCACATACATTACCAACATTACACCCTTCATTTCCCTATCTAGTACATTCCTTCACAACCTTTCAAAACTTGGCCCAAGGGCTGGCAGGTTCAGTAGGTGAAGTGCTTTCCATGCAAACCTGACTAGCCAATTAATTCCCAGAACCTACATAATAAAGGTGGAAGGAGAAATGCAACTCCACAAAGTTGTCTTCTGACGCCACAAGTGTTCATTCTCACATCCCTCCCCACCCTCTCCACCATAAACACACACACACACACAAATAATAAAAACAAAAACAACTTGGCCCAAGGGTAGAACTGAGTTTAGTGCCTTTATATCCTTAAAACACTTACATTAAGTATTATATCAGTTGGAATATCCCCCTAGCCCCAATAATGTAATTATTTTAAAACAAAAGCATATATAATATGCTACCTGGAAAAACAATTCAAATTAGGTACACAATAAATAAAAAACAGAAAACTGGTTTCTTGTCAAGGTTTAATAAAAAATGCCTTTCAAATGTGAGAGTAGAACTTGTCTCTGTAATTTTATTTGTAAACGTTTTTGTTTGTTTATGACTTGATTTTTCTGTGTATTGTGCGAGCTTGTATGCAGTGTATGGTTGCAGTAGCCCATGGAGGGCAGAAAAGAACATCAGACTTCCTGAAACCAGAATTATAGACGGTTGTGAGCCACCATGTGTGTGCTGAGAATCAAACTCAGGTCCTCTGCAAGAGCAAAGTCAATGCTTTGAACCACCGAGCCGTCGCTTCAGCTATTTTAACTGCAGTCCTTTCCCCATTACACAGATCTCAGTTTTCTATCAATTAAGTCAGCACATTCACCCCATCCTCCCATCCTTAATCAATCCGTTCCACCCTGCTTCTCCTAGGACTAGCAGAGATCATCCTTTTACCTCGTGGTTCCCAGTGTTTGCTGTTTAAACTGATGGTTCAGACCTAGGTTTGATCCCCACTGTGACTAGCCTGGGGCGGTGTGCACATCTGTGCCAGCACTCCAAGGGTATATGCAGGAGGATAAGTTTAAGGCCAGGCAAGGACACATGTTTCTTCAAAACATAGTAAGATGAAAAAGTAAAAAGAAATTAAATACTTTTAATTACACAATGTTTATTCCCCCAATCTGATAAAATAAACCTTGTTATGCAAGTCATATCTAAAAAAATCAACCCCATCCCATTATATACATATGCACATTTGTTTAGAGTTTTATGGATATCAATGTTTTTCCTACATACATGCACAAATATGGCTGGAAAATCAATCCACAACCAAGAGTTTGATCTCTCAGTCTCTTGTCTGAACGATAGCTGAGTAAACAGAATTCCAAAAGCTAGACAGGTGTGGTGGTGCATACCTTTAAACTCAGTATTCAGAGGCGGACACAGCTGGACCTTTGTGAGTTGAAGGCCAGCCTGGTCTACATAGTGAATTCTAGGACAGCCAGAGCTTCATAAAGAGACCCTGTCTCAAAAACAAAACAAAACAGAAAACCAACCAACAACCAAACAAAAAAAGTCAAATGTGCTTTAGAAAGCCATGGCTCTGCCCAGATACTAACTGGCGTTTATGTTCACAGAGTGGCTTGCAGTCTCAGGTGAATCATTTAGCATTACTGAGTCCTATGTGATGTCATGTGCACAACATAAAAATTTGATTAGATAATCCCTCCCATGCATTGCTGATCATCTAAATCACCCATATAAATCACATTTTAAGAAATAGAGGATCCTCAACTGGGTGTGGTACCCTTCTGTACCTACCCAGCACTTGGGAGGCACAAGCAGGAAGTTAAGCAGGCAGAAAGGCTTCAGACAGTTATTTACAGGATCCTTGAATTCAAGGATTTACAGAATTCAGTATTTGCTCTCATTTCCTGTTCCCTTAGAAGCTAAACACAGAACACTCATTTCTCTTTATTCCACACACACAGAAACCACTCCAATGATCATTTCCACTTGAATTTAAGTTTCTCTGTAAGTTTTAAAATAGCGCATGTAATTATATACAAATGTTACCAATACAGAAATACATATACATACATACACAGAAAGTTCCATTCATCCTCTCACCCCATTTTAATCCCATTTCCCAGAAGAAACCTAGGGTTAACAGTTTGGTGAACATTTTGTCCAAAACCACTCTCACAACATATACAATTGCAGGGGATGTTGATATAGTCTAGTGTAAGGTTCTAACAACCAACAATTAGGAGGTAGAGCCAAAAACAGAGAAAACATATTATTTAAAGTAGTTTTTGTTTGTTTTTTTGTTTTTTTTTTATGTACACTAGTGGTTTTGCCTGCATATATGTCCTGTGAGGGTCTGGATCTGGAGTTTCAGACAGTTATGAGCTGTCATGTGGGTGCTGGGAATTGAACTCAGGACCTCTGGAAGAGTAGCCGTGCTCTTAGCCTCCGAGCCATCTTTCCAGCCCCTAAAGCAGTTTTTAAAATGTTAAATTTAGACTTTGATAAAAAAAAAAAAAAAAACAAGGGCTGAAGAGATGGCTCATTAGTTAAGAGCACTTGCTACTCTTGCAGAGCACCAGGGTTCCCAGCACCTGCATAGTTAGCCTCCTTTAGCCTAGGCATCTGTAACAACAGTTCCAGGAGACCCAGGGCCCACTTCTGGCCTCTATAGGCACCAGGCATACACATGGTACACACACACGTAGGCAAAATACTCATATACAAAAAATAAAGTAACTCTTTTTTAAAAAAAGAATCAGAAGGAACATTATGTGTTAAAAAGTCAAGATACTGGTATATTCCCTTGATGCCCAAAGCTGTGCAACAGCATACAGAAATAGAAGATACTAAAACCACTGAGCTTTTCAGGATTGTAAAGTGGCAGAATAGGGTATCAATATATTTAACATGGGTAAAAAACAAAACAAACAAAGAATAAACCACTATTTTAGATGATACCTCCCAAAAAGCAAGACAAAGAAGTACCTGGCAAATAAAATAACTCTTATTTCATATTTAAGGTTTTTTTCACTTTTTTAAAATTAATTACAGTTTAGTCTCTTTGTATCCCAGCTGTAGCCCCTCCCTCATTCCCTCCTAATCCCACCCTCTCTACCTCATCTTCTCCCATGCCCCTCTCCAAGTCCACTGATAGGGGAGGTCTCCTCCCCTTCCATCTGACCCTAGCCTATCAGGTCTCATCAGGACTGACTGCATTGTCTTCCTCGGTGGCCTGGTATAAAGCTGCTTCCCTTCTCAGAGGGAGGTGATTAAAGAGCCAGCCACTGAGTTCATGGCAGAAACAGTCCCTGTTCCCCTTACTAGAGAACCCACTTGGATTCTGAGCTGCCATGGGCTACATCTGTGCAGGGGTTCTAGGTTATCTCCATGCATGGTCCTGGGTTGAAGTATCAGTTTCAGAAAAGACCCCTGGGACCAGATTTCTTGGTTCTGTTGCTCTCCGTGTGGTGCTCCTGGCCCCTCCAGGTCTTTCTATCTCCCCTTTCTTTCATAAGATTCCCTGCACTCTGTCCAAAGTTTGGCTATGAGCCTCAGCATCTGCTTTGATACACTGCTGGGCAGTCTTTCAGAGGCCCTCCGTAATAGGCTCCTGTCCTGTTCCATTTTCTCCCTCTTCCAATGTCCATCCGTTTGCCTTTCTGAATGAGGATTGATCATCATATTTAAAAGTTTCTTAACAAAACATTACTAGTAAAATATTCTCATACAGGCTTTTAAAAGAGTAATATATTACAACAGCAATAATAAAAAAAGTTACAATTGAAAAACCTATTCTGACAAGAACTGAAAGTACATAATAAAAATACAGGTCTTGTAAATATACTTCAAAGGGTAAGGTTAATATAGTCTCGTCCAAAGTTTTAACAGCCAACAGTTAGAAGTCAAAGCCAGAAAAACAGGAGAACTATGGAGAACTATATGTTATTTAGTCTTTAAATATTAAACATTCAGAATTTGTCAGCAGCCTTTACAGGGTGAAAGAAACCTAAGTAATACAAATAGCTGTCTACCAAGCTCTTTATTCTAGCTTAGTCCTCCAAGTACCTTCATACTGCATCTTCACACAGTCTTTACACATAGAAAAACTGTACAAAGTATGTTAAGTTTGTTTCCTCATTAAGGAACATCTGGTTATCCAACACATGCCTGCCTGTGTCTGAAAGAGTTCCCAAGCAAGGCTGTTTCAGAGTCAGCAGTGTGCTTCCTAACACTCTACTTGGCCTCGAAACTCCCAATCACTTAGACGTGGATGTTGCTGCCGTTTGAATCAACTAAGAGAGTAAATCCTGAAGAGCTGAATGTGGCATATCCAGAAGCAGAAGGTAACTGTCCCTAGAGCTAGTGGATGGTTGACAAATGATATGCACACATGTGCACACATCAGAGAAGGAAAGCATATGTGAATCTGAAGGCATCGGTGAGAACCGAAAATCTCTTCTGTGGAAAAGATCAACATTCTCAGCTTTCCTTAATAAGTTATTACAAATTTTTAACTAATTATTCTTGAAAAATTATTCAGTTCCTTACAAGTATTAAAGTGAGCTTTTTAAAGAAAGATAACAGAAAGTAAAGTGTGACATCACTTTTATTAGCACTTCTATTAGACTTGGTGACTGTGTTCACTCTTCTTGAGCTTATGATACACCCTTCTACACCTCATCCCAAGACTCATGAAAAATTAATTTTTATTCTCATGAAAAATAATTTAAGCATGCAAAACCACTTTCTTGTACTTAGCATTTTTTGTGTACATGGATGTGTACATTTGTGTGCACATACAGGGGCCAAAGAGTATACTGGGTATTTTGCTCTATCATTTTTCACTTTATTCTTTCAGACAACGTCTCCATTGAACCTGGAGCAAGGCTGGTGGCCAGCAAACCCCAGGGACCTTTCTTTATCTATACTCTCGATGCTGAGATTACAGGGTTCCATGATCACATACGGCTTGTGTTATGTCAGTGCTGAGGATTTGAACTCAGGTCCTCACAATGGCGTAGTAACAGAAGCTCTTATACCCACTGAGCCATTTTGCAAGACCTGCTTTAGGAACATTCTTGATGACACCTGTATTTTGTGAAAATTACCCAAAGCATACAGTGAGCTTTAAAACATTTGGATTTATGTCTTCAAACTATGAGTCCCCACAAATGTATCCCAGGCCCACTTAGAAATCTTCTACACATATTTTCTACAGAAATGAGTTAACGGTTGTTAAGTAACCTAAAATATCTAGTGTACGAGAATACACCATGACTGAAGCATAGAAGTGAAGACTTACAGTTGTGATTTTTTCCATTTTCCCATCACATTTTTAAATGTTATTTTTGTGTATTCCTATGTATATGTGCATAGGTGTCCTACAGAAGCCAAAGGAGGGTGTCAGATGTCCACAAATCTCACCCTCTGCCTTTGGGGCCGGGCCTCTCACTGGACCTGGAGCTGCAATTGTTCTGGCGAGGCTGGCAGCCCAGCAAGCACCAGCGGTCCTCCCCTCTGCCCTCTTAAATGGCACTGCCACAGGCCCGCAGAGGACCATGCTTCGCCTTTAACATGGCTGCTGGGGTCCAAATTCTGGTTCTCATGGTTGCACAAAGCAAGTACTCAGATGTTTTGAGCTACTTTCTCTAGCACCCTACATATTATTTTTATGTGGCTCTGGGAATGAAACCCAGGCAGGGTCTTTCATGTGCCAGGCAAACATTGTGTTATTGAGCTATAGCCCCCCCCCCAGATAAAACTTTAAAAATCTAAATTCTTGTCTTACAAAAATAAGTCAAGGATCCATTTTCCATCTCTTACAGCTAATCTCTACCACAAGAAAAAAATTTAATTTAAAAAATTATTTCAAAATAGTTGGAATTTGTTTCTTCCAGACATTAGATGGCATAAATATTCCAAAATAGTTTGTCAAAATCTTCCTTCACTTAGAAATAAAATTTACAAGAAAAAGATAACTTTGAACTCTAGGTGTAGATGCCATAATAATTTTCAAACATATTTCCTTCCTTTTACAGTGCAATTCGCTACAGTATACATTTCAAACTTGAAATACCCTTACATATACAAAAACTTACCATCTGTATGGGTTTCTTGTGGAGATCTCGTTCAGTTACTAGTTTTTCCTGGTCAGTGACATAAAGTCCTTTCTGTGCTAACGCCTGGATTACAGCGTCATGGCCCAGGAGGGGCTTTGCAGCATCGCTCTTGAGGATGAGACTCCCAGCACGACAGTACAGCTCAGCTGACAGAAGTAAGTTAACCACAGGTGGTTTGATGTGCTCCTGGTCATACTGATCTGTGTAAAATGGTTCTCGAAGTTCCTCTGGCACATTTTCTATAGCGATTAAGAAAAAAAAATTTGTATAAGGTTTCTATTTAAAAAAAACACGTCATTTAATAGTTACTATTCATATCACAGAACTTGAGATTCTTTCCAAAAATATCAATATTCCTTTAACTGGCAATATGATTTTTGTTTGTTTTTGGAACTGGGCATAAAATATAAAAGGAATGATACAAATTTCCTTTATAGAAGATATGGCCTGAGGCACACAACAAGAAAAGCAAACAAGGAGACAAGTCTTCTGCGTGTGGTGACAGATGAAGGCTCATCCTCACGCAGTATCTCAAGCAGGTTCCTGAACCTGCCAGTGACTAGCACACATGCAGTCAGTCAGGAACTGCACCTGCCATCTGAAGACTGCTGTCTATGCCACCTGACAGGAGAAATACTTTGCCCAAAGTTTTACAGTTACCAACTGGAAGAACTGAGACTGCCTAACCGATTTGTCCCTCTTCAAGTCCCCAGCCCCACCCCAGTCTTTGCCCCTTTTTGCTTAGGCTACTAAAGTTACTGAGGGGAAGCTACAATTTTTAGAAAAGATCTTCTGCTTAAAATATTTCATTCGATACTGATGACTATAAAAATCATAGGTTGATTAAATATTATTTTACATGAATAAGGAAATAAAATATGAAGCTAGTAGTGAGAACAGAAAGGATATGACATTGCTAAAAACAACCAAAAGGTACCCAAGCATATAAAAGAGATCAAGATAAAACTTAAAGATGATCAAATCTACGTTATAAGTAAAGTGTGTGGTTTAAGAATGTCCTCCATAGACTAGGATATTTGAACACTTGGTCCCAGTTGGTGGTGGTGTTTGGCGAGGTTTAGGGGGTACAGCCTTGCTGAAGGAAGTATGTCACTGGGGTTTGAGAGAAAAATGCAGTTTGTCCTCTCTGCTTTATACTGGGGGTCCAAGGTTGACGTTCTGAGCTCCCTATTCCTCTACCATGCCCGTCACTTTCCTCCTTGCAGTGATGAACTCTTACCCATCTGGAAAGAGAATCCAAAATAAACTCTTCCACAGATTGGTGCTGATCATGTTTTATTGCAGCAACAGAAAAGGAACTGTGGTGGTTTGACAGGAACAGCCCCCATAGACTCGAGTGTTTGAATGCGTGGCTACAGGGAGTGTCACGATTAGGAGGTGGCCTTGCTGGACTGGTGTGGCCTTGCTGGAAGAAGTGTGTCGCTGCCGCGGCAGGCTCTGAGGCCTCTCACACACTCAGGCTACTCCCCGTGATGCACAGTCTCCTTTGGCTGCCTGTGGATCGAGATGCAGAATTCTGAGCTCCTCCAGCACCATGTCAGCCTGCACACGGCCATGCTGATAATGGACTGAACCTCTACAACTGGAAGCCAGCCCCAATTAAATATTTTCTTTTATAAGAGTTACCATGGTCACGGTGTCTCTTCACAGCAATAAAACCCAAACTATGACAATAACCAATACAGAAAGAATGCTAGTATTAATGAAACACTAAATCAGAGGCTGCACCAATTCTGGAAGAAAGAGGGTAAGTTCAGTTTCAAACATGCTGAATTTGAAACAATACCAAAAATATCCAAATAGAAATACCCAGTGAGCAGTAGGAAATATAGGACTCTGAAAGAGGTCAGAGCAAATCTATAAATTTGGGATTTTGGAGTCATCTAAAAATATCATTCATGTTTAATAATTGAAAATACTTTCTTTCCTCCCTAGCTGCACTGTCCACTCAGTAGTGAGCCAAGCTTAAATTTAACATAGTGCTCAGCGTTGTAAACTTCCGACTTCAGTGCTGGTACTAAAACATAAGCTGGTAACAGAAAAAACATTAAAGAAAAACTATACTAACATAATTATTATGAAATGCCTGAATGGATATTTTATTTTCTATAATAGCAGTAAAAAACGATTATCATAGGTAATCTTGGCATTTAAACATTAGCCATGCAGAAAAAAAGTGAGTACAAGGACCGTAAGCTTACATGTCATACTGTGTTAGAGTTCTATTGCTGTGACAGAACACCATGATCAAAGCAGTTTGGGAGGAAAGGTTTTACTTCAGTCTACAGTTCCACATCACTGTGCATCACTGAGGAAAGTCAGGGAAGGAACCTAGACATAGGGGCTGATGCACAGACCATGGATGAGTGCTGTTACTAGCCTGCCCCTCAGAGCTTGCTTAGCTTGCTTTCTTATAGCACCTAGGACCATCAGCCCATGGTTAGTATGGCTCATGGTGAGCTAGGCCTTTCCTATATCAATCAAGAAAACACACCACAGACTGGCCAACCTGGTGGGCACATTTTCTCAACTGAGGTTCCTGCTTCCCAAACTACTCTACCAAAGTCAAGCTGTCAAAAAATTGGCCAGTACACATTCTATCTATACATCCATATAATGTTAATGGTTTCACATCCATTTATACATTTTCACACACAGCTCTGCAATTATCTTGGTGAAACAGACAAATAGGGTAATACACAGATAAATAAAAGAAACAAATTCTTATACTTAAGACCAAGGTCTGTGGAGGCAACTACTCTAAACATGAATCCTAACAAGCTTTTTGTACTTGTTTGACAGATACACTTAAGAAGTTATCTTGCCCCAAAACACGGAACTACAGAAATCTAGCTCTAAATAGGAAACAGACTAAAAGATAGCTTTGATATTCCAAGATCACAAGGGTAGAAGGTAGAAGATGCAAGGGTTAGGGGCTACTTTTACTTTATTAAAGCATACCACAAACTTTAGTTGTAAAAGCCTACCTTGAAAACAACCTTGCTACAAAGAAAAAGGAAAACATGTAGAGTAAGTCAAAGACTGCTTCAAATAAAGGCAGGTGTGGGTGGTGGCGCACACCTTTGGACGCAGTATTTGAAAGGTAGAAGCAGGGGATCTCTGAGTTCAAGGCCATGCTGCACTACCAAGCAAATTCAAGGACAGCCAGCACAGCCAGGGCTACACAGAAAAAATCCTGCCTCAAAAAAAAAAAAAAAAAAAAAAAGACTGCTACACAGAAAAAAACCCTCTCTCAAAAAAACCAATCAAGCAAAGATTACCTCAACTATGACTTTAATACAGTTCCTCATGTTGTGGTGACTCCAACCATAAAATTATTTTCATTGCTACTACATAACTGTAGTTTTGCTACTATTATAAATAATGTAAATATCTATGTTTTCCAATGCTTTTAGGTGATCCCTGTGAAAAGATCATTCAAAACCAATACCCCAAAAGGTTGCAACTTACAGGTTGAGTAAAGTTTGGGAAAATTTTAAGAAGGGATGAAAAGGAGTAAGAGCTAGAAGTCAGGACATCCAGGCTGTGAAAGCTATCTTCTGGGCATAACTACCGGTGCAATCATGGTTTCATAGCAGGCAGCTCAGCTGCTGTAGAGCTGCCTGCACAAGACAGGGCCTGTTAACAGTAATCATGTGTCTCACGGGGCCCTGCCCTTCCTGCTCAACCATGGCTACTCATGGATTCTGGGAGAACAGACATTGCCTACAATTGTGTGCGCCTTTGAGCCAGCCCACCAGGTTCCAATAAACAGCTCTAAACCATCTGTGTAGATGGTGCTGGCTAAACTCAAGTCACAATACAAAACAAATGGGAGCCTAAGAAATTCATCAGGAGTTAAGAAGGACTGGATTTCAAAGAGAATGGGAGGGGACAGTCATGAGAGTGCACTGTACACCTGCATGAATTGTCAAGAGGCAAATTTAATAGAAGTTATATTTAAAAGAAGAAAGAAAAACTCCGTATTGAGTACCTTGCAGCTGTTCTTCTGTCAAAGCGTCCTAAGTTCTGGGATGACAAGTGTCACCACACTTAATACAAACACCTAAAAAAAATCTTTAAGGACATTTTTAAGAAAAGACTTCCAAAACAGACTATAATGGTTTATATATTGTTTTTTAAAATGACTTGGAATTGTCTATTTGTTTAAAAATGAGCAGAAACAGTGTATCAAAAGAGAAATGGGCAAAAACAGGAAAAATGTTTCATTATTCTCTGAACTCCAGAATAAAAAGCAAAAAAAAAAAAAATCGTAACTCTAAAATGGCTGAATGAAATAGCAGCATGAGAACTGCAAGGATTTAATTTAAGACGTTTTTCTCGTGTGCCAGGTCTTTAACAGAACCTAGCTCAATCATGCTGTTGTCGGCCTTACTAGATTTGAGTTCTGAGACTCACGCTTCGGAAGTGCTTGAAGCACAGACAGAGAGTAGGACAGTGCTGCTCAGGCAACAGTCTAGAAGTGAGGTCAGCGGCCAGTCTCACCATGTTCCTGCAAGTACAGACACTTTCTCAAAACAGTAAGGGCAGGTGATAGGAAGAGAATGCCTTGTTCTTCAACTCTTAAAAAAAAAGTTTCTAAAATAATTACTAACACTGAATACACAAATTTTAATCCACCAATTAAAAGGTGAGCCAAACTCTGAACTTTCACTCAACTGAAAACATAAAAAGCAACCACAAACAGGAGAAGACACTCATAGTACAAGTGATCTAAGAAAGCTACAATTAAAGATGTCTCTCTGTCTGTCAAAATACTAAAAAAGGGGTGGGAAGACAGGTCAGTGTTTAACTGGCTGGCTAAGTCTCACAACCGGACTTTGACCTGTAATCCCATCACTTCTAAGGCAAAACAGGAGGCAAAGACTGGAGGGCAGGTGAGTTCACGGTTTTGGCGGAAACAACAGTACCCTGCCTCAAGGCGGCGCATGGCACAAGCCGACTCTCAAAAGCTGGCTCAGCAATTTTACCAACCCTAACGTTTTGCATCTTTCTGCCTCCTCATACACTAATGTCTCTATGTCACCAGTGCACAGAACTATGACATAGAGCAGGCACGTGCCTAGTCATTAAAGCACAGCCCCTAAGCATAGATGGCCTCAATTAAAAAGTCCTTCCTTCTCTGAACTTCACTACCATGCAGTGTGCTGAGCGCTGTACATGCCCTGGGTTTCTCAGTGACCATGGGGTTACAATATGATAAACACGAGAAGGAACTCTAGTATTGTATGAAATGGTAAATGTCAGTACAAATATACTATTTAAAATATATTATATACAGAGAAAAAAAACATGTAGCTATATGTTTGTCTGTTAGTTTTCTGCTAAATTAACATTCCACAGCAATAAAACTAAAATCTCTATCTTAGTTTCTAAGAGTCTTCCAACCAAAATCTGGTACAGCTAACATACAGGATAGCTCAGGACATCTTTGTGTGCACACACATGTGCATAAGTACACATGAGCATGAATGCCAGAGAGGAAAGAAACGCTGAAAGAAATGATGCAGCTATGTCAAGAGGACATAGGGTCCAGATGGAAAAGAATCCTACTGGCCAAACCTAGGGCACTCTGAGCTACAATAAAATGCCTAACCATAAAAATCATGAACAATTCATTAAATAAAAGATGAACCAGTGATTCCATCCCAACAAGTAAATACATAGGAAAGAAAAAGCTATTTTTTGTAATAAGAGTACCAACTGATAAATGAGGAGAAATGATAGCAATGATCAAGTTATAGTAGATTCAGGCAAAAATCATTAGTTGACATTAAAAAAGGTACAAGTTTACAGTCAAATCCCTATAAATTAACTAAAAATGGGGGAAAAGTGGAGCTGGAGAGATGATTCAGTGGTTAAAAGCGTGTGCTGTTTTGCAGACGCCCAGGTTTGAATTCCCAGCACTCACATGGTGGCTCACAATCATCTGTAATTCCAGCTCTGGGGGATCCAATAACCTCTTCTAATCGCTTCTGGTTCCAGGCACACATGTGGTATATAGACATACATGCAGGCAAAATGTAAAGAATTCATTTTATAGTAAACTGGCAGATGATCACAATAAACATCTCTGACAGTGAAACAAACACCATGTGTCACGTGATATGATTTACTAAGAATACAAATACAAATACAGATTTGTATTAACTTCAATCACTACAACTTTGGACAATCCCAAGTTCAGAGACAGTCTGTAAATAAGTGAGTCAATTTTTTTTCTAATATAAAAGTGCATTTTAATGATAATAAAAAAGTCAACACTGAAGGTTCACACCCTGGGGAATAATGGGAGAAAGGAGTTACCACTTCTCTACCTCAAGCCCAAACCTTCTGGCATCACGTGTCTAAGAGGCTGTGAAGTCACTCTGACCTTGGAAGGAGTAAAGAAACTTTCTTCTATTTGAGCATCATTCCTTTGGAGCTATTTGGCTTGTCTTCAGGTGCTGGGACACCCTTGCCAAGGGCCCCGTGGAATGCACAGAGGCAACAGGGCACCATCTGCTGGTGGAAAGACAGGTGGCGGTGCTGGTGGCGGTGGGAATGGTTAAGAGGGATGCACAAAGAGGCAAAAGGAGAGAAAACCAAAGAAGATGGAAGAACCAGAAGGCAGATGCTACCAGGGATTTGGAACGAGGTCTCCAGTTCCTGGGTTTCTATCAGCTTAGCTGAGGGAAGACCTCTGTGCTCTCTTGTTTCTGTAGTCCAGGCATTTCTACACTGGGACACAGCCAGAACCCATGCCAGGCTGTCATCACCATTCTAGTCACTCACAACCAGGGTGGAAGGAGACATCTGCTGAAGGGAGGCCCAGCATTCCCGAGCACTGGTGAGGAACACACAGAAGAAGGTGAGCCAGTCAACTCCTGTAGGAAGCTGGCTGCTTTTCTCGTACCCAAGGTAAAGGTAATTTGGAAGGACTAACACAGGGTTAGGAAAGCTTGACGCTCAGCACAGCATGTAGATCAGTGCTTGGGGTTCCAAAGTGTTAATGTTATGACAGACTACACAACTATTAAAGATTAAAAGTGAATCTAAACACTAAACACAATGCATGGTCCTGGATATGATTCTTCAATGAGAAAATAGAAATTAATACTGAAACAAAATTGAATGTGGGCTGTGTATTAGAAAATATATCATAGTTAGTTTCCAGAATTTTTATAGAGATTATCTAAGAGAATTAACTTACACTTAGAGAAATACAGTGAAATATCTAGGGGAAAAGGAGATAGGTACAACGTCCCCAATGCATAGTCAAATAAAACTGGCACACAAATAGAAATGGCACATACCTATCTATGTAAGTACACACACACATACATATATAATGTGTACATATATTTGTCTAGAGGAAGGAGAAGTGAGAAATAGAACGATAAATTGAACAGTGTGCTAACAGTTGATAGGTAAAGGGAAAAGTTATAAGACCTCAAAATGCTGACTAGCAATCTTTCCTGCCAAACCTGAAAATCTTCCAGAGTTCCATACACCAATGAACTACAGTATTCATCTAATGTACAAGCCAGAAACCTAGGAATCATCATTAGTATTACCCTCAAAAAAATTCGGAACCCAGTCCAAGTCCCCTACATACCATGTCACCTCGCATCTCCTTAGGCCCATGTAATCAGCACTTTTTTTTTATCTCAATTACTACATTTGTCGCCAGTTTTATCTTCTCATATTCACTCTTGTCCTCACTCCAGAGCACACCCTACTTGGAGCTGAGACAACAGCTCAGTGGTAAATTTGTTTGCTGTGCAAGCAAAAGAACCTGGCTTCAGACTGCCAGCACCTATGTAAAAAGCTGGGCATGACAGAACACAACGCTAGCCCTAGTGCTGGAAGGAAGACAGATGGATCCTGGGGGTTTTGATGTCGGCCAGAATAGCCAAATCGGTGAGCTCCAGGTTCTAAGAGAGCCTATCTTAAAAAGAAAGTGAAGAGCAATAGGGCAAGACACTTAATGCTGACCTTTGTGAAATCTCCTGTGCATTTGCACATGCACACACATACACACATGTATGTTTAATTAATGAAAATTAAAATTAAACCATTCTCTCTGGTCAAATGCTACTTATTCCACATATGCAAATTCAATCATGGCACAGATCCGATCCATCCCAAAGGTTTTCAATTATTTTTCCTTCTCTAAGGATTAAAATCCTTCCTCTTGCCTGTAAGAAAAAAAAATGATCCTATCTCTGCCAGCCACACTCAGCTCCTAGGAACCAAGTTCTGCTTGCTACAGAGCCTCTGCACATTCTGGGCACCCATGCTGCAATGCGCTTTCTTCCTTTCCTATTCTTTATACCCTTTTAGATTCCCAGGGGCCAGTGACTCATTCAGCTTGGTCCAATTCCTCCTCCCCCCCTTTAAAAAAAAAGAGAAAGAGAGAGAATGTACCATTTATCCTACCTTTCATAGCTCCATGTGTCTTTACTTTTAAGATTATTCAATTCTATTATTAAAAATATTTGAGTTTGCAGTTTGTAAAACATAGGTGAAATGTGTTAAGATACTTAAAGTAAGAAGAAGTTTAACAAGCGGAGAATAGAATGTACTGAAGAACTTTATATACATAAAACAAACACAGGGAATGGAAAAAATGGATACCCTAACGTTCATGAAGCACCTAGATACTAAATATTCATGTTACAAATATATACACATATATGGTACTATTTTTGATACAGTAAATATACATAGAAAGAAAAGGTCTATAAAATTAATATTCATGAATCCTTTAATCCAGCTACCCAACAATGATCCCCATTTTGGCCTATATTTCTGCTACCCAAAGAACTCAAAACCCATGACTATTCATCAAGCTTACTGGTAAGCTTCAACTGTGGCAGACTTGCTCATTCCACTGGTGTCTCTGATAAAGACGGTATGTGTCAGTGGCCTGTATTTCCCTCAGGGAATCCCTGTTGGAATTTCAACTCTTGTCCTCATCCCCATACCAACAGCAGGAAAAGCTAAAGTGGGAGAAAAGATGGGCATAAAATATTGTCTACCAAGATTTTGGAATATGGATCTTCCTGCTTCCTGTAGGTGCTATCCTACGTATATTAACTAGCTCTTCTTTTCCCTCTTGTGTCTTCCTGTAAATTGATTTATTAAGTCATGAGAAGCCAGCTTTTCAAGTTATTTGTCTGCTTTCTGTTCCCAGACCTGAGTAGGCTGCCTGGTGTATGCTGTGAGGTTTAATGCGTCAGGGTAACTTCCCACACAGCACTCATAAAACAGAGAGTAAGACATAAGCAACCGAGTGAGGCAGAGAAGTGTCTTTTCAAAGGGGCATTCCAACGAGCAAAAGAAGTCATCATGACAGAATGTCAGCCAGATATGAAGTGTCACCTGGTTAAAACAAAACCCACATACACAGTATACAATTTAAAAATAAATAAAACATTTGAATGTAATAAATTTTCTAATTCTAATTATCAACTTAGAAACACAGAAGACAAAAGGAAAGCTGTCAAGTAATTTGGGTGATTTGAAGACTCACAAATTTCATTAAGCTACGTATAGTGGCACATGCCTACAAAGCCACCACCTGGGAGGCACAAGCAGGAGGTTAGGAAGCTAACGGTCATCCCTGGCCACAAACAGACAAGGCCAGACTGGGCTACCTAAGACCCACCTCAAAATAACAAAAGCCAAGATTTTTTTCTTATCAGCATGTAATGTGTTAAACGACATCACAACATTTGTGAATCTAGTGTGTTTTTGTGGTTCTCCATCTACTTTCTCCCACCTCAATGCTACCCTATTCTCCACTTGTAGCTTCCACACAAGATTTTTTTCATCTTTCATATCCCATCATACCCTCCATCTTACTTCATCATCTAATATTACCCTCTTTTAGACTCCTTTCCAAGATTTTCAGGCCTTTCCCACACTTATAGATATATATAGATATACAGATATATGTGGGTTTTGTTTTTACATACATGCATCACATACATTATAGGCTAGGATTTGGACATGTAGGAGAATAGAGTTTTCTGTTTTTCTGGGTCTAGGTGACTGCACTTAATATTATACTTTCCAGATTCATCCATTTTTCTCTTTACCATTTTCATGATTCACTTTTCTCTAAAGGTTGAAAAACATTCCACTATGCGTATGTGCCACACGATCATTATCCATTCATCTGCTAGTGAGCATTCAGGGAGGTTCCATTTCCCTGCTATCATGAGTAAAATAATAAGCATGGGGTGCGCAAGTGTCTTAGTGGAGGATATTGAGTCCTTTGAGTTTATTTCCAGGAGTAGTACAGCTGAAACCCAAGAAATTGTATTGAGCAAATAGTCTGCGTTCTCCAACAAGCAAATTTCAATAAAGGCAAAGTAAGACAGAGGGAGAGTCTATTTTGTTTAAAAAACAAAACCTCAAACACATGGCCATTTTGTAGATCCTAAGAAGGACAAGTAAACAAATAGAAAAAGATGTATGAAGCAATCAGAAATGCTAATACTTATGCTGTGGGTGTTGCTTGTGGCAATGACAGTGGTGTGCTTATATTTTAAAGACCGTTTTTATTTTGGACAGATAGAGCAGTATCTGAGATTTGCTTCAAATAATTGGTGGGGGTGGAAGTATTTACAAATGGGTCAAGACTAGCTACAAGTTCACAACTCTGAAGATAATGAGTCCACAGAAGTTTGCTATTACTATACACTGATGAGATATAATCCAATGGTTTTGTTTAAGAAAAAAGCAAGAAGACACTGCAGAACTGTCATATAATAATCAGGAAAGGGCTCTGAGCAGTGGTTTGGGGCTGAGGCCTAGACTACCTATAGCTATTATGTACCATGACAGAGAATGAAATCCACCTGTGATGAAGAGTACATCTAAAAGAATCAAGGAAAAATGAGCACCCAATCCACTTGAATCTAAATCTATCTTACTCTTGAAGTTTTATAAACCAATAAATCTTCTTTACTGTCAGACAATTTGAATTGGGTTTTCCATTAACTAAAATGAAACTATCTCCTATCCACTTTAAATCTAGTCACATTTGTCTGCATTTACCAGCTCTAACACCCAATGGGTTCCCACATCATAAATTTCAGTCCTACACCAATCCATTTCCTATGCCATTCCCAGGACTTCACTTTTTTCATTATGGTAACATGCATGCAACATTAAGTATACCTTTCAGCCTTTTAAAAGTGTACTTCATGAGGGCTTCTAAAAAAGATTTCTGATAAAAAAGATTTCCTTGCACAGAACAAAACTGAGTAGTTCAGGGTCTAGGTGAGAAGAAAATTTTTCACTAGATTTATCTGGATAATCAAAGATAATTTAATTAGCCCCCCCCATGCCTAGTTCTTCACTTATTACCAAAAAAAAGAAAAACTCTTGTGTCCTAACTTCTTGCTTTCAATGTGGATATTGTTTGTACCTTAATGTACAAATACCCTTTAAACCTGACAATGTGTTACAAGTTTCCAGCAGGTGTAGAGAATACTTCCAGCATTTGGACAAGAACTGATAAAATACAGGACAACCGCTGGATTATCTGATCAATAGTTCTAAAGTTGGGAAACCTGATAGAGACTTAGGTGAAGAAATAATATATCTGCTCACTAAAGGAAAAATTCACATAAAGTGCTTTGAATGTGACAGTGTTCCGATTGTGGGCTCTTATCCTGGACTATACTGCAGCTCAACTTTCATCTTTGCTCAAAACCACTGTATGTCAAACCACCTTTCCTCCTAGGGCTTCATTGTTATCATCCTTTCTTCAAAAAAAAAAAAAAATTAAACATTTATTTAAACATTTATTTATCTATTTATTTATTTATTTGGGGATGGGGAAGATTTGTGTCATGGTGCTTGTATGAAGGTCAGAGAACAACTTGCCAGAGTCAATTATCTCCTCCTACTATGTAGTTCCTAGGGATCAAATGCAAGTTGTTACACTTAATGTAAGGGCCTTTATTTGCTGAGCCATCTCACTGGCCTATATACTTTGACAATAGGCTCCTTAACCCTGATTGCCCTGACTCTGCCTCCTTTTCTGTTAAGTACTCACTCTTCTAAATTCTGTCAACTTTTTCCTTGTCTTCTACAATCACATCTACTTACAACTTTCAGTTACACACCGCTATCCACAGAACAGCAATTATTCCCAGACTCAGCTCCTGAGTCACACTTCAGTCTTGCCTTTATTTGTAACTACCTACTACTTTGCCGCATTTCTCAGACAACATATTTGGACTTACACCTAGCTCAAGAACATAAACACATCTGCCTTCCCATCCAATATACTACTTCTCTGTTAGCTGGTATCACAATTTACCTTCCTTGTCATTAAGTCTCCAAGCTTCACTTTCTCTAAATCCTCAAGTGGCCTTATCCTCAATGATACTCTTCAAAACAATCACTCACTTATCCCAAATTCAGTCCTTTAGAAATACTAATGAGTGAACTTCTGAAACATTTCTTCTGTCCCTTGCTTCTTTTCCATTCCTTTGGCCCATGTAAAATAGTGCTTAACTACTAAGAGCACACATACAAGTCAGACTTCCCTGGTTTGGTTCCGAGTTCCATTAGCTTGATGCCTTTGGATAAGCTCCTAAACCCACTGAGATGATTAATAGTTTCCACCTCTTAAGGCAATTGAGATGATTAAAATGAGATACTATATATGACATGTATGACACAGTAACTGCTCAATAAATACAGCAGATTTATTATATCCCACCTCACCTTGAGCCCTCCTCACCTTTGCCCAGAATCTTGCAATAATCATCCAAATGGCCTCTGCTCTGAGTCTTTTTTCACCTCATGGTTACCCAATGCTCTGAATCCTTGTAAATATGTAAGAGTCAGATCTTCTATAGGATTTCAACAGTATCTGCTGGGCCATAACAGAAATGTAACAAAGTATACTTACAACAGCAAATGATTTGATACCACTGACTAGATGGAATAAAGAAAGTGAGGGACTAGGAAGATGGTTCTGTCTCTAGGTAAAAGTGCTTGGTGCACAAATACAAGGACCTGAGTTTGAATCCCATGCAAAAAGCGTTGGTGGCAGTATGGACCTATAATCCCAGCACCAGGAGAGAAGAAACAGAAGATCTCTGGAGCTTGCTAGGTAGCTTGGTGAGCTGCAGATCCAATAAGATCTCAAAAAATAGAGAGTAGTAATTCTGCCTATGTCCTCTACAGGCACAAGCACACATGTAAATGTGTACTACACACAAAGGAAAATATGAATTCTAAGCTACCCAGAACTACACAGCAAGAACTGTATCAACACACATACACACATACACATAGACACACAAATGGCATAGTGGTGCATAACTTCAATCCCAGCACTTAGGAGGCAGATTCAGGAGGATCTCTGATTTCCAGGTCTGGTCTACACAGTGAGTTAGAGACCAGCCAGGGTTATATGAGACCCTGTCTGTCGGTCTCTCCCTTTGCTTCTCTGTCTCTGTCTTTTGTCTCTCTGTCTCTGTCTGTCTGTCTGTCTGTCTCTTTCACACACACACACATACAGGTGTGTGGGGATGAGAATGAGGGATTCATTCCAAAAGATTCTACACCCATGAGCTGGAAGACTTAAAAGAAACAAAACATTTAAGGCAATCTGTCATATCACCGTGTGAATGCATTAAAACACAGCAGGTTATCTATCACACCATTTAACTCCCTCTTTTATAACCAGAACACTTATTGCTGCTATAAACTCACCTATACAAAAGTAGTCTTAATTTAAATAAAACCATAGCTGCATTTGTCAAGAAAATAAACTATTAAGACTGGGACTCATAATCTCCAGCAAGACCCCTAGAAATTGAAGCAGGAGGATCAGAGTTCAGTGTCATTCTTGGTTACACCATAAATTCAAGGCTAGTCTAGGCTATTATCAGACACTGACTTTCAAAAACTAAAAACTAATGAAAATACACACTCCCTAAAAGATGAGGCCTTTGGAATATTTTTAGGACAAGAAGAGTATTATTCACACAAATACCACATATTTGCTTTCTAGATGTCACAGAGCTAACGTCGTATTGGTTTTACAATTCAATTATTTTATTGTTTGCCCACAACTGATTCTGGTTAACCATTTTAAATTGCTTTTCCAATATACAACTCTAAAATTGATGGGTTTTGTTTGTTTGTTTTTGTATATCAAAAGTTAGAAAGGGACCAGTAAGATTTCTCAGTATATAAAAGCCCTTGCCGCCAATCCTCGCAACATGAGTTCTAGCCCTGGAACACACATGGTAAAAAAGAGAGAACCAACTCCAGCAAGTTGCCCTCTCACGGGCGAGTGAACATATACACAAAACACAGTATAGAAATGTAATACAACAAATCATTCTAATGCTTTGAACCTTTCTAAAAGGAACAAAAAAATCATACATTAACCTAAATAGCTGGATTAACATTTTTAATAAGTGAATACAATTATTAGCTTTGAAATTTTGTTAACTTTTTTGTGTTTGTGGCAAATAAAAATGTATCAGAAATAAAAAAATTCTTACCTTTTTTCTGTATACTTCATGTAAGTTTAAATCTTACGTTTTAAAGACTGTCAGTGGGAGCTGAAGAGATGGCTCAGTGGTTAAGAGCACTGGCTACTCTCCCAGAGGACCAGGATTTAATTCCCAGCACCCACATGGCAGCTCACAATTGTCTGTAACTTCAGTTCTAGGGGATCCAACACCCTCACACAGACATACATGCAGGCAAAACACCAATGCATGTAAAATAAAAATAAATCATTAAAAAAGAAAAAGACTGTCAATAAAGCAAAACAAAAGTGGAACATGGTGGCATAGATCTCTAATCCTAGCACTAAGGCAGAGTTTGAGGCCAGCTGGACATCAGTGAGATTGTCACACACAGACACACACAGACACACACACACAGAGATTCACATGCAAACACAGGCACAGATACACAAACACACCGACATACACAGAGAAACACACCATTTTAAAGAATGTATCAATTTGTAAGTCACTATCTTAAGGTCTTAGATCTTTTTATCCATGCCAATCGCTGCCCTGATTTCCTCGTTCGTAAATGTGGAGCACACTGACATCAGAGTTGTGAATCCTAATGTAACGCAATGCCAAACTGCAGAGTGCCTGAAAGAAGTCAGATCCCACTGATAGTAATTCCTTTACTTCCTCTCTTCTCAAGTGTGTTCAAGAATCCAGTGAGCAGCCTGACATACATCCAGAAAGTAGGGCATTTCTGCTCAGAAGCCTCTGTGAGAATAAGCAGAAAAACACTGGCTTCTGTACTGTAAGCTCTCTCTCAGTTTCAGACAGCAAGAAAATGCCCCTGGTCTCCTATCTTCCAGCTTCCACACAGGAAAGTATGTCAATTTCCCTGTTTTCTAAATACTTTAAAAAGCCTCATATGTTCTCCAAATGGATATTCAGTATACTGCTTCCCGTTCTTTATATCAAAAATTTAAAAAGTATTTGTGCTTCCTATTATTTTTCATTTAAAACTTAAATTTATTCAAAAAGACATTCACTCCTGATGTCAGTTCTGTATCAATACATATGAATTCAAATAAAATTAAAACAGATGTAAACATAAAAATTCCTTCTAAACTTATTCAATACATTTCTAAACAGTGGGGAAATCATCTGCTCTTTAACCTGGATGTACAAGTCCAGAAAACAGTTGCCTATGTATAAAGTTAAACAATAAAGCTGGGTTAAATCATTTAGCCACATATTTTCACAGTCCTAAAGCTGGAAATCAGTCATCCTCCACAAAACATCCAGAACATTGAGCAAGCAAGAAGGAACTTTACTAATTTTTTTCTTAAAGCATTCCACAACATGGGCTCCTAAAGCAAGACCTAAGGAATCACAGCAGGAGGCCCCTTTCCTGTTATTCTGAAAAGACTGGATTATAGAGGGAGTGTTTAATTGCCACTGTACTACAGGATTTCTATGTCAACAGCACATACCCCCCCCAAAAAAACCACTTCTACTTCAAAACGAAAAAACTTAAAAGTAGGGAGGTTTTGCTTATTTGATTTTATGACGTCAAAATACATTTGGAAAAGAAATACGCTTCGATAACACTAGCTGAAAATAGCCCCATCCAGTCAGAAAACTAAAATTGGTTTTAATGAGTGGCTTAATAGAATTTAGAATGCGTGTAAACGGCTGATAGAGGAATAAAGAATGACAATAAAAATTAGTACTGCACTTCAACCAGTGCCCACCTTTCATCCTATAGAGCCTGAACAGTCGCCACCATTACAAATGTCAAAATCAATATAATACCCCCACCTTCATCAAGTAATAAAGAAATTCAGATTTCTCGGTAGGGTAATCACACTTACGACTGCGAAGGAAACGTATGCAGCACAATGAGAAAAACACCACAAATTAAAGCCATTTCGGGAAAACACGACGATTTGCTCGCTGAATTTGGACACACGCTAGCCAATAATAGGGATCTGGCCAACCCCTCCCGCAATCAGTCAAGGGCACCTCATTTAAGACCAAACCTGCCTTCTTTCTTTCTCCTAGTGCCAGTCTCCCGTCATCTCCCTGAACCTGTACCGGAGGATTCACATGGGGGGAGGGGGTTGGAATCAGGAACAAAAACCGGGATGTGGACAGCATCGGGAGGAAGAGGAAGGGACGAGCTTACTTACCTGTCCCAAAGGCTTTGGCCACCAGCCAGGCCAGATTGCAGGCGATTTTGGCCCTAGAGAAGTCATAGTGGTCAAAGGGTTTGATGGCTGGAACAATGAACGTCCTTCTCATCTCCCGCGGGTCTGCGGCATCCCCCATCTTTCACGGCGGCTGGTCGGGGTGCAGGGACGACGGTCTTCACATGGTGTGGCGAGGAGGGCAGTGCAGGTCGTCCGCGCCGGTCGCGGCCCTCCCGGGCGCCGGGCACCGAGAAGCGCAGCTGTGCTCGTCGCGAGCTCGCCGCCGCCGCGGCCCCGGGCATAGACGTGGGGCGGCCCCGGGCCGCGCTCGCTCCGGCCCCGGTCTGCCCCGCCGCCTCCCCTTTGTCTCCGTTTAGTCACACGGGTTCGGAGGAGGGTGGCGGCTGCGAGGGCCCGGAATGCTCGGGCGGGGGCAGCCCGGACGATCACGTCGCGGACAGGGTCCCCGCCATGGCGGAGCGCGCACGCCCCGCCTCACTCACGGCCGCCCCTCGGGTCGCGGGACCCGCCGCGGAAACGTCAGAATCGCCGCTGCAGCGCGCGAGCCGCCCGCGGCCCGGCGCTCCCGTCGGCGCCGCCCGCCTCCTCGGCGCAGCTCGCGGCCAAGGCAGCGGCCCGGCGGAGGCCGCAAATCTCGAGCCCTCGGCTCCTGCCTGATCGGGCTCGTTCTCGTGTTCTCCGCTCCCCCTCCCGTGGCCGGCCGCGTCGCTCCCCTCCAGCCGCCGCCGCCGCCGCCGCCGCTGCGGTTTTCCGGCTGCGGCACTGGATGGAAGGAGCAGACGGGGAACACTGAGCATGCGCCTGGCGCGCCCGGCCCCGGCCCCGCCCCTGCCGCTGTCTCGCGCCGCCGCGCGCACTGAGCATGCCCAGCCTCGCTGCCGCCCGCGCTGGGCTCCGCGCCGCTGTCCATTAATCAACAGAGTGCCCGCTTGAGCGACGTCCTCTACGTCCGTGGCTCTGGGCTGCTGCCGCTGACACTGCTGGAAGAGGGGAGGAAAGAAAGGGAGGGGAGAGGCTTTTCCCTCCAGCTACACGTGGTTCAACCGAGAGAATTGATATTTATTCCAAATGCTATTGTCGCACAACCGGTTAGTCCTTGCACAGTAACCCTGAGAGATATATGGTACAACTGGTTGACCACGAAATTATGGAGGGATGCAGTGAGTTATGGCACCCATGGGATTTAACCTGGGATGAAGGTCAGGTTTAAAGACGCAGGTTTAAAGCTTGAATTAATTTCTTTTTTTTTAATTTTTGTTAATTACAGTTTATTCACTTTGTATCCCCCTTGTAACTCCCTGTCCCCTCCCCTCCCAATTCCACCCTCCCTCTTCCCCACCCGTGTCCCTCTCCCAAACAGGTCTCATCAGGAGTGACTGCATTGTCTTCTTCCGCAGCCTGGCAAGGCTGCTCCTCTCTCAGGGGGAGGTGATCAAAGAGCAGGCCGATCAGTTCCTGTCACAGGCCTTGTTCCCATTACTATGGAGCCCGCTTGGGTATTGAACTGCCATAGGCTACCTTTGTGCAGGGGGTTCAGGCCATGAGTAGTCCTTGGCTGGAGTATCAGTTTCAGAAAAGACCCCTGTGCCCAGACTTTCTGGATCTATCGCTGTCCTTGTGGAGCTCCTGTCCTCTCCAGATCTTTTTGTCTCCCCCTTCTTTCATAAGATTCCCTGCACTCTGCCCAAAGCATCTGCCTCAATACCCTGCAGGGTAGAGCCTTTCAGACGCCCTCTGTGGCAGGCTCCTGTCCTGTTCCCTGTTTTCTCCCTCCTCCGATGTCCATCCTCTTTGCCGTTCTGAATGGGGATTGAGCATCTTAGCCAGAGTCCTTCTTCTTGATTAGCTTCATCAGGTGCACAGATTTTAGTATGTTTATCCTATATTATATGTCTAATATCCACTTATGAGTGAGTATATACCTTGTGTGTCTTTCTGCTTCTGGGATACCTCACTCAGGATCATCTTTTCAAGTTCCCACCATTTACCTGCAAATTTCATGATTTCCTTGCTTTTTATCGCTGAGTAATATTCCTTTGTGTAGATGTACCACAATTTCTGTATCCACTGAATTAATTTCTTATCAAGACATTTTAACTTGACACTCCCTACTGAAGTTTTCTAAACAAAGGATCAGGGGCTTTTTTTTTTTTTTGGTGCCTTCTGTTTCCTCATGAAAAGAAACAAATCCCTCCACAAAGAACACCTGCAACTACTAGTTGTTGCAGATTTTCATGAGCTCCTTTTGTCAGAGCCCTCTGCACTCCCCTGTGTGCGTCCCCAGCTCCTCTCACTGTGGTCTCTCTGTCCTTCTGACTTAAGCCCTTCCACAGCAGTCCCTCCAGAAAGCCTTCCCTTATCATTACCGCAGCTTCCCAAGAAGCCCTGTCATACAGTCACCTCCCCAATTGTTTCCAGAGCAATTGTGTCTTCTGTTTCACACCTCTTGTCATGCTGCATCCCAGTCACCAATTATCTTTAACTTTCAAGTTGACTTGGTCTATCTCTGGCATGTATTTGATGCTCATCCTCACAGTAGCTGCTCTGTTAATGTCTAGGGCCAATGGGTGAATGTTACTGCAGTTAACACTGAATGTGGTTAACTCGCTGATTTTTCACATCTTGTTTTAACACATTGTCTAATTTTAATTATATAATCCTGGGTTGTTTTCATTTTACAGATGAGAGAGCTGAGACTCAGAAAGGCGTCTCAGGCTGCAGATGTAGTAAAGGCACACTCAGGCTGAACTCAGAACTATCTTGCTTTGTACAACTAGGACCTCCCTGTTATCACCAGCCGTTAAGATGAAAGGCATTTGAAATCCGAGGCGAGGAGCTGTGATCCCTACTATCAAAGAGGGCAGCACCTTTAGCAAGACCCTCCCTTTTGATTTCTGCTTAATCCCTAGAAATACTCCTCCCTGAACCCAATAAGGCATTACAGATAAGCCCTTCGAACAATGCTGAGCAGGAAAAAAAAATGTCATTAATAATATGCCATTGAGTGATTGGCATTTTTTTTCAGTAATTCACTTAATATTAGTAGAGTTTTTCTCATGGGCAAGGCCCTTTGTAAAATTAACATATTAACATATAAATTACTAGTTGTCAAAGTACATTCAAATGATAACTAGTTTCCGCATCTATTTGATGAAATAGGCACTATCTTCCAGTTCTAGATGTAGGACTGAGGATCATAAAGACCAAGCAACATAAGCAAGATTTGTACTGGTGTCTGGCTTCAAATTCAAACCCAGGTCTTCTGCCTCCATTCCACAGGCACTTTCCTGGGTTTCTGCCCCCTCTATGGATTGTGGCTGACACATACAAATAAATATAACACGGTGTAAAAATGGCACATGCTGTAAGAGATTTAAAAAAAAAAAAGCCCAGCAAAAAATTCATGGGTAGGGGTACTTGAAAGGTGTCTTGGAGACTTCTGTTAAATATAATGTTCTTAAACCCAATTTCAACTGGATTCATAGAGAAATCTATGGCCTAGAAAAGTTAGAAAGCGTTACTGAAATGTCTGTTACCATATGAATCTACAAGCAGATAGAAGATTCTCGACGCCAGCAGCCAGGCCTCGTCACCTTTGTGCTACCCACGATCTAGTCCAGCACTGTGCTCAGACAGTGCTGGATCTCACTGAAAACTGTTTCAACCTAAATAACCACATGAGGAAGGAGAGATGACAAAGGCAGTTGTGCTGACTTGATTCAACCGTGATACGTTAGTAAGGATAGTATTACTATGACCCCAATTGGGAAGGAGCGTGTTTAGGAATGAGGAGGGAGGGAAGCACAGAAACAATGAGTAGCTTTTACTTGGAGGAAGGCTGTGAAACAACTTGGGGTCATAGTAGGAGGCTGTTATTAACAGGGAAACACCCTGAGTACAAAGGAGGAGGATTCATTTTCAGGGCGGCAGACACTCTAATAGGATGCTCTTTGTGACACCTTCAGAATGATCTCTTTGAAAGCTGGAAATCTCTGTGGACTATCACTGGCGAAGAGAAACGCTCTCCTCGGCCTTCTGAAGACAGCTGACTTTGTTTGAAGGAAAAACAAAGCCAGGTGATTCTTCAGGCTGCTCTTCCAGCCGCACAGCTTCCTTCTATTTTTTATTTCCAGGGCTGGGGTCTCAGTCCATCAGGAGCTTTTATTGCCATACATACAATGCTCCCTTCTCTATCTTATTTCCCTCCCATTTCCTAGAAACCCTGAAATGCCAAGCAGACCTCTTTCCGTATGGTCATCCTCCAGTTCTGTCTTCAAAGAGACTTAGAAGCTTACTCATTCTCAGCCAGCCAGTATTGACGGAGCTCCCAAGAGCTGAGGATCCAGTGGTGACCCAGACAGCTGAAGGTGCAGCCTCGTAAGCTAGGCATGGTGACACAGACCTGGGATTCCAGCACTGCGCTTAGGAGACTAAGACAGGAGGATCAGGACTTCAGTGCCATCCTAGGCTACACAAGTTCAAGGCCAGCCTGAGCTGTATAAAACCTATCTCAAAAACAAGAAGAAAAAAAAGAGAGAGAGAGAGAAAGGACAAAGAGGAGGCAAGAACACCAAATTGTTAATGAGAAAACATAGAAATATAGAGCTCCTATGATCAAAAAGCCCAGCTTTTCTTCATTGTCCGGTCTTTGTCACCAGAGGTTAAAAACGTTATTTCACCCCACAGAAAATGACATCGTAGTGTATCTCAGTTGACAAAGTGCTAGCCTAGCATATAAAAAACTCTGAATTGAACCTTCCAGCCTTGGATCTGGAGGTGCACACCAGGAATCCCAGCACTTGGGAATTGGAGATAGGAATATCGGCCTTCAAGGCTATCCTGGGATAGATAGATAGAGCAGCCAGGGGCCTCATGACACACTTCTCTTCACAAGGAAGGGAGAAAGGAGGGAGATGAGAGAGAGAGCTGATATTATTTTAAACAGTGTGTGTGTGTACGCGCGCGTATGTATTATATCTATTCGTTGTTACAGTGATAGCAGCTAGCACTCCCTGGGCACCTCCATACACCAGGCTGTGCTCTACATATATTAACTTATTTAATCTCATCACAGCCCTATTATCCTCATTAGGTGGATAAAACCAATGAGCAGAAGGCTTAAGTAATGAGAAGACCTTACGTTGTTGGAACTTAGGAGCTACACTATAAGTAAACTGAATCATCTAGGTTAAGAATAGGGATTGAAGATACAGTTCAGTGGTAAATCACTTACCTTAGTATGCACAGGGCCCTGCGTTCTATTACACACATACACACACACACACAGCAACCAGGTAGAGGGATGTGAGGGAATTCTCAGCTAACCAATGACAGTAATGGGTTTAGCTGGATGTCTAGCTGTCTCTGATAAGCCAGTGTGAGACAGAGGCATCTGTGTCAGATATCATTTCTAGATACAGCTGTGACTCTCATCTGAAGAACTAACAAACTTTTGTAAGAATCACCTCATCAGTCGACAACAGCTCAAGTGTGGTATGCTGCAAGTATGTACCTGGAATGACAGAAACACACAGAGGCTACAACTTCCCAGAGCCACACCGTGAGTCAGTGTCTGCACAGAAGGGAGAAACCTGGCCCTAGTTCCCAGGTCTAGCACTGGGACTTCTACAGATCCTATAACAAGTTGTTCCTTTATTTGTTGCTTATGCAAACCAACCTTCCTGAGTCACCAGTAATAAGTAAGACTGCCACCATTTTAAAATACCTTTAAAGACAGCAAAGAGTGTTTAGAAGTAACTGACACATTACTAGGCTACAAGTAAAGTCCCCAGGGCAGACCTGTTCTTTATTTGTGCCGTGTGATTGTCACAACCACGCCCCTGCTTTCATATTTCTACTGCATAAAAGTAGGTGGGCCCAGGCAGCATCTGAGGTTCCTCCTGTGTCAACAGTTACAACGGAGACAACATCTATATATCTTCCTAGATTACAAATGAAGGTCAAATCAGTCATGTGCCGGGCATTCACACTTAAAATCTTTAGAGCCTTGGTTACTGGATGCAACTATTGTTGGTTAAATATGGAGGCCCCGTGGTGTTTAGTTAACACATCAGCGAAGTCTGTGGACGTTAACGAGGGCTAGAGTTCTAGAATAGCTTCTAGCTGACTGGGAAGATGTTTCTTTTCTTACCAACTTAATGGAAACAAGCCAAAAGCCCCTTGATAGAGAACTGATCAGATAGAAAATGCTACACATAGGGGTCCTCGGCAGTCCACTGAGAGATCACCAAACACCAGATGGTTGAGTAAAAGGAGAAAGGATGACCACCTAAGGATAACAGCACGTTCTGTATGCACAAACATACTTGTTTTTTAAGTTAACTGAGGATGTAGCTCAGTGGTAGTACATGCTCATAGTCTGCAAGAGGCTTAAGGTTTGACTCCCAGAACTGCAGAACAGCCTGGAAATTTCACCCATACACAAAGTATTAAAGGAGAAGAGACTTTTTTTTTTTAAATTTTGCTTTTGCTTCATTTTGATCCATACGCATATCTATCCAAAATAACTAGTAGTTTCTTTGAGCTGACACTTTCCTCCTCCTGCTCTTGTCACACTACAGAGACTGTTCCCACAAAGCCATCCCGGGATTCCTTGTTGTGTCTCTTGCTCTCTTGCTCCTTTGGCCTCTGTGGCATGCAGTACTTTGAGTGCTGCTTTGTTCTGAAACCTGCCTCCTGGCAGGTTCTGGAGCCCTCCAGTCGGCACCTGCTTCTCTCACTTTTCAATTCCCTCTCTGCTGCCCTTCTGACCTCCTTCTTTGCCTTCCTGCTCAGTCAAGGAGTTGCTCAAGACCCAATCCTGTTTGCCTTCTTTTCCCTCACGCCCTTGGTATCGCAGTGACCTCTTTTAGGCTAGTGGAATTTTGAAACAGGGTCACCCCATGTAGCCCAGGTTGGCCTTGCCCCCTCCCATTGCTGGGATGATAGATGTGTGTCCCCACACTGTTTTCAAAATGAC
Source organism: Pachyuromys duprasi (assembly GCA_028658305.1). Lineage (NCBI taxonomy): Eukaryota > Metazoa > Chordata > Mammalia > Rodentia > Muridae > Pachyuromys > Pachyuromys duprasi. The sequence continues at coordinate 3,542,060 of CM053757.1, read as the reverse complement.
CTCTCAACTGCCACTTAAATGTTTGTGGATCGCTCGTAAAAGAGATTTTGAACCATCAGTAAATGTTCATTTTGTTCCTTCTAGCTGGAAAAAATATGCTGCACTTCTTCCTACACAGACAATTTTCTGATGTTCGTATCAGTTCCTGGTCCCCGTCTTAATGTCTAAGGATGCTGCACGTGTTTACCCAATAACAGCACTAGAACTTCAGATTCAACAAGATTTAAGCAGTACCAGAAAATAGGCCCCTCACTTGGTCTCTAGATTCTGCTAAGAACGGCTTTTTTTTTTTGTAATATGCTCTCTGGCCTCTGGCTTCCTCCTCTCTCATCTTGCCCCCTCAAAGCAATCCACATATTTTCCACTTCAGGGCTGGAGAGATGGCTCAGCAGTTAAGAACTCTTGTTACTCTTGCAGAGGGCAGGAGTTCAGTTCCCAGCACTCATATTGGATCTGATGCTCTCTTCTGGTGTCCACAGTCTCCTGTGCAGGCACACATTCATACGTATGCGTACACACACACACACACACAAGAAAGAGAGAGAGAATAATTGTAAAAGAACTATCTCACACTTCTATCTGTCCTCCTTCATTCCTCAAAACTTATTTGCTTTCACTCTCACTCTATTTCTCTCTCTCTCTCTCTCTCTCTCTCTCGGTTTTTCCAGACAGGGTTTCTTTGTTTATTTAACACTGGCTGTCCTGGACTCCCTTTGTAAACCAGGCTGGCCTTGAGCTCACAGAGACATGCCCACCTCTGCTTCTGCGAGTGCTGGGATCACAGGCATGTGCCACCTCACCCAGCTCCTTTTCTCTCTTTTGAACCCACAGGCTAGCCCACAGCAAACTTCAGTAAGTTCAGATATGAGTGCCAGCCTTCTCACATTTCACATCTCATTTAACTGGGTCGTAAACTAGCATATAATGTAGCTATTTACCTCGTTTTATAGACGGTAGATAAAGGCTTGGAGAGATTAAGGAATTCCTCAAGGTTTTATGAGAACAGCAGCACTGATGCTCAAACTTCTGCCTCCTGATATCTAGTTTCAAAACTGCCCTACCCTGTTGCTTGCTAGACAAAGATCTAAGCACGTGCCTTGACTTTGAGGCTCCTGTACAAAATGGCTTGGCTTTGCCTTTATGCTTCTTCAATACTCACCTGCACACATAAAACCAGGCTATTCTCAAGACCTTAGAGGCTAATGTCATTCATTTCAATAATTTCATTTCAATTATGTCCTTGGAGAGTCTGGGAGCTATTGAAATCTTTTCATCTTTTAGTATTCAACTTCACTGCCACCTCGCCCATGAAGCTTTCTCTATCCTGTCCTTGGCTTTGTAACCAGTGCTCTCTTACGGTGTGCATTCCACGTGTACCTGTACACATGCACACATATTTCTCATTTCTACAGATGCCTACTATATAGTAAGTTATTGGAACTATTTGTTCGATAAATGAAGGCATCAATGAACTAAAAGGTCAACAACAACAAAATATAGAACATATAAGTAGAGCATATTGAGAGGTCCAAAGTTTAAAACTAGAGTCTTAGGGCAGCATGACTGAAGTCCTGGATAAAAGTTTAGACAAAGGACCGGGTTAATTAAGATATGTCTGGACCGCTGCGGGGAGTAATCAGTCTTGCCACATTCCTTCCTGCACTTAAGAGATACCATTTCCTGGCAACCCACCGAGATGGCCCCTAGCTTGTGACCACAGAGTGTGCTAATTGCTCTTCCCTAGCAACAGCTAATCAACACATTCCAGGCATTGCTCATGATCAAATACTCTGGGCCAGGGCCAGAACTGTTTTATGGTCTTAGCATCTAAAGTAGACTCCCTAAAGCTTGGAAACTCCCAGCTTGTGGTCTTGCCCTTTAAAAACCCTGTTCACCTGGACCTCCCCCGCATTCCTCTTTGTTTCCACAGGGAGTACTTGCTACCCGGCCTCCAGCTTGTATCGAATAACCCCTCCTATGTTTTGCAATGGACTTGACTCCTGGTGGTCTTTTGGGGTCTCTTGATCTGGGCACTACAATATAAGTTTCACATAGCTATCTCTTCCTAATTGAAACACTCCCTCCTTTAGAAGTTCCTAAGACTTAGCAAACTACCAATAAATAAGTCAATAAATCAGTAAATAAAACTTGCAAGGCTCAGGGAGGTCATGAAAATTACAAAATTCAGAAACCTATCCCCCACCCTGTACTTGTTTATATTTCTGCACAGTAACAACTTAGCTAGCTTATGTGAGAATTAAAAATGAGTGATTCTCTTTAAAATACCCATTTCCTATGAAACAGTAGTTGTTGTAGATAATGGTTGAACTGTAGTGTGTCCTTACTTCATAAAACAAAAAGATTGCCAAGGATCCCTCCTCTCCAGTTCATTCATTCAAGAACTTGATAGCTTTGTGAAATCTCAAGATCTGGAGGCTATTGCTCTGCTAGATGAGCCAAATGACTTACTTCTTATTAGTTGTAAACGAAAGTAGTGCCTCCAGAAATGCAAAGCAAAAATCAATTACGTATGTTTCGTATTTGCTATGCAAATAGTTATTGTTATGTTTTCTAGCATGTTACTGCTGGACCAAGTTATAACACATGGGCTAAGTTTTCATTCTCTTTTGGTGTCTGAAAATTCAAACTTAACTTTTTTTTTTTTGAAGCAAGAGTGAAGGGCTATACTTCAATATTTGTGGACCTCTTTTAAAAAATATTTTGAACCATCAGTTCGTCATAGAAAATGTTCATTTTGATCCTTCCAGCTGGAAAAATATACTACACAGCTTTGTGATGTTTCATCTTTAAGCTAGGATACTAGAAGGGTTTTGAATTAACAGAAACAAAACATTAGCCTTCCTTCTCCTGACTTCCATTTGTCTTCTTTTCCTGCTAATTTTCTAGATCAGAGAAACGTAACTTCCTGTTTAATGTCTTGTTGTTCATTTAAAGGCCTTGGGAAAAACTAGAAGAGGGCATTTATAGCACGACACTGAGAATTTAACAGGACAAAAGCTTCTGGCATCTGAAATGATTCTTTATGGAGTTTAGACAACTCAGATAAATTAGGTAACTTTGAAAAAATACTTTGCTTTTATGTTGCTCAAAATATAAGCTGGAATTGGCAGGAAAAGAAAAACAGCAAAAGGCCTAGGGGGTTAAAGATGTGCAGAGGTAGCCCTTCCTGTTTCCAAACTAGAGAGGTTCCTTTAAAATAGGAGAAAATCCTTGAGTGCTTTTGTTAATCCATTTTAAATCGGCTTAAGCAGATTTCTTCTAGCACTGTGAAACATTTTTTAGATTAAATTAAATGAACACATTCAGAATGATAAATTCCACTTGTAAATAAAATTGAGAACATTTTATTCATTCTTAACTAAAAGTGAAAAATCTAAGAATTGCCTGGATGTGTGCAAAAAGCAAGGTTGTCACCCTCCTCCAACACACCTTGTGTGTGAGCATCTCAGCATCACATGGGGGCTTGCCTGGCAGGTCTTATGCCTTCGTATTGCATAACTTTTTATTTCACTTAAAATGATAATTGCTGTTTACTTTGTATGAGCCACGTAGCTGTTTTGGTTAGTTTTGTAGGGGGAGGGGAAGGACCAGAACAGGAACAGAGATGTGGATATACCAGAACTACAACCTGTGTTTAAATACTGCCCAGTAAGTATATATATATGTTTTCATCAGAAAGAGAGAAAACCATGTAAACAACTTAGAGGACTTCTGTATAAATTACTGAAAGAAAAAAAAAATAACCTAGAACACAGCCTTCTGGTTACAGTGGAGAATTTTTATACTTACAATTTAATTTTTTTCTTATGATGAAAACAATTCATACTGAATTACTTAATACAGAAAAGTGAATAGAACAAACACCTATGGTTTCATCAGTCAGAGGTACTCTGTGTATATTCTTCTATTCCTTTTGCACCAAGATGCAAAATCATACCAATAGACTGAATTTCACATAGGAAAGACTAATAATATCCTTTGTAAGAGTAAACACCAATCTGAAACATCAATTTAATGCATAGTAAGATTTTATTGTGTAAATATATCATTTTTTAATATACCTAAATTTTAGTTAAACTATATATAATATTTCTGTAACTTCGTTTTTATGAGTATTGTGCTGTTAGGACTACCCTTACACATTCATTGTTACATCTGTGTCTACTTTACTTATTATTCTCAGATGTGGATAAATTTGTGAATGGAAATTACTGACTCATCCTTATCTTTAGCTTTTTAGAAAGGGTGAGCATGGTGGCATAGGCCTATAATCCCAGCATTTGGGAGGCAGAGGCAGCTGAATCTCTGAGTTTGAGACCAGCCTGTTCTATTGAACAAGTATCAGGATAGCCAGAACTACACAGAAAAAGCCTGTCTTGGGGGGAAAATGAAAGAGAGAAAGAGAGAGAAAGGAGAGAGAGAGAAAGAAAGAAGACAGAGAGAGAAAGAGAGAAAGAAGAAAGATGGTTTATGCACAACAGTAATTTGTAAGAGTCTATATTTTAAGTTGTATATTTTTAGTTATTAACTAGTTATATGAATGAGCTCTTCATAATTTTAATTGCTTTTTACTCATATGAAATTAGTTTTTTTATTTTCCAATTAGAATGTTCTTTTTCTGAATTTTCATCTTTTCATATTGATTTGTGAAAGAAATTATAAAGTATCAGTTATATCTAACTATTTATTTATTGTTTATTTATGTATTACATACAAGTATTAACTCTCTGTCAATCAAATGTAGTTACTTCCCCAAATTTTTTCCATGTATCTTCTTCCTTCCTTTTTTCCTTCTGTCTTCGATTTTAAAGACTTTTTTTATGTGTATATGTGAACCTGCATGAGTGTGTGTGCACCATATAGATGCAGCAGCCCACAGAGCCCAGAAGAGTGCATCCAATCCCCTGGAACAGCACCGGGCAGTTACAAACTGCTAGACACAAACCCTGACTCTGCTGCAAGAGCAGTAAGCACTCTCAACTACTGAGCCCTCTCTCCAGCCTTTATTGTTTGCTGGTTTCGCTTTCTCCCCTGGGACAAGAGCTCATTCTTGTAGTCCAGGCCATCCTGGAATTTACAACAGCCCAGGTTGACTTCATGCCATTGGCAGCCATCCTGCCTTAGCATCCTAGTGCTGGGATTATATGTAAATATAAGCTACCACACACAGTTTCATGCCTATCTTAAAGACATGGGTCATGTCATTTTGGATTGTCCTTATCTTTCTATAGTCAAATTAATTCACTTAAAACCCTTTTTCTTTCTTATGGTGCGAGGGGTTTGGAGCTCTATGCATGCTAAGCATTTTATCGCTTCTCGTCAATCTGTTCTTTAACAGTTTCTGCTCTAAATGTCAACCTTAGAAAGCATTTCTTACAGGGCCCTTCTACCCTAAAGGTTATGAACAGGTGCATAATGAATGAGCAAGTGTACTGTTGCAACTGCTCTGTTTCCGTAGACACTTAGATATCTGGGTTCTAATCTCAAGCAGTTTCGCTTCAGGTAACTGACACAAGATTTTAATCAGAATTGTTCTAACAAAGTTGATTGTGGAGATGGTGTTTTCAAAGTATCAAATTGATTGATCATTTTTCTCTATTTTGCAATTAAACCTCTTTTCTCTTTTTTTTTTTTTCCTATTTCTTTTGCTGATTTACTGAGACTTAATATATTGGTATTAATCCTTTCCAGGTGAATTTACAAGGGAAATTCATTTTCTTAAAGAGTTTGTTATTTATAATTATGCTTGTGTCTGGATGAGGGCATGTGCACATGGGTGGCTAAGGAAGCCGGTAGGGTCAGATTCCTCTGGGCTGGATTCAGCAGGTTGTGAGCTGACTGACCTGAGCAGGAGGAACTGAAGCTGCGTGCCCTGCAGGGGCAGTAAATGCTCTGAACCACCGAGCCATCTCTGACCTTTGATTTCTATTTTACGGTGGTTTTCTTCACATCAAATTTTCACAAGACCTTCTGACATTACAAGTTTTTCTTTGTAGCCATTATATTTTAAACAAGTTTAGTTTTCTTGAGTTACTTTTTTTTTTTTACATTACGTTACATTTACATTACATTTTTACATTAGCTCTCTAGCTTTTTCTTAAAGATGTGGTTCTCTAAGACAAATGATTCTTTAATCTATTACAATGTTTGCTGTGTGCTCCTTAAACCATGCTTGCGTTTTTTTGCTTTTATGCAAATTATTTTTGCTAGCGATTTTCATTATGAATCGTATAAAAGATTGCTAGGTTAAAAGCCAGTGCTATAAATTTAATTTGCTACTTTATCACACATGAGAATAAAACACAGAATATTTTGGCCAGCCCAGGACAGGTTGAATTATGACCACAAATTCTTTGATACTCCTTAAAAAGGTAGAGGCTGGTTCTCTTTCTCCTTGTGTGTAGGCTGGACCAAAGGATTTCACTCCCAAAGAATAGGAAGACGCCAATGGGACAGTGTTCATGACCTAACCACTGGAGACTGGCCGAATACGGCATTTTAGCTTCCTTCCTGACCTCTCATGAATCAGTCTCTCTTAGACGAATCCTGCTGTTATGATGGAAAGATAATCAGCAGTCTACTATGGGGTGTACTCGGTGAAGAACTGAGCTGCCCGCCAACAGTCACGTGATGAGCTATTGGAAGCAAATCTGTTTGTCTGGAAAGTCTTCAGAGGGCAGCAGCTTAGCCTACAGTCTCCTGTGCGACAGGGCCCCTGTGATTTAGCTAAACTGCTCATGGACTCTTAACCCATAAAAATGTAGTGCTATTGTTGAGGTTAATTTGTCGTGCAGCAACAGGTGACTAATAAAGAGGCTACAACAGTAAACTAGAAGACAGCATCAGAAAAGGTTGGAGATGGTATACCCAAACTTGAGCGCTTCCATAAGGACAGCACAAGTACCCCTTTTACGTCACTGTTCTGCACTCTCACCACCTCTTTCTGATTTCATTCCTCTTCTTCCCTGTCCCTATTCTGCTTCTCTCTGTGTCTCTGTCTCATTCTCTCTTCCTGGCACCTTTTGTTTTCTTTGCTTAACATAGCAGCAATATAGAATTGCATACGTAGGACTTGAGAGTAGGACTTGAGAGTGAACTCAGAGGTGGGCCATTTGCTTAGCATCCCCTACACACATCCCTACACACGTAACCTTCACACAATCACTTCAGGAAAAAGAAAAGATAAATAATCCAGAAAATATTCTGGATTATTTGCTAAAAAGGAAACAGGCCCTTCCAAGCTCAGTTCTACCATGTGCTTATATGACAGATGGTCTCTCAATCTTCCTCTGTTGAAAACACCTTTAAAGGGAAAAGACCTTGTCCCACAGCGCTAGATGTTCCTCTCCAAGGTTTGTTGACCTTGTTGATTCCGGATCCATTGAACACACAGAGGGAGCACATGGTGGAGCAAAATCACCATCAGCAAGGATGCAAGAGAGGAGGTGGAGCTTCCAGCATCCGTCATGGGCATCTTCCGGTCACCTCCCGCGAGGCGCCTTCTGAAAGCCCTGCCACCTCTCAATAGCACCGCGTCCAGCCTTGAGGATGCTCAACACCCAAGTTACTGCAGCCCGTTCACTCATGTTTGTACCCACTGTGGACGAGCAACACAGGGATTCTAAACCCACTCTCCTGGAAATATCAGTTGCACAGTTGAGGTTTAGGGAGCGTTTAAAGTCAACCACAATAAAACAATTGTGAGTAGCCCAGTTAGAGTCTGCTGTTTTTATAAATGAGTTGAACAAGAAGAATGGATCTTCAAGACCTCATGGTCTTTTGCCAAGATGAAAACTTGCTGACAGAGATGAGATGAACAGCTGAAAATACACCAATAAAAACTATTTGTACTGTTATCCAAAAAAAATTTGCCTTATCATGGCAGAGTTTCTTACAGAATTGTCCATTCTACCTGTCTGGCAGGTATGTATAAGAGAAAAGGATCTACTCGTAGTAGATGTAATATCTTTGACTTTAACACTTATTCCTATGGCTCCACAATCAATAGGTTTTTATCATTTTTAACTCTTTTTTGGGTGGTTATCTCAGCGATCATGCACCAGGAGCCTCCAGACTCAGCATGCATTCTATCTGGAGGAATTCTTTTCAGGCAATAAGTCATTCTCACTCTCTCAACACTTTCAAGTTATTCTTAACGGGTTGCATATCATTTTATGGTATAACTATATATGATAAAACCATAAACTCTCAAAGCAGAGCGTGTTATAGTAGGACCTTATTGACTCTCGGGAAGGCTGTCTCTTTTGAAACATAAAAGCTAATTTGTAGGCTAAAGATACAGCTTAGTGGTAGAACATATGTCTAGCACAGAGGTTCTTAACCTATGGGTCATGACCCTTTTGGCAAACTTCTGTCTACAAAAATATTTACATTTTGATTCCTAACAGGAGCAAAATTCTGCTATGAAGAAGTAATGAAAATAATTTTATGATTGAGGGTCACCACAGCACGGGGAACTGTATTAAAGGGTCACAACTTTAGGAAGGTTGAGAAGCAATGGTCAAGTGTATGTGAAGTTCTGGGTTCAACCCCTATGCGAAAGTCTCATCTAATCCTTAGCCTTTAATTGGAGTACTGTACAAATACCTGACATGAATTAAACATTCCAACGCTTTTTAAAGGAGTGTCAGCAGGTTAAGGATTTAGCACAGTAAGGAAGCCTTGTTCACATTCGAGACCCTAGGTTTTATCCCCAGTGCAAGGTAAGAGCCCACACACATAAAACACCCAGGTATGAAAAAGAGCATCAAGGCTGGAGATGATTCAGTGAGTAAGATACAAACATGATGACCTGATTTTAAATTCCCAGCATCACATAAAATGTTATGCTTATATTCCCTTATACTGTGGAGGAGGCAGGCAAGAGGGTCCTGGCATCTCACTGGCCAGTCAGCCTAGCTAAAACAGAAAGCTTCAGTTCTGTGAGAGACCCAATCTCAGGGCAATAAGACAGAGAGCAATAGAAGACACTCCATGTCTTCTTCTGGCCTTCAAATCTGTATGTATGATTACATGTGGCCACACACTCATATGCACACAACACATGCACGCATGTGTACACACACACACACACCACGCCTTCATTTAAAAATCTCTAAATGAAAATTAAAAGCAGCATTCAATTTAGAAGAATCATTTCTACTTTGCTTTGCTCCAGCTGATAAAATGCTACAAAATACAATCACAATTCAAAGCCTTGATTTGCATTCTTCAGACATTCCGTGGGCCTGGAGAAAATGCTCAAGAAAACAATGCCAGGGACAGTTCTGCCCATAGAGGGGTGAGCCAAGTAGCTGTTCATCCTGAGACCTTCAACAGTTCAGTACTTAGCAATGGTTTTATGGAATTAAAGGCATGACTCTATGCTGTTTGTGTGTGTGTGTGTATATATATATATATATATATATATATATATGTTTATTTTAGCTTAGAACATTAAGTGACTCTTTTCTTTTTAACCACAAGATGTTTTAAAAATTGTGCTAATAGGATCCTAGGTACTTCGTTGAAAAAAGTGTCTAAAAACAAGTTACCTTACTTTTTCCAATCAAAGTTTAGCTCTTACTAGAGTCCAAATAGAAGCAAAACTATGTTATGTAACGCAGTCTGGCCCAGGGTATGATTTTTAACCAAATGTCTCATTAAAAACACTTTCTTAATCTTATCCCCCACCCGCCCAAAAAGAGGGATAGAATGAAGCTCAAATGTATGATTTGTTTCCTTCGATATGACTGTTTTCAGAAGGTAAAAGGTAATCCTTTGCCACTAAGCTGCATGGTAAAATTAGGCGTTCCAGCCAAGTTATAAAGCTCTGCAAATAGAGGTTTAAATGGCAAGTGTTGGGCTGGTCTGTGCCCTCTCTGTAACAGGACTCTGCCCAAACAAAGCCTTATTCATGGGTCCATTCAGCCACTTCATGCTCCAGACTGTTGCCAGCAAAAATGCTGTGGAGCCCTTAGTGAACTTTGTCAGGAGGACTCAGCGTTGCTGAAAGAAACATAAAAAGGTATCCGGTGTCTTCCAGTGTCCAGACTGCTTAGGACTCAACTTTGGTCCAGCAAGCATGATTCCTCAGGAAACATTTGTGTTTAGTTTAGTAAAACTAAGAAATTTCAAGCTCCCTGTATCATAAGACCAACGTGGGTTTTTCTCCCTTAATTTTGTATTCTTTCTTGAGGCATATAGCATCCCTGAAGAAGAAAAACCAAACATTAAAAATCATTACTATTAGAATTTTCTAGAATTCACTCTACTAAAAGGAGGACAAAGCAATCACGTGATGGTAACAGGACTGTTAAATTGAAGCATCTCAATAGCAGATTAGTATGCATGGCTGGCTGCATGCATCACTCAGTGGAGAACTTCCGGCTTAGATGCACAAAGCCCAGCATCAAACTGATTTTGAAAAGTAGATTAACATATATCTTTCATTTTAAACTCTCCATTTTAGTTGCCAATACAAAGTCTACTACATGACTTCTAAGAAGAGAACGATGCCATTCAGGCCTTGTTTCTTAAAAAAAGAAAGAAAAAGACAAAAAGAAACGGATTGGGGAGATGGCCCAGTAGGTAAAAAGCTTGTTGCAGAAAGACCTAGCTCATATCCCCAAACTCACATAAAAGCTGGATGGCACAGTGTGCCCCTATGAGAGGCAGAAATGGAAAAATTGTCGAAGGCTCTCTTGAACTGTGCAAAAGTGAACAAAAAAGACCCTGCATCAAACAAGATGGAAGATGAGGACCATCTCTGAAGCTCTCCTCTGATCTTCACACACATTCCGTGACGTGGGTATCCACACCTCTACTTACGATCACATACACAGACACATGTCACATTACACAGACACAAACCACATACAAGGAAGAGAAAAAGCGCAGTTTTCTGTCCTGGCTGGGTAGCTTGTGATTCTCTTCACACATCCATTTAGCACAGGGAGATCCAGGAGAGGATGCTGTGGAGGATAAGAACGTACTGCCCTGAAGTGCCCTGGGGATGTGACTTGACTTCTGGTCCACACGTCACCGTAGGTAACTGCTCTTAACTTTCCTCATTCTGACACGAGAACGTTGACGACGATGACAGAAACTGTAAAATTCTCCGACCTAAGTGAGTTAAGTCACTTTCTGTTAATCCTATGTTTTATAATCAGATAAATGACTGTCCTGCTGTCCACTTTCCCGTTCCCTCCCTTGTAGGTGTGTACACGAATCCTTCTCATTTCTTCTTCCCTTTGGCTTCTGTCTGTCCCTGGTCCCGGCGTCTGTCTGCTCTGTTACAAGCTCCAGCCTGTCTCACCTTCCCCTCCTCATTCCCTCATTTCCCCTAAACATTTCTGCCTTTACTCATCTACTCTTGTAAAACAACCCCTATAAGCTTGCTTAGCTATAAATATTTTCTTCATTTTTGGTGGTTTAAGTAGAAGAATACCATTCTTAAATCAATGTTTCACAAGACATTCTTAGTTCAAAATATTAAAATATTTCTAAAATCACATTGTGTGTCATTATTATATTGATACCCGAATAGCTATCTGGTGTTATAAATTTGGCATGATTTTTAGCATATGTAAAATGCTCTTATACAAAAACATTTTAAGCTCACAGGAAATAATATTATAAGGTAAAAGTACAAATATTTGGGGCTGGTTGGTGTTTGCCAACTTAACAGAAATTAAAGGCGTGTGGGAAGAGGGAGCCTCGGTTGAGGAATTGCCTCCATCAGACTAGCCTGTCTGAATGTCTGGGGGTATTGTGCTCACAGCACCTAGTTTTATCCTAACCTTGATACAAGCTCATCAGAGACACCTGGCTGATGATCCTGGGTTCCATAAGAAAGGAGAACAAACCAGAAAGCAGCACTCCTCCATGGCTTCTGCATCAGCTCCTGCCTCCTCTGGGTTCCTGCTGTTTGAGTTCCTGTCCTGGTTTCCTGCAATGATGGACTACAACATGGAAGTGTAAGCCAAATAAACCCTTCCTTCCCCAACTTGTTTTCTGGTCATGGTGTTTGGTCCCAGGAATAGAAACCTTAACTAAGACATTAACTGTCTATTTTTTAATTGCTATTTTTTTAATTTTTAATTGATGGAGAAGGGACCAGTCCACTGCGGGCTGCCTCACCCCTGAACAGGTGGTACTGGTTTGTACAGGAAGGGTAACTGGGCCAGCCAGGGAAGCAAGCCAGTAAGCAACATTCCTCTCCAGTCTCTGCTTCAGTTCTTGCCTCCACCCTCCGGTCTGAGCTCCGCCACTGGCTTCCTTCCCTCAATGATGGACTGTGATGTGGAAGTGTGGAAGCCTGGCAGTGAATGAAGCCTTGGAGTCTATTTTTAGCAACACATACACACATACACACACACACACACACACCCCTGAATATTTTGTGTCTCCCACCCCTCAGGCATGAGAAGAAAGCCACCAGCATATATGAAGCACCATTGAGCTACACCCTTACTGCCCTATTTTCATGGGCACATGTGTAGGAGTGACTCAAGAGATATGAATATTTATATCATCATGTAACCTATGTTCATCCCTTTATGCCATGACTATAATAAGACACACTGACATGTGTTTTTAAATTTTACATTAATTATACCATAGCACTTTCAGCCCGTGTTGAGATTTGCCTTTGTTGACACAGTTGGTTCAATTTTGTTCATCTTGGTGTTGTATAGAATTCTTTTCTATAAATTGTGTGACTGCCTAGGAAAGTAGGAGCACTTATTCACTCCAGACAGGGCAGAAAAATCTACCTACTTAAATCTGCCTTGAGGAACCAATAAATTTGTCACATGTTTACAGAAGCATGGGGTAAGGGTTATTTATAGGAGCATGGTTGGCTCAAATGCATTTGCATAGTCAAAAAGCCAGCTCCAGCCTGAGTGGCAGCTTAGGATGTGGTGCCTGCCCCGGCGTGGAGGAAGTTCCCTGAAGCTGCCTCTCTCCTCTGATAGTCCACTGCCTTCCTAACATTGGAGAGGGATCTTTCAACTTTCTGAGCTTCTGAATCCTTTAGGTCCTGAGACTAAACTATACTAAGCTTTTTGTGTTTGTGGGTGGAGGGGAGGTTAGTTTTTCGAGACAGGGTTTCTCTGAGTAGCCTTGGCTGTCCTGGACTCCAATTGTAGACAAGGCTGTCCTTGAACTCAGAGATCTACCTATCTTTACCCCCAGAGTCCTGGGATTACAGGCATACACCACCATGCCTGGCTTTGTAAGCGTTTTTTGTTTTTTTTTTTTTAACTTCCTGAGTCTATGGGTCTCGTCCCTCCTTCCAGGTAGGAACATGTCAATTCAGAAGAAGTAGCTGATGTAGGAGAAAACAAGCAACAGGACAGGAGCCTCCCACAGAGGGCCTCTGAAAGACTCTAACTAGCAATGTATCAAAGCAGATATTAAGACTCACAACCAAGCCTTTGGCAGAGTGCAGGGAATCATATGAAAGAAGGGGGAGTTGGTAAGACTTGGCAAGGACAAGAGCTTCACAAAGACCAAATAGATCAAGGCACAGGGGTCTTTTATGAGACTGTTTCTCCAACCAAGGACCATGTATGGATATAAACTAGAACCCCTGCTCGGATGTGGCCCATGGTAGCTCAGTATCCAACTGGGTACCCTAGTAAGGGGAACAGGGACTATTTGTCATGAGCTCAATGGCTGGCTCTTCGACACTCCCCCCTCCCCAGGGAGGAGCAGTCTAGCTAGATCCCAGAAGAGGACATTGCAGCCAGCCCTGAGGAGACATGATAAGCTAAGATCAGATGGAAGGGGAGGAAGTCCTTCCCTATCAGTGGTCTTGGAGGGGGACAGGGAGGAAATGAGGGAGGGATGGGGAGAATGGGAGGGAATGAGGGAGGAGGCTATGGCTGGGATACAAAGTACATAACCTGTGATTAATATAAAAATAAATAAATTACTTAAAAAAAGAGAAGTAAATTAATAAGGTTAGAAGAGAAAATAGTGAGGGATCTTGGGGGAATGAAAGAGGGGATTTGCACTGGATAGGATCAAAAAGATGTGTATATATGTGTATATATGTGCTTGAGATAGTGAAAAATAAATAAAAATATTCTAAAAATAAAACAGTAGCTGCACAACAGGAAGTGCCACCATTTATCCACTTACTATCAGCGTATACTTAGATGGTTTCTAAGTTTTCACCATTGTAAACAGTGTCAAAAGCCATATTCTATTCATATGTGTAAGAGTTGGTACACATATGATCCCTTTTCAAGCACGTTGCTACACTGAAGCCTTAGATTGTACTCTTAGCAACACACACACACACACACCTGAATATTTTACATATAACCGTGGATTGACTGATCCACAGTCCTACCAGACAGTGTATGAGTTTCTCCTGGTCCACGTCCACCCTAGAACTTGGCATCATCACATGATGTCTGCGGATGACGGACGTTTTTCTTATCACAAGTGTGTTTGTGCACTGTTATTTTGTGTTGAGTGTCTTACTTGTGAGGCTCCTGCCCATATCTTTTGCTCTTCCTCTTCTGCATCATCTCCCATCCTACAGTAATTTTTCCCTCTGAGAACTGCGTGAATAGATATGCTATTTTCCAACATGATTAATCAGTTCTTCTGGCCTTTTAAGGAAGAATCCTCTGAATTCAATGTCAAGTGTAGCTTTAATGCACCAATGATCCTAGTCTACAATTCTTTATGTGGTGCTATTGATCTGAGTTCTTACCCCTATGTCATTGCTGATAGTTATAACTATCAGGACTTTGTAGTAAGTTTTCCCACATGATAGAGAAAATTTGTTTGTTTAAAAAATTTTTTTAAAGATATAGCCTGTGTATATAACCCAGACTAGCCTCAAACTCACCGTTCTAATGCCCAGCTTGCCAAATGCTAGGGCGGCGGGTATAGGCCATCATGCCCAGCTCCCTTACCATTTAAATTTTCATCAAAATCATCTTTTCATGCAAATTTTAGAATTCACTACCCAAATTACAAATTCAGAGGGGATAATTAATTCAGGGAGATAATTCAATCTTATAATACTGAATTTTTTAATTAGCAAGATATATCTTTGTATTTTTCTAATTTTTCATTTTTGTTTTTTGTTGTTGTTTTATTTTCTTTTGTTTTTTGAGACAAGGTGTGTGGTTGGCCCAGAAGGGCCATGTTGGCCCTCAATTCACTGTCTCCAGGTATCTGACAATGGCTCTAGACTCCTGATCCTTCTCCCTTCTCCTCCCAAGCACTGCAATTACACATGTACGTACCACCCAGATAGTTTCAGAGTTCTTCTAATTTTTTTGTTTGTTTCTTTCTTTCTTTTTCGAGACAGGGTTTCTCTGTAGCCTTGACTGTCCTGGAACCCACTCTGTAGCCTATGCTGGCCTTGGACTCACAGAGATCCACCTGCCTCTGCCTCCTGAGTACTGGGATTAAAGGCATGTGCCACCGCCGCCCAGCTTTTTTCTAATTCTTGATTACAAACGTTTATTGTGTATGTTTCCCTATTTTCCCTAAAAAGTTCTCTGACCTGTCTTGCAAGATCTAAAAATTTTAAGGATTTTGATACTATTGGTTCATGTAGAACTGCAACTCAGTTTTTAAATAATTTACTGATTTGTAGGTTTTCTCTGGGAACTGTTCATTTGTGGACTGTTAGCTTAATTTGTCTTTCTAGCCTTTCCTGTCTTCCTTCCTTTCCTCTGTTCCTCCTGCCCACCTTCTTCTTTTCCTTCCTCTTCTTGCTGTGTCTTGAATTTCCTGTCCAAATCATGAACAACTGTAAACTGGGGCAATGGGTTTCTCTGAGCTGCTCTTGACAAAAAGTACCGCTAACAGTTTACAATTAGTTATCTTGTCTATATAGGGTTTGGTACTATGACCTATGCAGATTAAAGGAGTTTCTTCCTATTCAAAAAAATGTTTTTGTTTAACTATGAGTTACCAGTTTGGGTGTGGAATGTTAATGTCTTAACACACTTGCAAATCTGTCTATCTCTGTGATGACTTCTAAACTTAATTTGTACGCTTCTTTGTCTGATTATGGCATAAGTATTGTACTAGTTTCACAAATTATGTTGGAAAGAATTCTATCTTCTTCTATTAGCCGGAACAGATTGTATGAAATGGGATTATCTTCTTGCTGAAGATTTTGCAGAGGTTTCCTGTGAAACAATCCTGGCCTGGTGGCTAAGTCTTAGTATTTAAATAAATTTATTAAATCATGAAAGTCTAATCAGGTCTTTGGTTCAGTTTATATTGGTTGTATTTTTCTAGGGGTAAATTTTCCATTTCATATATATTTTAATTAGACGAAAAGACCTGTTCTTAGCATTCTCTCATAATTTTTGAAAATTTATTTTATTTTTAATTGTGTGGGGGCGTTATTTACACAAGTTCAGGTGCTTACATTGGCGAGGGTGTCTGAATGCCCGAGTGCTGGAGTAAGAGACAGTTGTGATGAACTTGAGTCCTGTAGGAGTCCTGTAGGTATATGTTCTTAATTGCCGATCTATCTCTTTGTCCCATAATTTATTCTTGCTTTATAGGTATCTATGTCTATTTATCCTTCTTGGCAATTTTTCTGATGGGTGTTTCCAGAAGTGTGTCTACCTTATTAATATTTTGTAAAACTTTTTTGTGTTTTTTGATTTATGTCTTTTATCATTTTGTTATTGTTGTTAATTTTCAGTTATCTTCATTCTCTTTATTTCTTTAAGTTTACAGTTTATTTCATTGTTTTTCAATTTTTTAAATTCTGTACGCGCGCGTGTGTGTGTGTGTGTGTGTGTGTGTTATATAATGTTTGTACTTGTTAGTGTGGTTTTGTGCACATGTATGTGCAGGTGTGAGATCATAGTGTTTGTGGTCAAAGTTGGGGAGTCTTTCCTCAATTTCTTCATCTTTTTTTTTTTTAATTGAGCCAGGTTCTCTCACTAAACCTGTCTGGCAGATGAACTTTAGGGCTCTGCATATGTCATCCATACCCTCCAGGGGGGTGTTACAGGCACACTCTCAAGTTACACTCTTTCCTGGGTTCTGGGGTCCAAATGGGCTCCTCCTGCTTGTACAGCAGGCACTTCCCTGAGCGAGCCGGCTCCCCAGGTTCCCCTCATTGTCTCTGTTTTTGTTTGTTTCATTTCCCCTCTCTTCTTAAATTGATTGTGCTAGGTCACTAACTTTTACATATTTATTTATTTATTATTACTCTTTCTCTCTCCATCTGCTTTTTGGCTCACAAAAAGAACCCTTGACCTTGTATATAGTGGATAGTATATAGTGGAGGATGGCCTTGAACTCATAACCCTTATCCTTCCTGCCTCCACCTTTCAAGTGGTGAGATTACAGATATGTATGAGCCTTGGTTTCTATTCTTCTTTGATGTTTGTTATTAGTGTGTGTGTGTAAGCATGGTTATCTGTGTGCATAATCTCTTTCTACCTTTGGTCTACCCCCCTTGGGTGCCTTGCTTCCGGAAGCTCACCGCCCTTCTTTGACACAGACACACCCCCCCTTAGGGCTGTGTGTAAAGCTCCAGGCTCAGTCCTTCCCAGCCCTCCCCCCATGCCCCCGCAGAGTGAAGAGCATATGGCCTTGCTGATGAGCTAGCGTTCCTCTGCACTGAATACGTTTTCTTGACTACGAGGAGTTACAGTTTTACCACCATATGCTTATTTTTTTTTTCTATTTCTGAACAATCTTGGGATCCCTAGTTGTACCCAAATTTGAGAATTAATGACTTTAGTTATTAGGTAATAGAAGTTCTCAGGCATGTTAATGTTACAGACAATTTGAACAATGTCATTTTGTGCTTCTCATAAGGTGTCCCTAGGAATGGCAACAAATGTTTCTGTGTAAGAAACAGTGAAGCATTCCTTTTCCCTTGTCAGTTTAAGCAGCTTACCACCATGCTGTGTGCTTTAGCTTCACTGGAGGTGGTAATACCCATGAAATCACGGTTTTGAGGCATGGATTTAGTGGCGCACATTAATATCGCTATAAAATGGAACGATCCATTCTTGTGACCAGCTATAATCATATAATGTCTTCTACGTGCACCTGTCTTGGGAACTTCTGGTAAAGCTGAAGAGTGATGGGAGGCACCGATGTATTGACCCAAGGGTATAGCATAGGCAAGGCTGTTACAAACAGAGGTCCTAGGAGAAAATGGGGTTCTGAGGTATTGCTTCCAAAAACAAGAAGGTTCCTTTTTAGACTAATACAGTGAAACAGGGGAAAATGAGGAGCACTGGTACAGGCTCCTACTGCTGTGGAGGAAGAGGAAGCACATTTCTAGGGGAGATTGCTAAGACTTTGTGGACCATTGGGTGGAGGCAGGGCAAGAAAAGCATCTTTAAGGGAGAGAGGCAGGTGCTTTTGACCAGTAAGGGTAAGCTAACATAGGACGCAGGTCCTTGTTTTGATGTGGTTTACTTTGGTTTGGTTCCAGAGAGATGTGGGTATCAGACACATTTCTCTCAGAGAGGACTCTTTTGAGGATTTTACATTATTGTTTCTCTACAAGAGACATTGATCCCTCACCATCCCTGGAAGAAATGTTACCAAAGAGTGCTGAGGAGATGGAATATCAGAATCTGCTTTTATTCACCTTGAAGCTTCTACAAGTTTGTTGTAAGAGTGAGGAGACGTAACTTTGTAGGAACTCTTGCCTGTTTAAATTTTACAAAAAGATGTGGGCGCTGTTTCTCCAAAGGCCACAGGAAAGCTCCTCCAAGTAGGTGTCCCTACAGCTCCAGTTTAGTGGCATGGTGACAAACACTGATGCTGGTGACTCAGGGTCAAGGTCGATGGTTCCCTCCCTTATTCAGAGTGTGTCTGGAAAACTGACCACTTTAAATTAAAAACCGAATTGAACGTGTAGTCAGTGATAAACGTAGACCACAAAGGTCAAAAAGTAGAAAAATAGCTGTGGTACCCTTCCCCCCCCCCAATCAGGTTTCCTTCATCTTCTAAGCTTGAGATACCACTGTTTGCTTCTACCAGGTTGAGTCTATTCTTCCTGAAGCAGATCTGTTCTCTTCCTCACATATTCACTGTCTTTTTACCTCCCCTCCTGTTATGTAGCAGATTAAAACCTTTCATTTTGGAGAAATTTGGGGAATTAATTGCTTTTTTACATACTGAGCTCGTGCCTGTGATACCTCAGATGTAGGCATTTACTAATCAGCTAACACTGTGGTTCTTGAGCTTATGTTTCAGAAAGGCCAGGATGTGGCTGAGAGTAAGGGGGCCAACAGGTAAATTGTCCTTCAACCCAGAGGCTTAAGATAAAGTTGCCCTCAGAGACAGTAGAAAGTAAGAAGTCAAGAGAACTGCTGAGACAAAATGCCAGGGAACTGGAAACAAGAGGAGCCTGCAGAGAAAAATAAGGCCCCATGTGTGCTTCAGAAAGGAACCAGGCGTTTACTGGATCGATAAGTGCAAACACAGCTACTGAACACCAGCCAGCACTATTTTAAGTGTTTTGCGTGTGTTAATCCACCCCTGTACTGAGGTGAATACTATTATTCCTTCCACGGTGAAGGTAATGGAACAGAGCAAAAGTTTAAATACTCTTGCTAAGATTTCCACAGCTGGTTAGGTTTGGAGTCAGCATCCACTCCGGTCACCTGGCCACAGAGCCTGCATTCACTACAACATCCATATAGCCTCTCAAGGGATGAAGCAGGGAAACCTTTCAAAGAAAGCACAGTCTTGGGTGTTAGAAAAAATTAGTGAAATTAATTTGAACTGAGTTAATCTGAGCAAAGAACAGTTCACGAAGCGTCCTAAACCAGCAGCTTCAGAGGGCTGGGCCAGCTGTGTGAGCAGAGAGCACACTGACAGGCAGAAACTGGCAAAAGCTAGGGGAGTGGCCTGATGATTCTACAAAACATTAAGTCAGACTCATTTTGACGCTTATTTCTCCTACAAAGGGCAGAGAGGGAGGGACCCTCCAACTTAAACACTGAAAAATGAAGTGATGTGAGATTATTTTTATAATTAAACTCAAGAGCATTTATCAGAAACAAGAGAAGATATTTTTCCTGCTAGTTTTGGCATGGCAATTTGCTTTTGGGTTTTGTTTGTTATTCTGGATAAAACCCTGGACCCTGTGCATGATAGACAAGTGCTCTATCCCTAAGTTGAATGTACCCTAGTCCTGGTGAAGTGAGTTAATAAGTCAATAATTCCCATGCTAACTAAGAGAAGGTTTTCATTTTGCATATCCACAATACAGAGCAAAAAAGAGAAAGAAAATGCATCTTCTATTATTATTAGTATTTATTACAATGTATTCACTTTGTATCTCAGCTGTAGCCCCCCCCATCTCCTGTTTCCATCCTCCTTCCTACTTCCCCCACTATGTCCCTCCCCTAGCCCACTGATAGGGGAGGTCCTCCTCCCCTACTATCTGACCCTAGCCTTTCAGGACTCATCAGGACTGTCTGGATCCTCTTTCTCCGTGGCCTAGTTAGGCCACTTTGCCAGGGGGAGGTGATCAAACAGCCAGCCACTGAGTCCATGTCAGAAACAGCCCCTGCTCTCCTTACTAGGGAATCCACATGGAGACTGAGCTGCCCCTGGGCTACATTTGAGCAGGGGGTCTAGGTCCTCTCCATGCATGGTCCTTGGTTGATTCATCAGTCTCTGCAGGACCCACCACCACCCAGATATTTTTGGCTCTGTTGCTCTCCTTGTGGAGCTCCTGTCCCTCCAGGTCTTTTTATCTCCTCCTTCTGTAAGATTCCCTGCACTCTGCCAAAGTTTGCCTATGAGTCTCAGCATCTGCTTCGATACCCTGATGGGTAGAGTCTTCCAGAGGCCCCCTGTGCAAGCATGCACAAAGCCCTGGGTTCCATTCTTAGCACCTCCATAAAACTGGACATGGCGGCACATGCCTGTAGGAACAGAGCTCAAGGCCATCCTTGCTAACATAGTAAGTTTGAAGCCAGCCTGGGCTACATGAGACCTTGTCAACAAAGAAAGAAGGAAGGAAAGGAGAGAAGCAGGAGAAGAGAGGAAAAAAGGAAAGGGAAGGTGCTATATGGCTTCATGTTTTTCTCCTGTCCTCCACAGACCAACTTCTTTTCTACTTTCAAAAATGTTTTTGTTTTAAATTTAATTAATTAATTATTAATGTGTGTATGTGATATAGGAGAGGGGAGTATATAGCCAAACAAATGTGTGGAGGTCAGAGGAGAGCTTTGTAGAGCTGTTTCTCTCCATTCTCCTTTGCCTGGGTTCTGGGATTGAACTTGGGTTGTCAGGTTTGCATCGTTGGACTAGCGAGAGCCTTTGTCTGCTGAGCCACCTTGCAGGCCCCAGTCTAAGAGCCTTTGCTTTTGGATGCACACGGTCAAACATTCCAAGCCTGACACTGCCATTCAATCACTGTAGCCAACCAATTCCAAAGCCGGGCGCTAAGCCTTCTTTTGGATTCCACAAGCGAATGCCAAACAACTTCAGGGGGTTCATTTTTCTGAGATTATCACAAGCCTGTTCGTGATGCCTAAAAACAACGGACCTTGCTCCGCAGACTCCAGTAAGCCAAAAGCTCAGCTAAAAGAGTCACAAAGAATGCCGAGGCAGAGTATCTAGAAAGAGCCTGTGCTGGGGTTGTGCTTCCGGGTAACAACACTTCACCCTGGTTTCTAGAGGACGCACGTTTTCACCAGAGTTCGCTGCATCAGAAACAGTCATCCCTGTCTTCAAACAAAAGACCCTGCTCAGCACTGCGGTCTCTGGCAGTGCCAATTCCATAACAGCGGTTTTAGATGAGACACCTGTGCTTCACCCCAGCTCTGGCATCCCAGAACGGACAGGAATCCCTGCCCAGTTCATCCCACAGCACAGGTCCAGAACTGCTTTGATTTTTGTTTTGTTTTTGACTTTTTGTTTTTCAAGACAGGGTTTCTCTGTGTCACTTTGGCTGTCCTGGACTTGCTTTGTAGATCAGGCTGGCCTCGAACTCTCAGAGATCTGTCTGCCTCTGCCTCCCCGAGTGTGGGATTACGGGCGAGCGCCACTATGCTCGGCCAGAAGTACTTTGCAGTAATCCCTTTTCTACATGGAAGTCTTGCCCTGTTTTGGGTATGAAGTATCCCACAAAGACTCATGTTTTAGGCTTGGTCTCCTATTATTTAATCAATCATTGAGAGGCAATGAGCTAATCAATGGATTAATCCAGTGATAGGTTTGTAATCGAACACTGTTTTTGTGTGGTGGAAGCTGCAACATGGGGCCTGACTTAGGGGGGTGGGTTACTGGAGTGGGTTCTTCCGGACTCTGTCTTCTAGATCCCAGCGCTACATCTCTCCGCCTCTTGGCTCCGCCCACCCTAGATCCCGCCTCCACTTCTCTGCGTTCCTGGCTCCACCCACCTGGCTACTTATACGTTCTGCCTGGCCACAGGCCAGCAAGCAGTGAGCTAGGCAACTGAACTGAAACTTTGAATTCTTCTGTCCTTAAGTAGTCTTCCCAATTATTCTGTCACCGCAATCAACAGGGACCTGAAGGAGCACCCAAGTTCACTTCTCCGCATCATGGGTTCCTCCTTGCGATGGGTCCTGCAGTTAGCTGATAAAGTAGACTTAGTTGATTCAAGGGTGCAGTAAAAGGAGGAAGAGACACAAGAATCACCCTGGTCTGGTCCCTCTGTCATTAGTGTGGGTTCTTTATTGAGATAACATTGGGGTGCTGCAATACCTGGAAGAAAAACACACCAATAGGTGTCAGAAATATGACAGAAAAACATGAGCAGGAGTTGCTTTACAAAAACAGATAAGCAAATATAGATAAAAATACTTAGAAATATGTTTAATTCATCTGAAGATTGCATTCCCATTTAGATTTCCATCAGCCTCTCTCCCAGACCTCATCAGATCTCATGTGGGCAGGTCACCAGGGCCCCGACTTGGTGGGTATGGTTGACTCCCAGGGATCATGGGAATCGGGCACTTGGTCAGAGCTCACTGCCTCTCCTGATGACATCTTGTGCACTCTGCTATTCCATGCAGTGTGTCAGGGTCTTAAGGAGAAACCCAACCTAAGGAGGGAAGGCTCAAAAGAGATGGAACACACTCATTTTGCTTTTCGCTGAATATTTTGACCATATTCTCAAAAATCCCAAATCAGAATACCTGCTAGGACAAAAATTTCTTCTTCTTAATAAATTAATTTGTGGAAAGAGAAATTTGCAAAGTACAAATATTAAATAACATTTAGTCATAAGCTTAACAGATTAACGTAATGGAAGAGACCAGAAGTGACACTGTGGAAGAAAATCCAGGACCTCTTATCCCAGTAGCCTCCTGATATGTTAATGTCAAAGGGTGTGAAGAACAATAGTGTCTTTTGAACACTTTAGTGTATCTGTCTCCAATGAACGCGATAATTTTATTAAAAGCAAGATCGAAGAATCAATACCTGTACAGTATCCAAATGCATTGCTTGTGGGAGGACAATATAGTCAAAATGTCTCATCACCTGTACTAATGTCAGTTTCCCTCCAGGATGCTCCAAATGTTTTAAATTTTTTTTATTTAGAAGCTGGAGAGTCAGCTCAGTTAGGAGCGCGTGGTGTGCTTGAAGAGACCCCAGCTCGATCTTCACCTCCACAGGGCAGTCAGAACCACCTGCACGGCAGTGCTATCCTACACCTCTAGCTTCTGCAGGCACCTACTGTTGTGTTCACTAACCCACTTACAGACACACACGCACGTACATAATTAAAAAGAATGCCAATTACAAACCAAAATTAAAACTTGCCCAGCGTGGTGGCACATGCCTTTAATCCCAGACCCCAGGTCTACAGAATGAGTTCCAGGACAGCCAGGGCTACACAGAGAAACCCCATATTGAAAAACACATATTATTGTGAAGTTTATTATTGTTGTGTGTGAGTTTGTGATATGTGATATGTGTGGCTGGAGATGACAGGGCAACTTTGTGGCCTGAGTTCTCTCCTTTCACTTTTCTATGGGTTCCAGGGATTGAACTCTTTACCCCCTGAGTCCCATTGTTGAAATGGTTAATCAGTCTCTTCTCTCCTTGATCTCTTTCAGTCTTGCTTATTGTTCCTGTCATGGTTTCCTGTTGTCGTTGCCTGTTTTTGCAGTGCTGGTGACCAAATCTAGGTCCTTCAGCATTCTGGGCCAGCACCACCTACTTCTGCAGTCTCTCTGCCGCTCTCACTCTTGTTTTCTTTCTCCCCTCTCTCTGGAACCTAGTGTCTCACCCAGCCAGGCGAGCATAAGACTACCACCGAGACTACCCCAAGCCCTTAGTCTCTTGATATAACCTTTCCTCCCTTACGGAGGAACCGTTAGACCCTGGCTGCCTTGATCTACTTTGAAGCAACCGAGGGAAAGAGAGGGCCTGGTTGACATGTCTGCAGGGTAAGCAGACTCAATCAGATGCGTGCAGGTGATTTAGGTAATTTTACTTCTGCGTTTGCCAGGTTATTTAGGGAGTTAGCATGGCTAGTAAAACCCACTAGATGATCTCACCACCCCTCACTTTTTCCACACTGTTCCCTCTCCAGATGGAATAGGACACTTGGCTTTCCATGAGAGCAAATGTCAGTCTTGTTACTTCAACTACCTGAGGCTGAAGGAGAGCCCAGTGGACTTCTCCTTGGGCTGAGAATCAGGAAATGGAAAGTAGGTTGTCATCGTTTTTTTAACCTTTAGAGAATAAGCGATGAGGTAAGGTTTTCCTTACATTGCCCAAATCCTTGAAACAGATCACAATCAGTTCACGGCCCAGCTATTCTGTTCCTACAGGACTGAAATCTTCATTTTTAAATTGAAAAGAGGATAAAAGGGAAAGTCCTTTGAGAAGCCAGGAGCCTCTTAGATAAGTTATTCCTGTATCTCCCCAGAAATGATCCTGCACAGCGCTAATGATACATAATCAGATTTACAGAGAAATACAATTAACGTCATCTTGCTTGGCTCTGCTAATGTAATTAGTGATTATGCAGAGGCAAACATACTGTTGTTCCTGTTTTTAAAAATAGAGAAAGTGGAACAAACCCCTTTTAGAATCCTGGTCCACAGAACATCAGCACAGCAGCAGGCTCATGGCTCATTCCCAGTTCATCCAGACAACAATTTAGGGGCAATCAGCACTGAGAACAGCCCCCGGAAGTGAGACACTGATACATAAAAGAGGGCAAAGCCGGAGTCATCAGCAGCATAAACAGCCACAACAAACGTTTACCCAGAATCCACCACTGGGAATAGGATGAGGGTAGCAGTGAAGAAGTAATAGCTGTGTTGCCCTTAGGGAGCCCCTGGTGAATTACAGGCAGAGGCGTGATGGTGAGTACTGGTGTAACACAGAAAGCCTAGGCACACTACTGCATCTTTCAAATGAATATTGGATTGTGTGGTTGAAGGGTAGTTATGGGATAGAATCATTTGTTTCCTTGCCAGTCAGCAATATGAAACTCAAAGAAAGCCATGGTTTTTACGAATCTGGGCTTTGTAAAGGAGGTGGGAACAGGAAAGGCAGCCAGCAGCACTTTCTTTCCAAAGGGAGGAAATGTCATCAACGCTGGGAGTCACATGTAATGTTTGGTTGGAATGGAGGGGAAACTACTAAGTAAACTTGAAGAGTATCTAAGGTCCAGGCGGTCGAAGACAGTTCACGCTCGCTAAGGCAAAGGGTACTGGAGATAGAACTCCAGCGTTAAAAGGGCTGCCACTGACAGAGGGCGATTAGGAAACAATTCTGTTTACCATTTCTTTTCTTTCTCTCTTTTTTCTTTTTTCCAAGACAGGGTTTCTCTGTGTATTCTTGGCTATCCTTGACTCACTGTGTGGACCAGGCTGGCCTCAAACTCACAGAGATCCACCTGCATCAGCCTCCCTAAGTGCTGGGATTACAGGTGTGTACCACATTTACCATTTCTTATCAAGCATACTCTACGACTTCTCTTCTAGGTTCTTTAAATTACTTTTTGAGCAAGATCCATAATTTTCAGAACAATTTTTAGGGTTTTCTCCTAGATCCAAATTAACATTCCAATCCTTTCTCCGATTTAAGCTTTTCCCTCAGGCCAGACCTGTGGGTTTGGAAGCAGCACTGGGTAAGAGGTCTGCTCCACCCCACCCCCTCCATTCCTGCTTCTGCTCTTCACTTCCTTTGGATTGGGGACAGTAGTGGAGAGGCACAGGAGCAAAGGTTGTGGCTGTAGTTTCGTTTGGTAGCCAGTGCTTGGCAGGTGTTTGATGGATTCTGCTTCACACCATGCCTAAGTCAAGTCTTGTGAACACCTTCCATGTTGAACATTATGCTGTCCCTGGCCTTGCCCACCCCATTCTCAGATGTGTCACTGACATTTGTGGGATTCTCCTCACCCACGCAGATGGCTCTTTGAGTTCAGTATTTTAAGGCAGTTCTTCTAGTTGCTCACCATCCTGTCTGTGGCGTTCATGGGGGACCCTCTGAGATTGGATGGAAAGGCTAGCTTATCCCACCAAAGCCTCATCCCCTTGCCTTCCTCCATGGCTAGCTAGCATCCCTGCTCTGAGTTTTCCAGAGGGAGGGAGGTCCTAACCTCTACTTTCATCCTGTAGGATCCAATTTCCTGAAACCATTTTCCTCCCCAAATGCTCATGTGTTCCATTGTGGTAGCAGGGCATCCAGCTTCCAGCTGGAAAATAAGATAACAGCCCTCCCCTCTTGTAGTTAGAGCCAACAGCTAAATCAGGTCACTTGGTCCCCTTCCAAAAGAGGCCGCCTTTGATTTGGTGTGATAGAAAACATAAGGCTTCCTGCTCACAACAATCCTCTGGCTACCGAGAGTCGAGAGTCGTGTTGCCGAGTCTCTTCTTCCGGAAGCTGGAAACGGGTGATAGTACCATCGCTGAAGACACTCTCAATGTGTCGCCAGGGCTGTTTCTAGGTCTTTCTTTGGAGCACAGGGGCATTTGTTACCTGCTGTCTATAGCTTTGAGGTTTAAGCTCAAGTTTTGAGAAGCCACACTCCCACGCCACGTCCTGTCACTCGGCTGCAGGCGTCTGAAGGGAAGGGAGGTAGTAAACGGATCTGGCAGATCTCCGCAGTGGGTCTGGAGCCCTGGCGCTTTCCCATGGGCCTTTATGGAGCATCTTGAACGCAGCTTTGGCTGGCTGCCTGGCTCTCCAGCTTCCTAAACCGAGTCTTCTTAGGCCTGAAAGGCTGTGGTTTTGCGTTTCGCCTCTGTCGTGAACAGCGTCTTTCCAGCCGCACTGAGTCAGTCTTTCTCTGAACTCTGCACTACACATCAGCGGCATGCTTGCTTTTCTGTCAGTTGCTAGTTAATATTTTTTCCAAGATAAGTTTACGTATTTTGTGCACTCAAATTTGGATACCTTGTTGTTTTCTAACTTAAGCGCCGTAAAGCCCATTTTAAGCCTACAGCGCCTGTGATCTATCCTCAGAATCAGTGTGTACCGTGTGCTCTCCATGCAGGCTAGGACACACATCAGTGGTACCAGGTGGAAAAGCCTGGACTGACTTTCTCTAAAATGCTCTGCATCTGAGTTTTAAAGGCTTTATGGCAACAGCTCAGGCTGCTATTAACAAGTGCAATAGCTTGGCACAAGTACATGGGAAAGACAAGGCCAGTGACTGCCTCTTCATTCTGCCTCAAAGCATCTGTCCATTTTAGCTCCCATGTAAACAAATATTCAAATACACCTTCAGATGCATTGGAACTATGCTTGTTGTTTGTTAGAGACTGTTGGTATAATGTTCTTGTGGAATGTACACAATCTACCTTTGTTCGTTCAAATGCTGATTTCTCTACCCCACTATCTGGTTTCAATCAGGACATTGCATTGTGATGTTTATTCTAAGCATCACCTGTCTCAAGTTTGTGTAAACATGCCAACATTTGTTCTCTCTATTGCCAATAAAAGAACCAGCCAATGCTGAGCAATGGAGAGAATAGGGTGGGCCATCTTGTTCTGGAGGGGAGGAGAAAGAAGCGGTAGGAGGAGTCAGGAAGAGAGATCAGAAAGGAGAGGAGGAAAAGCAAGTATAATGTGGAAAATCTGAATGGGAGGAAGCTATGCAGGTTTGGAGGTTTAGGACAGAGTGATCATTGCCCAGCATTGTGCTCTAGGTTAACTAAATACATCCTAGTCTCTGTGTGGTGATTTGGGTACACAGCTGGTTTAGGAATAACTGCTGTTTAACTCCAGATAAATCAATAATAAAAATTAATAATCAACAACAATAGACATATAATCATACTTCATAGAGGTTCAGGCTTCTGAAGATTCCATACTGTGTCTCAAATTTTTTAAAACTCTTTTAACTTTACCCCATCCTTGCTTTTTCCCTTTCCTCTTTCCTGACAGGCTCTCTCTTTTTACCCAGCACGAATGTGTGATGTTCCTGCCTCAGTCTTCCAAGTGCTGGTATGCTGGTATGCCACTTCAACATTTTTACAGGTGTTCCTATACAAATCTATACAGCCCAGCTTAGCTTTTCACTTGACCGATCATCATAAACACCTCTGAATAGAGTAAATGAGGATCTGTTATATTTTTAACTTTTTCTTTGCATGTTTTGATGTTGTTAAGATAGGGTCTTATTCTTAGCCCAGGCTGGCTTTGAACTCATTGCAAGTCTACCTTAGACTCTCCCCCCACCCTTTTGTCATGTCCATTTGTTTCAGCACCACCGTTGAACGGTTAGCTTTCCCCATGGCATTGCCTTCCCATCTCTCCCCATATGTGGGTTCTTCCTGTGTCTCTCCTCCTGCCAACACCATCCCCTTTGTCCTGAAGTACACCATGAGCCTCTCTGCCAGGCACTGTGATCCTGTCTGCTTTATTTTTCTTTCTGAAGATTATTTTTATTGTTCTAGGATGTATTCCTTTCAATATAATATTGAAATATGCCTCAAAAATATTTTACCATTCTGATAGGAATTGAACTAAATCTGCAGCTTAATTTGGGAGAAATGACATTCTTATTTTGTTTGATCCCCCAGCCAATGAACACTGTGTGCCTCCCCATTTATTTAGGTCCTCTTTAATAATCATCAATGCACAGATCATGTGTGAACTTTGCTCAATATGTGCCTTGATTCATTTTGGAGTGATTGTGAACAGTGTTGGACTTTAAATTTTGTTTGCTTGTTTGTTCATTATTAGTATACATATGTGCAATCAATTTTGGGTATTGCATCATGTGATCCTATTAAAGTCACTTATTAGTTCTAGGAAGTTTGTTTAAGGTGATTTCTTTTTGTTGGTATGGTAGAGTTGCTGACATTTTTTTTTTTAGACAGTGTTTCTTTATGTAGCCTTGACTGTCCTGGACTTTGTAGGCCTGGCTAGGCTTGCACTCACAGAGATCTGCCTGCCTCTTCCTTCCAAGTGCTGGGATTAAAGGCGTGCACCCCCACCCCACCCCAGATCTTTTTTTTTTTAAGATTTATTTATTTATTATTTATACAATGTTCTGTCTGCATATCAGAAGAGGGACTATATCTCTCTGTAGATGGCTGTGAGCCACCATGTGGTTGCTGGGAATTGAACTCAGGACCTTTGGAAGAACAGCCAGTGTTCTTAACCTCTGAGCCATCTCTCCAGCCCCCCCACCCCAGATCTTGCTGAGATTTTTATGTGGAAAGTTTTGTCATCTATTGTAGTGGGAGGTTGTTAAAAAAAACAACAGTTATGTTATGATAACATGTTTTTGTTTTAATCCCAAGTGTGAGATATGGGGCTGCTTCAGATTGTCTGCAGCAGCAGACTATTTGCCTTGTGCAGGCTTTGAGAGGGTCATGATCTTTAATAAGATCACCAGCTGCAGGTGGCTTATTCCTGAGAACTCCAGAGAGGAAATAAATGCCAGAGCCCAGGGGCTGGAGAGGTGCGCCCTGAGGAAGAAGAAGGAAGCTGCTCCCCCCACCCCCTCCTGGTTGCTGTTGTTGCAGTTTATCAAGAAAAAGTTGGCGATATCCTGAAATGAACCCAAGGAACCCTATGCCTCAAGGAACCCAATGACCCTAAGCAGCAATAAGTGGTCTAAAGAGATCTAAGCCCCCTCTCCTTACTAATCTTCTTTCTCTTTTACCTAGTGTTGGGGTGTTGGAAGAGATTGGGGTGGAGAAAGGAGGTATAAGAAACCCAAATAAAATAGATTAAAGTACTGTGCTCCCACCCAGACCCAGGACTTTGAGTTGGCCCGCCCAAACATCTACCCCATCTGTGGACTGCTGGAGTATGTGAAGGGGCTGTCCTACAGATCCAAAGCTGCAGGGTCGACATGACTCAGGGCAACAACAGGATATCCAAGAAGAGTCCTGGTGAGGATCCAGTATTGATAGTGTAGCAGAAGCCAGACCAATGACTCATTGCAGT
This sequence comes from Pachyuromys duprasi, assembly GCA_028658305.1. Lineage (NCBI taxonomy): Eukaryota > Metazoa > Chordata > Mammalia > Rodentia > Muridae > Pachyuromys > Pachyuromys duprasi. The sequence goes on along the minus strand of CM053757.1, from coordinate 3,511,661 downwards.
GAACATTCACAAATAAAGATATGTGGACAAAAGGGTATACTGTGTGACACACTGCAGCTTCTAGAATGAGATGTTGGTTGTTGTTTGTGTTTTCATCTTTTTATTTTGGGGGAGAGGTTGCAAGAGCAGAGTACACATACAAAGGGACCGGGAGATGAGTGTGATTAGGGTGCATGATGTGGAATTCACAAAGAATCAATAAAAAGTTTTTTAAAAAAGAATGTATGTCTTTGGGGAGTTGTAAGGTTTTATGTATATGTAGTTAGTATTAATATACTTTCTTTTATATTTATTTATATTATTTATAGAATATTCTTTCTTTTAAATTTATTTGTCCCAATTCTGAAAAGAAATTTTGAAGTTCATAAAAATAATTAGAACTTTTTAGGTTTTTCTTGCATTCCAACTTGTTTTACTTTATCTATATGATATTAGTATTTAGCTTTGAATCAGCAAAGCAATGTGGTATGTCAACTGATTCTTTTCTTAGGCTGTAGCTGGTATTGGCCATTATATCATGAAGACATTCAGAGGACCTAAAAGAAAACCTGTTGGAGAGTTTGAGGCCCTCTATCAAGAGACAGACATGGTCTTAGTCAGTGAGTGGCCACCTTGATCCTCTGGAGTGCCAGCCTCATAAAGAGTCGGTCTTTATGAGAAACTTCAGACCAGGGTTTCACAGCTAAGTCACTCTGGACTCAGGAAAACCATGAGATGGTAAGTGCTTACTGTTGCCTTAAGATGCTCAAATGTTGTGGTGAATTGCTGTGCAGTGAATAAGCATATTATATTCAGATTAGTTTTTTTTCTTTCTTTTCTTTTTTTCTTTTTTTTTTTCAAGACAGGGTTTCTTTGTGTAGCCTTGGCTGTCTTGGACTGGCCTCGAACTCAGAGATCCGCCTGCCTCTGCCTACCCATGTGCTGGGATTACAGGCATGTGCCACAGTGTCTGGCCAATTTTTTTTTAAGTTTTTCACTTACTGGTGGAATGTCTGAGACATGCTGTATTCTGTGACTGTGCATAGCCATCTCCCCTCTGTAGGTGGCAGGTAAATAACAATGGTGAACAGTAGCTTTGACATAATAACTTGCCTGGATTGGAATTCAAGAATTTTAATTCTTTCTTCTCAGAAATTTGTAATTTGTTCCCTTCCCTTCTACACTACTCCCCTTTCATTTTTTGTCGTGTCTTTTCTTCGTTTCTGAAACAAGGTCCTATATGTAGCCAGTGTGATTTCTGGTCATAATCCTCCTGCCTCAGCTTCCCAAGTGTTAAGCCTCCAGATAAGTAAGTACCACCATGCCTGGCTTTTGCTTTGCCTTCTTTTAGCTTACAGCATTGAAGCTCAGCCACATGCCCACTGGAGTTTCTTTGTAGTCTACTCTCTTATTTATTGGATTGTTTGATTGTTTGTTGGAATGTAAGATTTTCTGCTTATCTTGAAGTTCAAGAATTTTTGCATTGGTTCACATGTTTCTCATTAATTATACCTGAATTGTAAATACAAGCCCTTCTTCAACATAGACATATTTTTCTCCTATTATCTCTCTTCCATTTGATCCTTTTTTCCTTATAGAATTCACTGTCAAGGGTCTATCCTCCAAATTCCCTTACCCCTCTCCTTCTGAGTCAGTTTTTTTTTTTCATTGTGTTTTTACTGTTGGTTTATTTCTTCAACCGGACTAGTCTGAACATTATACTGTTTCTCTCCAGAATCACTTGTGTGGTACTCAGGGCTCTTCAGCGTTCTTTCTGATGTCTCTCCGGAGTCTCTTGTGCTGTGCTCAGGGCTCTTTAATGTTCTCACTGGCATTTCTTTCTTGCTATAAATGTGCTGCCTGGTCTCTTCCAGTAATGCTTTCCTAAGGGGCTTGTGCTGTTTGACCTCTCATGCTCATTCTGCTTTGGGTGCTTTGGGAACAGCATATGTTGGCGGTCTTGACAGGTGCGGAGGATAGTGAGGTCAGGTAGATCTGAAGAAGGGAGAGGGGAGGGAGAGAAAAGGAGAGGGGAGTCCTCAGGCCTCAGTTTGCTGGAAGTCAGGGACCTACATGCGTACTCATATAGGTCTCAGATAGATCTTGGCCACGTCAACTGCCACAGTACCCTAGGGAGTCACCTTTTTGTGTCTTTTCATTGGAACTCTCCCACCCTTGCTCTCAGCTCCTGTCCTGCCCACACTGTGGCCCATTGTCTCAGGTCTGCAATTCTCATCCTTCAGGTCTGCTGAATGGTTGTGCAAATGGAGATGGGGTGGAGCTGAAAATGGATGGAGACATTGAACTGCTGTCTCTCCCTTGCAGGAAGTTGAAATTAATTATTCTCTATGTCCACCATCCAGATTCTTTTTCATTCTAAATGGATAACATAAAATAAGACTTTATGAGCCATGCACATATAAAACACATAGGGAAACAATTTCATGGAACATTTTTCATATTCCTTACAGAGCCCAAAACAACAAACAGAGTTTGCTAAAACTCTCCGACGTGATTGTTTATATGCAGACACCAAGCATGGAAAATGTCAGACCCATCGTAGAAACTCAACCCGCTGCAGGATCTATGGTTTAGAAAGGAATGCTTACTTGATCTCATGCAAACGTCAGCGCATTTTCTTCTTCTTTTTTCTTTTTGTATCCTCTAAAAAGCTATAATTTGAATGTAAGAGCAGTAGTTAGAAGCAAAATACTAATCAAAATCAGAAAACCGTGCATTAAATTCTCTCATGAGTGAGGTGCTGTATAAAGCAGACCTCACCATGGGTGCTGAGACCTTTGGAAATACTTTTTCCAACCCAAGCATTAGCCCATTCTGGCCCCTCAGTTTCTTTTTGTACATCTCAGGGACTTTTCTAGTTGTTCCCCTTCCTGACCCCGCCCACAGTGATCTCTGGAATTGGGTCTACTGCTGCTGCTTTTCCATCTGTTCACAGGCCTGTGCATTTATGAGCTGTCACCTCTCCAAACTATTGACAAATAGGGGTTAAAAGAAATTTAAGAAATCACCAAGGTCAAATTAAACACATATCTGAGGCCACAGTGCAACAAATGGGACAAGGAGGCCTTGCTCAGCCCCTTGCCTTTGGTGGACTCTGTTGATGGTTTGAGAGTCTCAGAATCCTGGGAACTCCTCTCCCTTTTGGAATCACTTTCATTCTGTGGCTCCAACACAGACAGATCTTCCTTCCCCACCCAAGGCCCTCCGCTCCAGGGTTTTGCTGTCAGTCCCAGACATTCTGATGGTTGCACTTGTGAAGCACTCAGGATGGTTTCGATAAATGCGCACTGAGTTCTGTGTCTCTAACCTTCATACAGGACTGCCACTTTTGATTATTCCTTAACAAGTATCACAGCCTGAAAGAATAGGAAGTGATCTGTCCCTCAGGCTCAGGAATGGCCAGGCCATGTATAATTCATAGCTTCGAATCTAAAATGGGATAATGTAAATTTGAAGGAGTTTCAAAGAAAACTCAAATGCTTATTATGGTCTGGAAAGAAAAGCTAGTAGTATTTCCTCTCTAGCAGCAATAAGGCCAAATGGTAGCTCTTGCCTATAACACCAGCTTCTTAGAAGGCTGAGCCAGGAGGACTATTGAGTTCAAGAGTCTCTGTCTCAAGATGAGTGAATGAATAAGTGGATAAATAAATAAATACAGTAGATATGGCCAAATGTCACTATAGCTCTTGGTAGGGGGAGGGGAAGGGGTGAAACTGTCTCTAGTTGATAACCATTGAGTTAAAAGAATTAAAATATGTATCACAAATAACTTTAAATGTTTTATTTAAAAAGTATCTGTGTGTATATGCATGTGTGCATATGTCATAGCACGTGTGCAGAGGTCAGAGGGCAACTTGCATGAACCAGATCTCTCCTTCCACCATGTAGGTTATGTGGGTCAAACTCACCTCATCAGGCTTGGCAACAAGTGCCCTCACCTGCCAAGGCAGCTCACCAGCCCAAACTGTTTTATTTTTAAGACTATTTATTTAACATAATAAAGTAGAAATGAGATATTAACATTTTCATTTTAATAACAACTTTAGCACCCTACAAAACTCACTATATATACATGAGCAATGACTATAATTACATTTATACACAAACTAAGTGTTAGACTTGAAAATATTATTGCTGTAAACATCTGTCCTGGCTAGTTTTATGTTAACTTGACACAAGCTAGAGTCATCAAAAGAGGGAGCTTCAGTTGAGAAGTTGCTTTCATATCGTAGGCAAGCTTGTAGGGAGTTTTCCCACTGATTGACCTGGGAGGGCCCAGCCCATGGTGGGTTGTGCCAACCCTGGGCTGGTGGTCCTGGGTTCTATAAAAAAAGAGCAGGCTGAGCAAGCCATGGGGAGCAAGCCAGTAAGCAGGACCCCTCCATAGCTCCTGCATCAGCTCCTGCCTCTGGGTTCCTGCCCTGCCTGAGTTCCTGTCCTGACTTCCTTTGATGATGAGCAGAGATATGGAAGTATAAGCCAAATAAACCCTTTCCTCCCCAACTTGCATTTTGGTCCTGGTGTTTCATCAAAGCAATAGAAACCCTAAGACAACATCATATACACTTTTAATTTCTTTGTGTTAAAAAAAATAGAAAAGCAACAGCATTTGTGTGTAAGCAGATGGACACACAGCAGTCCCTGGTGATGTTGCAGTCTGATGGAGAAAGACTTGTAGCAGAAAACAAGGCATCCACCACTCAGCAGCAATCAGATGGCACACTTTAGAGACATAAAGCACATCTTTACCAGTCAGCTAGGAAACAAAGCACTGTGGTGGCCAAGATGGCAAGGGAAGGGGAAGAGAAGGGGGAGAATGAGCTTAATTGAAAATAATCTCTAACCTTATGTGATGAAAATCAAAAGAAAATGTAAATTCCCTTAAGAAACATCCAAATCTGGAAATGAACCAGTGTTACGATGCGATGTCACGCAAGCCCTTGGGAGGCAGGGCAGCAGGATGGCACATTTGAGGGCAGCCTGGGATACACCACAAAGTCTAGCCAGACTGCGTTCACAGGCGGGGAGGGATGCTGTAGGCCTCAGAGCCTGTAAAGGGCTCTCAGACAGATGATAGTCACCAGCTTCTTTCATTTCCACCAAACAGAGGCGTTTCGGGGCAAAGGCTGAAGGAAGACACATTTGATAAATTTTCTGTGGGGCTGGTTTGCACTAAAGTTCACTCCTACAATGAAATGGAATTCTTTTTCTGCCAGTCTTCAAAAAGAGAGAGAGCCCTTGTTTCTAGGACGTTCTGGTGCCGTGCTCTGCGAGGAAACAGGTGCCAGAGAACTCTCACTGACACAACCCCCTAAAGCTGTGGGAATTTTGGAACACCAGAGCCACTGTGCCATTGCTTAAAAAAAAAAAAGAAACTTTTCCAAACAGAAAGCACCAAGTACAGATAATTTTTGTTATTTTGACATTGCTGGAAGAAATAGCACTTTTTAAAAGTAATTTATTTATTTTTATATTAATCACAGGTTATATACATTGTATC